>WOVY01011632.1:0-250860 GCA_013436015.1 Rhipicephalus annulatus | reverse complement strand
ATATATAATATATATTATTACGACGTGTATGTGCCGGATTGATAGAGGGAATAGAAGTGTGGACTTGGGAAGAGGAGATCTCTCGGCAGTTTTATCGGTGCGGCCTCGCCATCCCAGCTTCCGTTCAATAAACCCCCGTACCCCTACTTCAGGCGTAACAGAGTGGTGGAGGTGCGGGGTACAGTATACGTCGACGAACCACGGAGCCACAGCTGTTCGAACTTCGCCGGAGCCGTCGTATTGCCGGTCTGCCACGACACCAACTGCCATGGCCGAGAGCGAAGGTCACGCCTTTCTCAACCACACAAAGGTCAGTGCCAGCTGCACCTCGATATCACTATATGGAACCCCGCCCGTTTCGCGGGAAGAGCAGGAGAAGATGTGGATGCGTGGCTGACACAGTACAAAAGGGTGAGCCGGTACAACTGCTGGGATGCCACCGACCAACTGGGAAATGTCGCGCTGTTTCTCACGGAAACAGCTCTGATGTGGTACGAAAACCACGAAGATTCCTTAACAACGTGGGATCGTTTCACTGAAGAGCTCAAGAAATGCTTCGGCGACTCTGATTCAAAAAAGAAGAGCGCGGAGCGCACGTTGGCTCAAAGAGCTCAGACTCCTGGAGAAACGTGTACCACCTACATAGAGGAGGTCCTGATGCTCTGCAAGATCATAGACCCGTACATGACTGAAGAGGACATGGTCGGCCACCTTCTGAAGGGTATAGCAGAGGACGTCTACAACTTTTGATAGGCAGGGAAGACCTCACTTCCGTCTCCGCCGTCCAAACGCCACTGCCGTACTTTTGAGAAGCTAAAGACCCGTCGTATTGCCCCGAAATTTGGTAGGCTGGCAAATGTAACAACGGTCGCCAGCGTCGACTGAGCCCGCCCGCCGACCTTGCCGCTACTATCCGGGCAATAGTGCGGGAAGAACTACAGCGACAAGACACACTGTTCCACGACACCATCCGTCATACGCCTACCTGTTCATCCTACTACCCCCGGCCCCGTTCGCTCCTCTGCCACCATCAGTATGTGTGACAGACGTTCGCGAAGCTAGGGCTTCGTGGCCACGCCGAGACTCATTCGCGTCTGACCAGCGGTATGACCAACGTCTTCGTCCCGGCCCCGCCCCACAGAGGCGCGCAGCTCCCTTTCAGCAAGCTGCTCCACCCCGTTCGGTTAGGCGACCCTACACAGCCCAGCGCTCTCAGCAGTGGTTCGGCGAGCGACCCCTACCCGTCTGCTACAACTGTGGCGTCGAAGGCCACATTGCCAGGTACTGTAACTACCGGCAGCCGCCGAGGTACGACTGCCCACCGAGATCCCACCTGTCCGACTTTGCACAAGCACCAACGTTCCCTGGAAGCGCATCTTACGAGACACCAAGGCCGCTGCGAAACCGTTCTCCAGCCTCTGACCGCAGTCTGACACCCCCGCCAGCCCCTCGCTCCAATCGGTCGCCGTCT
Organism: Rhipicephalus annulatus; assembly: GCA_013436015.1. Taxonomy (NCBI): domain Eukaryota; kingdom Metazoa; phylum Arthropoda; class Arachnida; order Ixodida; family Ixodidae; genus Rhipicephalus; species Rhipicephalus annulatus. The sequence continues at coordinate 249,389 of WOVY01011632.1, read as the reverse complement.
CCCTAGGCGCCGCTACCCTTCGCCGCCTCCGGAAAAACTAGGCAGCGCGGCCGCTGGGGGTGAGGTCGCTGGTGATTCGCTGCAAGAAGAGATACCTCCAACCGGTGCTTATGTTTAAAAACAAAGTGCAAGTTTTTGTTGATGGTGTACATACGATGGCTTTGGTGGACACTGGAGCCACCGTGTCGATCATGAGTGCTGCGTTCAAAGCTCGTTTGGGAAGAAAGGTGACCTTTTTGTTGGAGAAAGCGATAACGTTCTGTGGCGTGGGCGGCAACTCGTTGTGTCCGATTGGTGTTTGTACCGCGGCAGTGTTACTGAGTGATCAAGTGTTTGTGACAGAATTCACGGTTCTTCCGCGGAGCACTCATGACATCATTCTAGGCATAGATTTCTTGCGAATGTGCGGAGCCACTGTAGACTGTCGAAATGGCGAAGTTATCATAAGTGACGCTGTTCCTCATGGACTTATCGAGAATTCGGGTACGGAAAGCGGTGCGCTCCGAGTCTATGAAGATACCGTTATCCCGGCCTTCTGTGCTGTGCGCGTTCCAGTAGTTTCTTCGCATATTAACGACAATAAGACCAGTTTCGATGCGCTAGTGGAGCCTTCCATCTAAGTTGTATAAAGAAAGAACACGTTGGTACCCCACAGCATAGTTTCAGTGAGTGAAGGTCGTTCAGACCTTTGGACAACGAATTATTCAAACGAACCGGTGCTGCTACCAGGAGGACTTAAGCTAGCGTCGTTTTAAAGAATACTCGCCAACAACAGTAGCTGTCCTCAGTGACGTTCGACGGGATGAACAAGTGACCGCCTGCTCAGACAGTTCGAAAGTTTTACCTATGGTTGATAAGGCGCTGACTGCCGACAAGCGCAGAATGCTTGTGGACGTTTTGTTAAAGTACTTGCAAGTTTTTGATTTCTCCCAGAGTGACCATACGCCTTCCATTCCTCCATTTCGTATACGCCATAGGATAAATACAGAAACAGCACAGCCAATCCGACAAAAACCGTACCGAGTATCGCCCGTCCGAGCGCAAGATAATAGACAATCAAGTGCGTGAAATGCTCCAGAAGGGCATCATTCAAGAATCATCGAGGTCCTTGGGCAGCTCCTGTGATCCTTGTGAAAAGAAAGAAGCGGTACCTGGAGATTTTGTTGTCGACTATCGCCGTTTGAACTCCATCACGAAGAAAGATGTTTATCCTCTTCCACGAATTGATGACGCCTTGGACTGTCTCCATTCGGCGTCATACTTCTCGTCTATCGATTTACGTTCAGGCTACTGGCAGATTCCCATGCAATCCAGCGGACAAGAAAAAGACTGCTTTCATAACTCCAGACGGACTTTATGAATTTAACGTGATGCCGTTTGGATTATGTAATGCTCCTGCCACATTCGAAAGGTTCATGGATACCATTCTGCGTGGCCTAAAATGGCACGTCTGTATGTGCTACCTAGATGACATCGTGATCTTTGGGCGCACATTTCGTGAGCACAACGAACGCGTGGACATTGTTCTGGAATGCATTAGAAACGCTGGCCTTGTTCTTAATTCGAAGAAGTGTCATTTCGGCGAGCGACAAACCTTAGTACTTGGGCACCTTGTGAACAAAGATGGGATCAGGCCTGACCCGAGCAAGACAGCAGCTGTGAAAGCGTGCAAACCACCTCGCTCAACGAAAGAGCTTCGCAGCTTCCTAGGCCTGTGCTCGTACTTTCGCCGATTTATTCCCGCATTCGCCGACGTTGCCTTCCCCTTGACCAGTCTGCTACGTCAAGGTACTAGCTTTGAATGGACACATGACTGTGAGACGTCTTTCAACCAACTCAAGTTCTTACTCACATCGCAGCCCATTCTCCGGCACTTCGACCCTTCGGCGCCGACCGAAGTTCATACTGACGCCAGTGGCATTGGCATAGGTGCAGTTCTAGTACAACGACACAGTGGAAAGGAACATGTCATTGCGTATGCCAGCAGAACTTTAAGTAAACCAGAACGGAATTACACAGTGACTGAGCAAGAATGTTTGGCACTCGTCTTCGCTGTACAGCGATTCCGTTCATACCTGTACGGTCGTCCCTTCCAAGTGGTCACAGACCATCATTCCTTGTGCTGGCTTGTAAGCCCTCCGAGACCCATCTGGCCGCCTGGCACGCTGGGCCCTCCGCTTGCAAGAGTATGACTTCACGGTGTCATACAAGAGTGGCAGGAAGCACGCTGACGCTGACTGCCTTTCGCGGATGCCGCTTACTACAACACTTTGCGATGCCGACAATTTCGATCACCTAATTGCGTCAGTGACTCCAGTATTCCCGGACAAGACCACCTTTGAAAATGAACAGCGGAAGGATGTCAGCTTGGAGCCATTATTTGCTGAAGCACGAGCGTCCACTTTGGCCGGACGCTTTTGCGTTCGTGAAGGATTACTTTACAAGAGGACCTTCTCGGCCACGGGTTCCCGCTTCTTGCTGGTGGTGCCGCACACACTCCGTTCCTCCATTCTGCGCGCCATGCACGACGACGCAACTTCGGGTCACCTGGGAATGACGCGAACACTCCTTCGTACACAGGAGCGATTTTACTGGCCACGCATGCGCCAGTCAGTTGAGCAGTACGTGGCCAGTTGCACTCAATGCCAGACGCACAAATCAGTCACGACTGCTCCGGCTGGACTTCTACAGCCTGTGACGCCTCCCAGCACTCCCTTTGAGCAAGTTGGCATTGACCTCGTGGGCCCTTTTCCACGCTCGGCAAAAGGCAACCGTTGGATTGTAGTGTGCGCCGATTACCTGACCCGCTACTGCGAGACGGCCGCCCTGCCATCTGCGACTGCTGGCGAAGTATCCTCCTTTCTCCTGCACTCTATCATACTGCGCCACGGACTCCTCGCGTCATAATAAGCGACCGCGGCCGTCAGTTTACGGCAGACGTTGTTGAGGAACTGCTCCGTATGTGTGGCTCGGAACTTCGTCATTCGACACCTTACCATCCACAGACGAATGGCCTTACTGAACGAACGAACCGGACACTGGTGAATATGCTTTCAATGTACGTGGCGTCCAATCACAAGAACTGGGACGACGTCTTACCGTTCATCACGTATGCCTTCAACACTGCCCAACACGAAACCAACCGGCCACAGCCCTTTCTTCCTTCTTTACGTTCGACCCCCTCGTTATACCCTGGACACTATCTTTTCGTTTATGACAATGACGATCCTTCATTAGCTGAAACACTATGCCTTGCAGAAGAAACTCGGCGTCTTGCCCGCCTGCGTACTATAGCATCGCAAGACCGCTCAAAGCTCCGCTACGACAGCAAGCACCGCCACGTCACATATGAACCGGGAGACCTTGTAATGGTGTGGAAGCCTATCCGCAAGCGTGGCTTGTCCACAAAACTTCTCGCCCACTACACTGGCCCATTCGTTGTCCTTGAGCGCCTCAGTGCAGTAGATTATAAAATAGCACGACTGACAGCTAGTGGGAGACGATCAACCAAGACTGAGGTTACCCATGTGGCTCGCCTCAAAGCTTTTAGACTGCGGGACGATGCATGAAACGCGCGGTGCGCTTCGTCTGCGAAGGGGGAAATATTACGACGTGTATGTGCCGGATTGATAAGAGGGAATAGAAGTGTGGACTTGGAAGAGGAAGATCTCTCGGCAGTTTTATCCGGTGCGGCCTCGCCATCCCAGCTTCCGTTTCAATAAACCCCCGTACCCCTACTTCAGGCGTAACAATATATATATATATACATATACATATAGGTATATATATATATATAATATATATATATATATATATATATATAGTAAAGAAACAAAGGAGCACACTTAAGAAAATGGTTTTTACACTACGTTTCGGCCGTGGTACGGCCTTCGTCAGCATCAACCCTGTTAATCCTGACGAAGGTCGTGCCACGGCCGAAACGTACAGTAAACAACTATTAAATTTTCGTAAGTGTGCTCCTTTATTTCTTAATTATATTTGCACCGGACCCACAGAACTTTTTTAATCATATATATATATATTGTAACGAGGAGAAATAAGAGGACAACGCCTTTGCTGCAGGCCGGCTGTTCTTATTCTCACTTCGTCTTTCTCTCTGGCAAGCGAGTCTGTGCCAGAGAGAGTTCCAGTTTCGGTTTCGTCATTACACTCGGCCATGACTGCTAGCATTGTCGTTGGGCCAAACGACAATGTTCTGGTAGGTAAGGCTAGCTGCAGCAGTTGACAGTGCTTCAGGTGGGCGAGGTTGGCTACATCGTCGTGGTCGGTCTCGACCATGGTGCAACGTTTCCTGACAACTCGTAGAATGCAGTTCAGGTGGACGGCCCTGACTGTTCCGGCAAGGTCGCAGAGTAACCTGGAAACGCTGGTGTTTTGTCCCACCGTCGCTGGTGGACTGAACTGCAGCGGGATGCTCTGCGAGGCAGCCATGATGACGTTTGGGCCATTTCTTGAAATGAGATGGGACGCAGCTCATGGTTGGGCATAAATACCACAGCAGAACTCCCAGACGTAGTCGAGCCGGTGGCTTCTGGCGAACTGTCATGTGCAAACATCGTATGCTGGGAGGAAACAGCAGGAGGGCTGGTCCTCGGCAAGTTCTCGATGGCAGTGGCCTCAGCGTAGCTAGGTATCTGGGCTTTCTCGAAGGAAACGTTCCTTGGTAGCCGAGTGTCTGCGTGGCTGAGCATGATCGTGGTCTGGTAGGGTTCAGTTGTGTCTAATACAATAGGATTGAGTGCCTCGATGTCCTCAGACGACGAGCACGAGGGCCGTATCTCCGGACGAAGGTCTGGTGGCGGTATTTTCAGGTCGAATACCGATGCAGAGTCCGGGACCTGTAGTGTAGGATTCCAGCCACTTCGGTCAGGGTTAGCAGCAGGGAACTCCTGGCAGCATTCCGTTGACGAGCTGCAACGAACGATTGCAGCCTCGAGGCGGGGCGCTGCCTGGGCTCCATCCTCGGCCTCGGGAAGATCGAGCTGGACTTGCTGGAGTCACAGGAAATCCGTCCGAAAGCGGCAATCAGGGCTGCACTCCATTCTGCCCAGGACTGCTGCCCGACGCCTTCGTACCTGTGCCATGCTGCGGCAGCATCCCGCAGGCGATCTATGGCCATGTCCCACTTCCTGCTCTTCAGTCGTTCCGAGAGCGTTGACGGTTGCCACCCATTCCTCGGCGTCGTCCTGGAAGCCGCGAAATTCCGGTAGCGCGAAGGAAATCGGCGATGGCGGGACGGCGGGCAGAACTCCGAAATGTGCCCCCGCCAAGCAGTTCACTTGCTCCGATACCTCCGCGAGAGAAACGCCGGAGATTGCGACGGTTCTCGGGCGAGCTTACCTCGAAGTTTTTGCGCGGCGGCCGCAGCCAACATGGCATTGAGTGCGCACCAATGTTGGCAAGATGGCAGGACATAGCTTGGAGCTCGACGCTATGAGGGCGTTGGTCGTGACGCGGAGTTGCGCGATGGTATGCTGCAGCTCCGCTGCGCTGTCGTGTGATCCGCACGAAGAGCCAAGGCCCGCCTCTGCGGAGGATACAGTGACTGCGGTACTCGAGGTGGTACAATTCCTGACCAAGGACGCGTGGACGGCGTCCCTTGGAAATCCAGCTGTTGGTCGGATTCGTGGACATGGGTTCAGGGCGCTGGAAGCGTCAACGACGTTCCCAGACAGCGGAACCCGTGTGATGAGTTGTGACCTGGTACTGTGGCGTAGATGAAGCGGTGTGTTGCGCCGCCGGGTAGGCCTCGACGCCGTACACGGTGGGTGCTTGAAGCGCCGACAGGTTGCCAGGTATGGAGGAGGCATGTACGCCATCCCTAGGTGAGAGAGGCCCGTGCGCATGGTTGCCGTGACGTGTCGCGCCCCTGGGCAAGTTCTCCGAAACCACAACGGAGGCCTGGACGCCATCCGTCGGTGCTGGGATCGATGCTGGCCGCGACGGACGCCTTGCGGGTTCCATCAGCGAAGAAGCGTGACGGCGTTCCTTATCGTGAACTGGTACCGGGAACGGGTGCTGGAGCCGCCGAGGAGGCCTTGACGCCGTCCTCAAGCGACGCTTACCCGCGGCTACACGTCGGCGGGTATCCTGGGTGACGAAGCCGGGACGTAAGACGTCTTCATCCTGTCGACTGCGCCATTGTAACGAGGAGAAATAAGAGACAACGCCTTTGCTGCAGGCCGGCTGTTCTTATTCTCACTTCGTCTTTCTCTCTGGCAAGCGAGTCTGTGCCAGAGAGAGTTCCAGTTTCGGTTTTCGTCATTACAATATATATATATATATTGTGAGAATTCATTGTACGTCATCTTCCTCATCTATCAATAACCATCATCAGTCTTCGTCCCGTTGCTCTTAATCATCGGCGCCTTCTTGCTGTTGCTTGAATAAAGCGTCAGTTGCACCGTTGTATTTCAAGTGGTGGAAGGTGCCTCCCGATCTCTTCGACCTGTCTCCATCCAAAGCCAGCTCCTGGAGCTCCGTTCGGGACGTCGCTTACGCCAGCAGAGCACCATGGCGCAAGAGCAAGCCCAAACGAAACACCCGCCGGCGCAACCACCAGCCGCCAACCCTAGCCTGGTCAACAACCCCTCTCGGGAGCCTCCAATCTTCTCCGGTCTGCCTGGCGAAGATGTCGAAGACTGGCTCGACAAATATGACCGCGTAGGTGTTTACAACAACTGAAACGAGGCATCGAAATTAGCACGCGTCCAGTTTTACGTCTCTCAGGTTGCCAAGACGTGGTTCCTGAATCATGAGTGTGACTTCCGCGATTGGTCTTCTTTCAAAGACCAGCTCCGACGCATTTTCGGCACACCGACCGTCCGTTCAGAAGTTGCTCGCAAGAAACTGGCAGAACGCGTTCAACATTGCAGTGAGTCCTACACTTTCTATATTGAGGATGTGCTTGCACTTAGCCGCCGTATCGACGACACCTAGCCAGAAGGTGATCGTGTCCGGCACCTTCTGAAGGGTATCGGACCTACCGCTTTCAACGCCCTCGTCGCACACAACCCTTCGACGGTTATGCCAGCGGCTTGATACCTTGCAGTCAATCCGACTGCAACCCGACTTCTCTGAGAACCCCCTGGCAAACAGTATGGAGCTCCGATCGGTCATTCGAGCCATAATTCGTGAGGAATTGCAAGCCTACACTTTACCTCCTTCAAACAACATTACCGCTCAACCCGCCTCTAGTGATCTGCGTGGCAATATTAGAGAAGAATTGTCAGCGTTTCAAAGCACCCACCGTGCTCCACCATGCGCCCAAGCCGCTTCGTATGCACAGATCGCTGCAATGCAACCCTCGCCGTCTCAAGTGCCACCACCTGTACCTGATCACGAACATCTCGCACCTCAGGTCGCCCGTCCACTGAACCCTACCTGCCATTCTTCCTGGCGGGCCCCACGGCCTATTTGCTACTACTGTGGAATTCGAGGACACATTTCCCGGGTCTGTCGACATCGGCAGCAAGATGAACGTCCTGGTTATGCCGCTTTTGAACGAGACGACACATGTGCTTGAGGTTACTACCGTTATGCCGACAGTCCTTCCAACCACCGATCACCGTCTCCTGTGCGCACTTCCAACACGACCAACAATACACGTTCATCCCGACCACGCTCCCCTTAGACACTCCGACGCTCTGTTTCACCACTTCGGCCTGTCTCTCAACTGGCGGCCCAGCGATCGGAAAACTAAACAGTGCAGTTTTTGGAGGGAAAACTGCATCACGGCGAAATGACCCAAGTCCTCCTGAACGACCGTCAAACAAGATATTGGTAACTGTGCAAAGTGTGCGGGTGTTGGCTTTGGTGGACACGGGAGCAACTATTTCAGTTATGCGTGCCGACTTGTGTTCTTGATTGCGGAAAGTTAAGACACCCTACCTTGGATCATCTTTGATTGGGGCCAATGGAGCAATAATTAGACCATCGGCCCAATGTACAGCGCGTGTCTTCATTGATGGTATTCTTCATCACATCACCTTCGCTGTCTTAATTTATTGTGCTCATGAACTAATTTTAGGTTGGGACTTTCTCTCATCAGCATCTGCATTAATTTCTTGCCGTCAACGTGTAGTCGAAATGACCGAGACCGATCACTGCAGCGAACGCGTCGACGAAAAACCATTGCGTTTCTTCACAGCTTCCGAATCCATACTGCTCCCGGGTCAAGAGCAACTCATCACCATCACTTCTCCGAATATTGCCCATGGTGACGTCCTTATCACCCCTTCCAGCAGCTGTCTAGCTCGTGGCGTTGTAGTCCCCTCCAGCCTGGTGCGCTTCAAAGACAGTGTGGCGATTATCTTTGGCCTGAACCCTACCCCAGAGCCCGTCCTCCTACCCCAAGGTTCTGCAGTGTCATGTTATGTGGATACCCAACCGGTATGTTTGGTCTCTCTTGACGCCTTGAAAGCTCAGCCACAACAGGCCCAGTCTGTTACTTCCTCCTCCTTAGCTCCCGGGATAAATCCTGACCTTTCTGCTTCTCAGCGTGAGGCGTTGCTGAATTTACTAACGAAACACCAGGCCTCCTTCGACGCCAATGCTTAGGCACTGGGACACCCTACCGAGTCTCCTTGGCCAAGCGCAAAATCATCGAGGAGAACGTGACCGATATGCTAAACAGAAACATCATACGACCCTCTACCAGTTCTTGGTCATCACCCGTTGTGTTGGTACAAAGGAAGATTGGATCGGTACGATTTTGTGTTGATTACCGCACGCTCAAAAAGATTACCCGAAAGGATGTATATCTGATGCCCCGTACAGATGACGCACTTGACTCATTGCAAGGCACCCAATACTTCTCCACCCTTGACCTTCGGTCCGGGTATTGGCAAATACCAATGGACGAAGCAGACAAAGAAAAGACCGCTTTTTCTACGCCGAATAGTCTTTACGAGTTTAACGTAATGCCATTCGGTCTATGTAATGTTCCCGCCACATTTGAAAGGATGATCGACACTTTTCTTCGTGGCTTCAAGTGGAAAACTTGTCTAGGCTACCTCGATGCTATCGTCGTTTTTTCTTCCACTTTTGATGATCATCTGCAACGCCTAGATCAAGTGCTCACATGTCTCTCCGACGCTGGACTTCAGCTAAACACAAGGAAGTGCAATTTCGGCAACACAGCTGTGAAAGTTGTAGGACAACTTGTTAGTAAAGATGGCATCCAGCCCGATCCGGACAAAATTTCCGCAGTCCTCAACTTTCCGCGACCCTTTCGTTCCAAAGAACTACGCAGTTTTCTTGGACTCGCATCGTACTTTCGCCGCTTCATTCGCAACTTCGCCACTATTGGCGCTCCTCTCCATCCACAAGCTCCTTGCTAGTACCGGTTTCTTCGATTGGAATGATCAATGCGAAGCCTCATTTCAAGAACTCAAGCAGGCACTGGCATCCCCACCGGTGCTTTGTTATTTCGATGACAAGGTACCTACGATAATACACACTGATGCGAGTGGACAAGGAATCGGCGCCGTACTCATCAAGCGTGACCATGCATTTCGCGAGAAAGTTGTCACGTATGCAAGCCGCACTCTCACCTCTTCAGAGAAGAGGTACTCGATAACGGAACAAGAGTGCTTCGCTGTTGTCTGGTCCATCCAAAAATTTCATCCGTACCTACATGGTCGACATTTTACTGTTGTGACAGACCACCATGCTCTTTGCTGGTTGTCCACAATCAAAAACTTGACGGGACGACTTGGCCGCTGGATTCTCCGATTACAATCTTATGACTTTGACGTCATCTACAAGACTGGAAGACAACATCAAGATGCCGACGCTTTGTCACGATGCCCTTTCCCGCTGTTTTCGGCGCACGTCACATCCCCTTGTCAAATTGGCTATACGGAGGACGCCGCTTACCGGTGCTTCGTCTACAACAAATGCCAGGCTCCGGAAACAACTCCGACTATTCAAGTTGGAGGACGATGTGCTATATCGATACATTTTCCACCCGGAAGGCCACCGATGGGTTCCCGTCGTACCACGCGCACTACGCACTGAAGTTCTGCGCGCTTCCCACGACGACCCGACGTCAGCACACTTGGGTTACTACAAAACATACGAGCGCATCCGCAGTCAATTCTTCTGGCCAGGTCTTTCCACGACAGTAGATAAATATACTGCCTCGTGCGCACTTTGCCAACACCGCAAGCGGCGCACTACTGCTCCAGTCAGGACCCTTCAACCACTTTCTTGTCCATTAGAGCCGTTCTCTGTCGTCAGAATTGACATCTTCGGGCCCCTCCAAACTACATCAGACGACAAGAGGTGGATCGTCACCGCGGTTGATCACTTGACCCGGTACGCAGAGACGGCCTCAATCACCTCAGGAAGTGCTTCGGAAGTAGGAACTTTCTTCTTGAATGCTATTTATCTACGTCATGGAGCCCCTCATGTTCTTTTGAGCGACCGGGGAAAGGCATTTCTTTCAAGCACGCTCAGTGAAGTTCTTCAAGCATCAAAAACAGTTCATAAAACAACATCTAGCTAACACCCGCAAACCAATGGCTTAACGAAAAGATTTCATCGCACGCTGTGTGACATACGTCCATGTATATCCAACCGGACCATCGCAATTGGAATGCCATACTTCCATTTGTCACGTATGCATATAATACGTCAGTTCAACGAACCACAGGCTAGTCTCCATTTTTCCTAGTGTACGGACGCCAACTGACATTACCACTCGACGTTTCATTCTTTTCTGGCCCCGTCAACTCTTCACCATTCGTTTGCGACCAGTTTCTGTCCCGCGTTGCTCGATGCCGTCGTCTTGCCCGTGTAAACACCGAAGCTAGCCAAGAAGATCGCAAACATCGTTACGATGCCACTCACCGCGTCGTTCTCTACCGCCCTGGTGAAAATATACTTCTGTGGACTCCTGCGCGAACGCCTGGCTTATGCGAAAAGTTTGAGTCACACTATCTTGGCCCATACAAAGTTATCGAACAGACCTCACCGGTGAACCACCGTGTCACACCTGTTCATGTCCTCACTAACCAACGCTGCCGCGGGACAGAGATTGTGCACGTTTCGCGTCTCAAGCCGTATTGTATGTGTTCCACAGCGTAATTCGCGGCCAGGCTGGCCGCTTCCGTCGATGGGGGAAATTGTTTGTTTGTTTGTTTCCCTGGGAGGCTGGCTCATACCCACTCAGGGGGATTGGCCAAGAAAGTGTAGTGGAGTTTTTCTGTAATCATTTTAACAATGTTTAATGAATTGGTATTATAATGAGATTAATGTAAAAATAAAAACAACATAAAAAGAGCAAACGAAAAAAAAGAATCAAGTTGAGCAATTTTGAGATTTGAGGTGTTATGATTAGCACTCAGCTGCGTTTACTTCACTCTGCCCTGGGGAGTAATAAGTAATTTTTTTTTATTGAAGATCACAATGGTATATGCTTGGTTGCCTGAATATAATTGCAAACGGCATTGAAAACATCCCTGTGGCAATGTCCCAAAGCTGAAGCGCCAAAGCTTAGCGCCGTTTCCGCCGTTAATGTAAGGCCCATTTTCCGAAATGGCATAACTAGTAATCTTTTTCTAAGTATCTCGTAGCGGTGACAATACAAAAAATAATGATCTAGTGATTCCATTTCTCCGCAGAATGCGCAGAGGGGTGATGTTGTCTGACCAGCTCTGTGTAGATACAGGTTTAGAGGGGGGACACGACATCGAAATTTTGTAATTAAGACTTCGAGCTTTCTGGACTGACTCCAGTGGTGTTGCCATGGAAACATGAGGTGGTTATAGTCTGTCCGTGTAATTACTTTTTCTATGGTATCAGTGGAGATTGCTGATTTTTGATATCTTATTGCCGTGATACATTCAACATCTGGCAGTATGGACAAAACTGGCCCATCAAGTGCGGCTCGTGCTAAGGAATCGGCCAATTCATTCAATCTCAATCCACAGCGTCCCGGAACCCACAGTAATCTCAGGAGTCTCAACTGCGGGGGCACCATTGTCCTGAATGTGCCCAGGATTCGAGAGCTCTCCGAAGCCGCCAGAGCCGCACAAACTGAAAGAGAATCCGTCATTACTACTGCGTCGTTTTGACTTGATGGAAGTTTTCGAAGAGCTAAAACAATCGCCAAGAGCTCCGCCTCAAAAACTGGAGCAAAATCAGGCAGTCTCACCGAAAAGGACCAGTCAAGCAAATCTGACGCAATGCCCACACCTGCCCTTTGATCATTTACGGAAGCATCCGTGGCCATTACATTTTCAGCCTTCGCATGCTCCAAGCAATCCAACAATATGCTATTTAAAAACTTGAGGGATTGCAACTTGTCGCCTTGGGGGAACATATCATCATACTCAACAACAACACGACAATTCGAGTCACTAGTCTCAATCACACTTCCAATGTTCACATTTATACCCCGTAGACTTTTCTGTACAAACACCCTCTGAGGTGTGCGAAACCAGTGTGAGAATTTATTGTACGTCATCTTCCTCATCTATCAATAACCATCATCAGTCTTCGGCCCGTTGCTCTTCGTCATCGGCGCCATCTTGCTGTTGCTTGAATAAAGCGTCAGCTGCACCGTTGTAGTTCAATATATATATATATATATATATATATATATATATATATATATATATATATATATATATGTGTGTGTGTGTGTGCATAAACAAGTTAAATTTCTCAAAACATAACGCACCACTGCCTACCTACACTTTTGACACCTAATAAGAACTACATCTATGTTACTGATCATTGTCATAAATTTGCTGGCTTGGGGTGGCGTTACAGCAAAAGAATATTTTGTAAACAGCACAGTTTAAGTTGTCGATACAAAATGAGAACTGCTTTTAGATAATTTACGGAAATTAACAAACAGGCAATATATATATATACAACTGGTACTTTTCAATTTAACACCTTTCGCATAGAGTTCTTCAATAGGAGGTACAGGCGTTCCTTCAGCTCCGCTGCCTGGCTCGGTCTCCTGGAGCTTGGATAAAGAAGCAAAGTGAGCGCGAAAGCATGCGGTTAAAAGAATAAAGCTTGCAAAAAGCAGTAATTATTATCTTCCGCAAAACTAGCATGATATAAATTAGTCGTCACCGATATAAATGTTGTCACAACGTTACTTATACTCGGGTTTCTCATGAAACAATCGAGTGCATGTGGACTTATATGAGGAAGAGTACTCTTGATATAGAAACTGCCGAGAAAACGAGCGCATGATTTAATTGCAGTTTTGTTACTTATCTCTTTGTAGTTCGCCAGTAGCCACTCATGATTTAGCGCAGCTCAACGCGCTGCTTGAGTGGGAAGCTGGGCGTATTCGTGCAAATATGGATTGTATATTTTTTTTTGTCGGCAGGCTCTTGAAACTATGAATGTCTCGATGCAATTTCGGCGTGCCTGCAGATTCCCTCGTACACCATGGCGCTTAGCAGGTGTGCATTCTCTGATAAAAGCTTAGAAACGCATTGAACGCGCTAAAACGAGCAAATACACGCTTTCGCGGGCTACGACGCGCATGCTCCCAATGCAGACACTCTGGCGATCTTCAGTACCATGAGACTACAGCACCACTGCTACTCTCACCCACCGGAGATTCAGATGCGATACGGAAGGAGGCAGTGGTTCACTCCACTGCCCCCTTCTAGTACACCGTAACCGCGCGTTGGTGGCAGCAGCATTTGGCCTCGCCGTTTGTCCCTGCTTAACAAGCGTCGCGAAGTGAGCGGTGGCAGTGACGTTAACTTTTTCACCACACTCCCAAAGCGTGTGCCGCAGTGTGGCCCTTTTCCCGCACACTTTACACGCGTCCGTCGTGTGATGCCTAGAGATTCGAGGATGTGCCTGCCCGTCTTTGACTTGGACAATTGCTCGTATTGTGCAATGTTGTGCGCCTCGATCAGTTTGTCCAGGGTGTTGTGCAGGCCCAGCTTGAAGAACGTGTTGGTGCTCTTGTTGACAGGTATGCCAACTGCCTTCTTGAAGGCCTTTCGAATCATTCAATTGACCTTGTTTCGTTCGGACTCCAGTCCCTACCCGTACCCTTGAAGGCAATCATTATAGGCAATGGTATCATTCGAATGAGTATCTAATAGGATAATGTTGATATCGCCTACCAACAGAGTGTTTTTGTTCTCTTGAAATGTATTGTTCAGGATCTCAAGAGCCAATGGGAACTGAGATAGTGAATAAGGTTCTTGATAGATACAATCAATACCAAACTTTCTTGATTCTGTGAAAATCGAGGCTGCTCAAAATCTATCCAAACTGATTCGCAATAAGGAGTGACAAGTGAAAGATCCAATCTGTGACTACATATATTATTAGAAGAAATAAAAATAGCTGAGCCACCATGGGCGCCAGACACAGGGTGACCATACTCAGAGTTATACGACGTAAAAATATACAAATGAGTGTCGACGTCAAAAAGCCTGAATTCCGATATACATATGAATAAAAAGGGTGTCTTTAAATTGAGTGAGATCACTAATGTCATCGTGATTCCTTCGCAAGCTACGTGCATTGAAATGAACAAGAAAGCGATGTTCATAAGAAAGTAATGAAATAAATTCGTCAGCAGAAAAGAACATGATTCACAGATACTCGCCAACAACAGAAATTGATAGGTAAAATTAAAAATAAAAAGGTCTTAAAATTGATAACAGACAATTTAGTCGAAAACCTGGAGGTTGTTCTCAGACTTTATAATGAACACTTGGCTTCAACTAGTCTGACGAATTTTCATCTGGCTGTTGTCCGTCTATAAGAACTGCCCGCTCTTATTCTTCTTCGGAGCTAGTGCCTTTAAAAACAAACGTTTGTTCTCGAAAGTAAGGTGATAATTTACGAACACTGCCGCATCAGTGGAACCAGAAAAGTTAATTTGGCCAGTACGCAGACGGGATTTGCGAGCACTACGCCCGAACTCACCCTTTATGTCATGGCAACAAAAGTGAGCAGTATTGTTCTTCTCAGTGAAAATCATGGCCACACGATAGACAACGTCCAAGTCAGAGGGAGAAACAAGGTACCCGATAGCATCGCCATTGGTTTTCACAATTTCAAGGCAGTTTTCATTTTGCGCTACTGTAACACCCTACTTAAATGTAATTTAATCAGTTCTTTTCACGCTTCTGTCACTTTAATAAGAAGAATTTCTAACAAGTACCCGAGGTTTACAACAATGAATCTGAAATAAAATCGTTTTGACATTTGTTAAATAGTATTTTCTTTTATAGCTTTCACAAAATGAAACCAACGAAGTTTTTGCAAGGGTTGGCCAACCAGCACTCGTCGAAAACCTTTATAAAAACTTGATATTTTTCATAAAGGCGCATTCAAATGTTTTCAACTACAAGAAAGAACTCCTCGTCTTAACTACAAGGTAAGCAACGAGCTATATTTTCGTCATATCCGCTTTAAGCAAATTTATTCGAGCTGGTTAGGAACCACGCCTATCTTGTTTTACAGGCGAGTCTTGAAAACTCAAAATGGAGCTCTTAGCAAGGGTGAGTATAAAAATTGTGCTTGTAGTGAAGCTTTGCGCAACCTTTCATTTCGCAGCGGCGTTACAGGCATACAACTACATATGTATATAGGATGGTGTCGAGGCAATGCGCAAATTTATTTGAAGTAATTCAATAATACTTTCTGAATAATTTGGACGAGAGACCGACTTTAACACAATTCTGACTAGGGGGCTTCTACGACACATGGTCATCTGCAGATTAGTTGAGGTGTTGCTTCGCACACGCTAGCACTGACCAGTTAATTTCTTTTGAATAAATAACATGTGGGGTTCAACGTACAGAAACCCCCATATGATTTCGATAGACGCAGTAGTGAAGGGCTGCAGAGGTTTCGACCACCTGGGATTCTGTAACGTTCACCCAAGTCTGAGCCAACGGGCTTATAGCCTTTTTTTCCTCCATAAAAATTGCAGCCGTCGCAGCAGGGATTTGATCCCACGGCTTAGGGGTCATCAGCCGAGTACCTTAGCCACTAGACCACCAAGGCACGGCTGTTATTTTTTGTCTATTCGCTGTTTAGTAATTTTTACCTTAAAACTGACTATTGTATTCATGAATGATTTAATTTTGGATGCCACTGAATAAAGCAGAAGATAGGCTGCCGCCAAAAGATGCCGGGCTGGCTAACCGCAGCGTCACGGTCATAGACACAGAGGATGTAGAAAAGCGCCTGTTATATCTCACACTTTTCTCAGGGTATTCTTCGTAATGCGGCATGATCGGGACTTCCGCGATTAGCTAATGCAACGCGTAATTTCTCGGATTAGGATTTTGATTTTGTAGGTAGCCGGTGGATCTAGCCTTGTATGAAGTTATGCCATATATTTAATCATGCATTTTCCTCTAAAACTTATCCTAGTATACTTAAGACCGCCAAAGTAATACCAGTGTACAAATCTGGTGATCGGAATCTTCCGGACAGCTACAGACCAATATCTGTTCTGAGTAGTATTAACACTACGCTTGAAAAACTAATTTCGTCGCAATTAAGGCGCTTCCTGGGTGAACAGAATGTACTTTGTCCCCAGGCAACACGGCTTTGTTGCAAACAGGTCCACTTCAACTGCTGTTTCGATGCTTACGCAATATATTAATTCCGCGCTACATGAAAACAACATAGCAATAGCAGTATTTTTAGACATACGAAAGGCATTTGATGCTATTAGTCATTCCATTTTACTGGAAAAAATGCATTCTTATGGGATAAAAGGTAACTCGCTTGATTTTTTTTTCTAGTTATCTATCGGCACGCAAACAAAAGGTAGTCATTGGTGACATCAAATCATCCTACGGTTATATTAAATGCGGGGTGCCACAGGGTTCAGTTTTGGGCCCTATATTGTTCTCTCTTTATATTAATGATGTCCCGCGATCCCTACAGAGGTCAAGGGCACTGATGTACGCGGACGACACTGTTTTAGTTTTCACAGGACACTCCTTAGCAGATTTACAAAATGACGCGATGACCGATTTATCGAACATTTCGGAATGGTTTGCCAGGAATCAGCTGACTGTTAACTGTACTAAAACAAAGTATATGGTGTTTCACTCTCGTAGGAAACATATTGACGCTGAATCTCTTAATTTAACAATAAACAACACTCCTATTCAACAAGTTCCTTGTTTTAAATATTTAGGCGTCACTTTTGATGAACACTTACACTGGCATGAGCAAGTACAAAGTGTGTGCGCAAAGCTAGCCTATGGCTGCTATTCTCTAATAAAAGCTCGCCAATATTTTCCACAAGCTATACTCCGCACACTCTACTTTTCATTGTGTCATTGTCACATAGGTTACTGTCTGGAATCGTGGGGTGTGACGTACAACAGTTATCTAAAAACTCTTGAACGACTTCAAAAGCGTACACTGAAAATCATAAGCCAAGGTGAATCAGTAAGTAATGTTTTCCAATCACAACGCATTCTCTCGGTTCCTATGTTGCGTGACTACAAAATTGCTGTTTCAGTAAATAACATAATTAATAGAAATTCACCTTTGCCTGCTGATCTTTTTTCAATTCCTAAACGCAATACGCGACATGCTTCGAATGGTAATTTCAATCTGCCCAAATGTTTTAATGTTTACGGAGAAAGACTGATACAGTTTAGTGGAACAAAAATATGGAACACGGTCCCCCTAGAGATTAAAACGGCACGTAATTTCAGCATGGCATGTAAATCATTTTTTCTGTGGAGTCAAGACATGTAGGCATGTGTGTGTGCTTCGATTTTCATTGTATTTTTTTAATAAGTGCCTATGTATAGAAACTAGCTGCAAGCTAATAAGTATGCATATCTGCAAGAAAAAATGTATTACTGTGTTATCTGTATCACATGATTGTTTTTTTTTTATGTTGTTACCTCAGAGCTGACCTGAACACTTTTTTCTGTTGCACATTGTATTGGACCGTCCACTAGCTACTTTAGGCTATCGGTCCAAATAATCCCTGTAATTGCATATATCTATTTATGAAAATAAAGCTTCATTGATTGATTGATTGATTGATAAGTTCAGGCAAATGCCCCGCGTGGTTTTTTGTTTGCTGATTGTATCTAATGTCCTTTCGTTCGTTTGTTTTTAACTAAGCAAGGGCAGGCTGTTTAAAAAAAATCGCGCATAGCACCATGTGAGACTGCATAAGCCGGAGGCCTCTGTGCTATGTCACATGAATTATTGTGCTGGTACTCAATCTCATTGCACCATACCGCTAATCCACCACCCCATTTATAACGTTTACGTTGGCCCAAGCTTCAGCTTCAGTCATACTACTGCGATGAGTGCCATCCTGTCCTGGCAGTAACAACGCGTTCTCAGCTTACATTCGCCCCGAGGAAGAAATATCGCAGCTAGGCTTCAGGGAAGCACGTCGTGTGCTGTTTTGACATGTCACGGAATGGTGACCTAAGCTGCATTCAATCATGCAGTGGCACTCTTTTGGTTGTCCCACCACTTTCTCTGACTTGGCTCTCATAATTGGCTACTACAGCTGCAACAAACTGTTGCTTTGTCTTTAAGATGGACATCAGCTATCGATAATGTACCAGCAAGCGCAA
Source organism: Rhipicephalus annulatus (assembly GCA_013436015.1). NCBI lineage: Eukaryota > Metazoa > Arthropoda > Arachnida > Ixodida > Ixodidae > Rhipicephalus > Rhipicephalus annulatus. The sequence continues at coordinate 230,787 of WOVY01011632.1, read as the reverse complement.
ACAAGGTTGCATACGTGTTAAACACGGCAATAGGAGCCAAACGTCAAGAGACATAGTGCACCCTCTCTTACACCGACGTACGATAAACTTTCGAACATACTATAAGCATATACTTTACTTTTGTGTGTAGTGATTCTTATAAAGGAGCAATCAAGCATCTTTCTTTTTTTACGTCATAGCTGCTTGTGGATGTCCACCTAGTCACGGAATACAAATTCACGGGTTGTGGAGCACCAGAAACACGATATCAATTTAGGTAAAGCGTAAAATAGTTACAGTAGTGCAAGTAGGTGACTCAGCGTTGACGCTAAGATTAGGGGGCGTGGTGGTTCTACCAGTAATCAGTTGTTTGTGCGTTTTTAAACACACGGTTGCATATGCATATTCTTAATCTTATAATTTCGAGGGCACTCGCAGCCCCCCCCCCCCCGCACGTCCCGTTGGTGACGCCAATGAGCGGTTGGGAGGGGGTGGCAGGCACTTACGCAGAGATGTACAGCTTGAGCCACTTTTAAAGACACCTGTTCCGGAGTGTACTGCCATTCTAAATTTCTATATGCACACTTCAATTTGCTTTAGCACTAAAAACGTGACATATCACACTCTGCCACAGCACTGTCCCTGTGCTCTTTCCCCTCTACTAACCTCCTAAGATATCAGAGATTTTGGGAAAAACTGAATTTCGTGGCTTTGATTCAGTAGGTCAGGTGAGTTTGAAACCCCTGCTTTGAACGTACAAAATGCAGCTGACTAGATTTTTACTTGCATTTGTACTGCTTTGATTTTTTTATATGTGGCCTATTTTGAGTTACATCGATTTTACGTAATTCATTATGCTTTTATTGTAGGTTTCGCAGTCAAAGGCAGCATATGCACACCGAACAGCATCGCAGTCGTGCATGATGATGGCACATTTGCAGCAGTGAATGAAGTTGTCAAATTGATTTTGCATACGTAAGTATGCATTGTAAAGCATCAGTTTCAAGTATGCCTTGCGGCAGTTGCATATCCGAAATCGTACTCTGCCTATGGTAATCGAGTTTGTTGGCATGGACCTATTTCTGATTGCGTAAATGTCGGGGCCCGCAGCCAGTCTTTTGAAACAACAAATGTGAAGAGAAGGGCTGACGTGTTTATTTGATCGTGAGATACACATAATGGTAAATGCTTCTCTTTCATCTTCTGATCTTTCTCTTTTATTCCCACTACCCGATCGCCCGTGCCGTCTTGTTAGATAGACAGTTAATGATAAAAAGTGACGACCATAATGATATACAGTTACAAACGGCACTTTTCTCTATCTGTTCATTTAAATAATCACATAGTTGTAGTAAGTATTATGGTAGTTTAGTCCCTGTGACATACTGAAATAGGTGTTAAAACTTTGCATCACTGGGATGTATGTTCCAATGATCACAAGTTCGATTGAACAGCATACGCAGCATATCTTCTTCTGAATAAGCTCAAATTTAAAATGACGTGTTTGAAGAATCCTTCGCAAGTACGGAGTGTGGAACTGAGAGTAGTACCTCGAGTTTCGAAACGACAGAATGAAGAATAAGAATAGCCTGTTTCAGTTTGGTATTTGATGCAGAATACTTCGAGCGCTGTTTTATTTCAGGGTCCACAAATATTTTAGAGGCATACATCCATCACGGAAATAACGTCTAAAAATATCACGGATTTGAAGACAAATTATGAGCCACTGGGAGTTTGATGGTTCATAAACCAGCTTCCACCTGTTTCTCGGCGGGTCGTGAAACCAGGTTGCCCCTGGTTAAGCAGCTGGACGTACATCTCGGGCCAATAACGAGACGGCTGTTGCTCATAGCCTGCCGAAACCGAAGCCCGCAGACCCTGGGTCAGAGTTCAGGACCAGATGGCTAAGGTCCCCTCAGCGGGAACGCGACAGCAAGAGGTCCCAGCCGGTTGAAGTCTTGAAGGTTTAGGCCCGACAACCAACGACCCATCTTAAATGCCCAGCCTGGTGACAACTTTACATTCGCCACGTCCACTTCAGACTACACAAGCTCTTCTTCAACTCAGATCTTTCTTGAACTATGGCCCATTTTCCCGTTCTGATTGGCGTTGCTGACGTGCCATGGTTACCAGCCATTGGTTTCTGGAATCTCCGTGACGACTTTGAATTGTACCACTTGCACGTCGATCGCTCGCGCGACGTGTTCTCGTGCTCGAGGCTACTTTGACATCGCTCTCTGCTTCGGTCACAATTCGCGCGCGTTATTCGTTCTTTTTCTGTTGCCCATTTTCCTAGGAGCGCACTTAAAGAAGAACTCCGCTGATCACACACTTAGGAGTGTGGCAGTTTGGGCTTGTTGGTATAGCATGACGATAATTATAGTGCGAGAACAAAACGACTACACAGAGAGTCCTTCGTGTGCTTCTTGTCTTTGTGTAGTCGTTTTGTGCTCGCGCTATAACTATGGTAATCACGCACGTTATGCAGCGGCGGTGCGCACAGTGTGGACTCGGTTAAAACAGGCATCAGCGCTGATGCTGAAAGAATGGTTTGAAGCGAAACTTCGTGTAGCGTTTACTCGAGTAAACGTTTGTTTGAAACACAAAGCCACGGGAGGCTGGTTGGGTTTTGTGTAAGTTTCACTCAGATAAACGAGCCAAAAAAAATGTTTCCATTCGGCGTGCAATGTCCGGAAAACTTCATTACGGCGTCACTCACAATCATATGGTGGCTTTGGAACATTGAACCCCACATATAAATAAATCAATCAATCAATCAATCACACGACATGTGGGAGACCGTTGCAGGTGGTGGAGAGGGTGACGCGGTAGAGAAATGTATTGCGAGCGAACGCAGGAGCCATGAGCTGAAGGCGCTGCAGCAGGCATGCTGCGTGTGAGAGAGAGAGTGACATCAACGGCCAGCTGCGAGAGAAGCATGCGAGGGGAGCGTAACGTCAACGCGCAACTAGGTCGAGGCACACTTGCCACCGCTCCATTTCTAAAAGTTTATTCGAGTGCGAAAACACGACACGATCCCTCACACACGCTGACACCCATGCATCAAACACACGCAGCGCTCACTTCCAGCTGAATATATTCAAAGCTCGAAGGCTCGAATATATACAGGACAAATTGTGCGCACACACACCATAGAAGGCCAACAGCACACATATCAATACGTACAGTTTAATCAATGTCATAGCCTCCGAGCGATAAACTGAAATTTGCTTTGTAACAACGATAATACAGGGGCGCTTACACAGTGATATTTATTTTTTTCAATGAAAAAGGCCTCTAACACTTCACGTGCAGTTTTACTTGCGCTTCTGCCTAGAATCTTTGTCTATGAAAATTGTGAGCCACAACCACGCGAGATGACATGCGCAACCAGGTGCGCACACTTGTCATCTCTTTTTTGTTAATTTTGGCCGTGTTTCCTTATTCGTTCATTAATACGCCATTCTGTTTGGCCAATGTTCATTTTTCCGCAGGATAAGGGTATGGAGTACACAACCCCCATAAAACACCTAACAAAGGCCCTCTCATGTTTCTTCTCGAAGCCGCGTTTCTTCCTATCGCACATACGTTGGCACAGTCTTCCGATTTTTTCAGGTGCAGAAAACACCATCGGTACGCCGTGCCTGGCCGCGTCTTTCTTGAGGTTGTGCGAGACCTTAAAGATATATGGCACAACTTGTGGCCTAATCCGTAAGGGCTGGGCAGAAGTGATCGCTTCCCGTGTTGCACGTTTAAACTTCTGCGAAAGTGATTCAGCAAAGGCCGTAATGACCGATCGAGGGAACCAAGCAGCCTCTAGTCGGCTCACCTGATTGAGGAAACTTACCCCCGTATTCAAGAACCTCCCTTCACTCAACGCTTCGTCTTCACTTGAGAAAGCCGATTGGAGCGGCTTCTCTAAGCACGGCAAGTCACTGCATATCAACGATAGTCTGCTGCGATTCTCAAGTGGCGCAGCGTCATTTTCAGCCAAGTGGTGGCGCAGTAGTCCCTGCTGTCAAGCGAAGGGTGAAAGTCGAGTCGAGGAGCGTTCGTGAATACGGGTGTAATTTTCATGCTGTGTGGGCACGACTTCTTTAGCGCTGATTCCAAGCAAAGAGACGCAACGCCCCTCTTCATAATCTTTGAGTGGGCAGAATCGTACGGCAACAACTGCTTCTCAACACGAGGTCGATAAGATCAGAAAAATGCTATCGTTCCACGTGAGGCTTAAATCTAAAACCTGCAGACATGCTTCGTGAGGCAATTCGACAGTAAAGGAAAGCCCTCGTCCTAGTCCTATAAAAACGTTTAAAATAAATTCAGGGGATGTAATGTCGCCCCCCTTATCTAAAAGAATTTAAAAATCGTCAACTTACCTCAAAACCTTTAAAACCTCCCTCCCTTTAAAAGCATTGTCCAAGTCCCTATCTACATCCGCTAAAAATATCACAAAGGACCAGCACGACAGAGGAACCAATGCAAATTCCTTGCCGCTGAAGAAAGGGCTTTTCGTCAAACATACTAAAAGGTGCATAGGATGAAATTTTAAAAGCGATAAAAATTGTCTACACTAACGCCCGCGTCACTGATAAAATTGACGTCACCATTCTCTTCTATGCAGGATTTCACAGAGGCTAGAAGCTTGTCATGCGGCACGGAATAATACTGATCTACGACATTCACTGAAAAGGCGTTGCCTGTAGTAACACGAGACCGCAAAAAGTCGCACACATCACTTGAGCCCTTCGTACGGAAAGGGTCATTCACCACAAGACTCTTTAGCTTGCTCAGAAGAAATCTGCAAACGTTAATCTGCCAAGACCCTCCTTCACTAACAATAGTGCGAAAAGATACATCCGGTTTGTGTAATCTGGCCGAGAAAAACACGTTAAGGTTGCTCCCTTTGTTGTTCTTCATGTTCTTAGCTAACATTGCAAGCCCCGCATTCTTGCAAAAAAGCGAACTTAGACCTAACGCGAGTCGCTCCCAACTTAACTGGGCGGAAGTTCTTCTAATAGCCGCTAAAGCCTTTTCTTTTTATGCTCCCTCAGGCATGACCACAAAGCATTCTTCTTTATCGGCTTGCATTAACGTTAATTTGTGGTTTTTTAAAAAACGACAGGATGTTATTCAAGCCTTCAACTGCAGGTGTATCTTGAATCTGCGAAGCACATTTCGATAAACAGTTCATACCATCTTGTAGGCATCTGTCCCGGTCTTGATTGGCCTTCAGAGACAATTCTCGTTTTAGTCCAACAAGTTCATGGGCAGAAATGCGAGGCGTAACGGCAAACTTTGACCCCTTCTGAAGCCATCTCTCGATTTCTGCCGGAATGTATGCCTGCTGTAGCACCACAATGCGCTTCCGTTCTTCCCTTCTTGGCTTACCAAACACCTTGAGCAGAGGGTTCAGGATCTGCTTCCACCTCACTTCCGTGAGTACGCCCAGTTGCTGCCTAAGCCATCGAAGGTTTTGAGCAGCCTGACATTGCGGAAGAAGGCTGTAGTGGACCACGCGGAGCCAGTCGTGACACAAACGCACCTGACGCCAAAGTTCCGCTTTGAGAATCTTGCACACCCTTTTGACATGTCTCCAGGATGGTTGAACACCTTCGAATAAGGCAAGAACTTCATCAGGAGGGAAACCATTGTGTACGCAGAAGGCGCTCTTTCTTGCTTGGCATGTTGCCTCGATGGTATTGCGCACAAGTCCATCAATTATTGACACAAGGTCTAACGGGTTAAAAGACAGGCCCACTGTACTAGAAATGTATCGTAGAAGAACTTGACGTTGGGCTAGTTGGCACATCATTTCTAAAAGTTCATTCGAGCGCGAAAACACGACACGATCTTTCACACACGCACACACCCATGCATCAAACACACACAGAGCTCACTTCCAACTGAATTTATTCATAGCTCGAAGGCTTGAATATATACAGGACACATTGTGCGCACACACACACCATAAAAGGCCAACAGCACACATATCAATACGCACAGTTATTCAATGTCAAAGCTTCAGAGCGATAAACTGTAATTCGCTTTGTAACAACGATATTGAAGGGGCGCTTACACAGTGATCTTTATTTTTTTAAATGAAAAAGGCCTCTAACACTTCACGGGCAGTTTTACTTGCGCTTCTGTATAGAATCTTTGTCTCAGAAAATCATGCGTGGAACATGGTAAGCGATGGCTGCTACCCAGCCCTTAAGCATTAGGCCACAAGTTGTGCCATATATCCATAATGTCTCGCACAACCTCAAGAAAGTCGCAGCCAGGCATGGCGTACCGATGGTGTTTTCCGCACCCGAAAAAATCGGAAGACTGTGCCAACGTATGTGCAATAGAAAGAAGCGCGGCTGCGAGAAGAAACATGAGAGGGCCGTTGTTAGGTGTTCTATGGCGGTTGTGTACTCCATACCTTTATCCTGCGGAAAAGTGAACATTGCCAAACCAAGCAGTGTATTAATGACCGATTAAGGGAACACGCCCAAAAATTAACAAAAAGTAAGCGCATCTTGTTGCGCATGTCATCTCGTGTGGTTGTGACGCAAGATTTTGTGGTTGTGACACACGATTAGGCACAACTTGTGGCCTAGTGCTTAAGGGCTGGGTAGCAGTCATCGCTTACCATGTTCCACGCACGATTTTCTGAGACAAAGATTCTAGGCAGAAGCGCAAGTAAAACTGCACGTGTTGTGTTAGAGGCCTTTTTCATTAAAAAAAATAAATATCACTGTGTAAGCGCCCCTTCAATATCGTTGTTACAAAGCGAATTTCAGTTTATCGCTATGAGGCTATGACATTTAATAAATGTCATAGCCTCATAGCGATATGTGTGCTGTTGGCCTTCTATGGTGTGTGTGCGCACAATGTGTCCTGTATATATTCAAGCTTTCGAGCTATGAATAAATTCAGTTGAAAGTGAGTGCCTTGTGAGTTTGATGGATGGGTGTGTGCATGTGTGAGCGATCATGTCGGGTTTTCGTGATCGAATGAAGTTTTAGAAATGTTGTAAGAACTAGCTACACAACAAGTTCTTCTACAATACATTTCTAGTACATTGGGCCTGTCTTTTAACCCGTTAGACCTTGTGTCAATAATTGGTGGACTTGTGCGCAACATCATCGAGGCCACATGCCAAGCAAGGAAGTGCGCCTTCTGCACACGCAAGGGTTTCCCTCCTGAGGAAGTTTGTGCCTTATTCGGAGGTGTTCAAGCATCGTGGAGACATGTCAAAAGGGTCTGCAAGATTCTCAAAGCAGAACTTTGACGTCGATTGCGTTTGTTTCATGACTGGCTCAGCATGGTCCACTACAGTCTTCTTCCGCAATGTTAGGCTGCTCAAAACCTTCGATGGCCTGAGGCAGCAACTGGGCGTACTCACGGAAGTGAGGTGGAAGCATATCCTGAACCCACTGCACAAGGTGTTTGGTAAGCCAAGAAGGGAAGAACGGAAGCGCATTGTGGTGCTACAGCACGCATACATTCCGGTAGAAATCGAGAGATGGCTTCGAAAGGGACCAAAGTTTGCCGTTACCCTCGCATTTCAGCCCACGAACTTGTCGGAATAAACAAGGACTTGTCTGTGAAAGCCAATCAAGACCGGGACAGATGCCTACAAGATGGTATGAACTGCTTATCGAAATGTGCCCCGCAGAATCAAGATAGACCTACAGTTAGAGGCTTGAATAACATCGTGTCGTTTTTTAAAAACTTCAAATTATCGATAATGCTAGCCGATAAAGAAGGTTGCTTTGTGGTCATGCCAGAAGGTGCATGCAAAGAAAAGGCTTTCACGGCTATCAAGAAAAATTCCCGCCCAGTTAAGGTCGGAGCGACTCGCGTTAGGTCTAAGTTCGCTGACTTTAGCAAGAATGCGGGGCTTCCAAAGTTAGCTAAGGACATAAAGAACAGCAAAGAGAGCAACCTCAACGCTTTTTTCTCGGCCAAGAAACGCAAACCAGATGTACTTTTTCGCACTATTGTTAGGGAAGAACGGTCTTGCCATATTAACGTTAGCAGATTTTTTCAGAGCAAGCTAAAGAATCTCGTAGTGAATGACCCTTTCCACATGAAGGGCTCAATTGATGTGTGCGACTTTTTGCGGCCTCGTGTTAATACAGGAAACGTTTTTTCAGTGGATGTCGTAGATCTGTATTATTCCGTGCCGCATGACAAGCTTCTAGCCTCTGTAAAATTCTGCATAGAAGAGAATAATGGTGTCGATTTTATTATTGACGCGGGCGTTAATCTAGACAATTTTTTATCGCTTTTAGAATTTTATCTCAATGCAACTTTCATTATTTTGTCGAAAAGCCCTTTATTCAGCGGCAAGGAATCTGATTTGGTTCCTATGTTGCGCCGCTCCTTTGTGATAGTTTTTAGCGGATGTGGATAGGGACTTGGACAATGCTTTCAAAAGGGGGAGGTTTCAAAGTTTTTTAGGTACGTTGACGACTTTTTGATTCTTTTAGATAAGCAGGGCGACGTTACATTTCCTGAATTCATTTTAAACGTTTTTATAGGACTAGGACGAGGGCTTTTCTTTACTGTTGAATTGCCTCAAGAAGCTTGTCTGCAGTTTTTAGACTTAAGCCTCGTGCGCAATGATGAGCATCTTTGCTGGTCTTATCATCCTCGTATTGAGAAGGAGTTGTTGCCGTGCGATTCTGCCCCCTAAAGATCGTGAAGACTTGGTGATAGAACGCGTCTGTCACTACTATCTGTTTTTCGTTATATTTTCCACAATTCCTGGGACGCTCTCTGCGTCCCACCTTGTGGCGATGGCAGCGCGACTTCTACATGCCCACGTGGTCAAATGTCGGCGCCCTCAAGCTCTTCTGTCGCTCAAGGCCCATGGTCCATCACCAGCGACGGCTCAAGAGATGCTCCTGCTTTCGTGCCCATGGACGAAGAACCAACTGCTGGCCCGTCTGGCTACAGCTCAACATTTGTAAGCTCCGCAAGGAAACGAGGCTCTTGGTGCAGCTCCGGTGAAGACACGGACATCTACTCAGTCAACGGCGACGACTCATCTGATAGCAGCTTCGTGTCTGTGATGAGCCGCAAGGCCAAAAGGAGGCTCATCAAGACGTCATCACCAGCAAGGACGTCAACCATGAAGGCAAGGAGTGAACGCTGGCCGCATACCATTCTCTTCATGCCCGTGGATCCTTCCGTCATCCTTTGCAAATTGAACAGGCAAGCTATTTCCGCTGTTCTTGAGGGAATAGCACAGGATGAAATCAAAGAGCTCCGGCTAAACACACGTAAGAACGTTTTAGCTGTTGACACAACACATGCAGACACGCTGGAGAAGCTTCGAATGATGACAGAATTTGGAGATGTCAAAGTACGAGCGGTCGTACCGATGACTCGGACCTGCACTGCAGGTGTCATTTACTACATTGACTTGGCAATCCCAAACGCGGATCTACCCATTCTGATAAAACCGGCGTACGAAGGAGTGGTCATTAAGCATATAAGCCGCCTCGGGAAAAGCCGCTGCGTTGATAGTCTTTAAGGGCGACTCAATCCCTACGCACGTCAAGGTGGGGCATTTTCGGCTTGTGGTACGGCATTTTGTCCCAAAGCCGCTTCAGTGCCACAAGTGTTTCAAGATCGGTCATGCCAAGGGCGTCTGTGTGAACTCTACCGTATGTCCCCGGTGCGCGGAGGCGCACACGGTAGACACGTGTTGTGCAACAACTTATTGGTGTGGCGATTGTCAGGTACGCATGAAGCCACGTCTAAGCAATGCCCAAGACTTAAGAAAGAATCAGGTATACTGAAAGACATGGCCAGGGATAACTCCACCCATAGAGAAGCTTCACAGAAAATCAGGCGTCAACGTGGCCACCGACGGAAGCGCTCAAGTCATGGTGATATTCATACACCACTTCGGTCTACACCACCATCAACATCCAGTAAAAAGCCAGAGAGCACAAGAATACCTCCACCGGAGAAGCCTCTCTCCCCTGAAGACTGGCCGGTGCTTGCGAACGCATGGCCTTCCGAGCAGTCTTCCCGCTCTCTGCTCCCAGTGAAAGCCAATGCTGCTGATGACGAGGCTCCAACAGCCGATCGTCAAATTATTCCTATGCTGCGATCCATTGTGAGTGTCATCAGAAGTCTTCTGACGAGCATCGATACGCCAACTGCTAGTAGCGGCCTACAGTTGCTGGACGCGTTGAGTCCAGTCCTTGCAAGCCTCCAGTAAAGCCATGGCCGACAATCACAAGTCCTTCGGACAGGAGGTCCGAGAAGCGTCAATTTTTCAGTGGAACGCAAGAGGTCTGAGATCTCGCATATCTGATTTTCGCCAGTTCGTTCATCTGTACCGATTTCGTATCATGATTATATGTGAACCGAAGTTATTGCACCCAATCAGATTATCTGGCTACGAGTCATTTTACTCCTCAAGTGACATCGAAAGTAGCAAGTTGTATTTATTCGCCGGGAGCTTACTTACGTCGTCCAGCCAGTGCAACCACACGACGGCATTCAGTATGTGTGCTTGTCTATTAAAAAAGGAAAGGTGACACTCGCACTTCTAGGTGTGTATATATCCCCATCAAGTAAATCGACGCCAACAAAATAGATGGCATATTAAGGACACATCCGGGTCCGTGGGTTATCACCGGGGATTTCAATGCGCATCATCCCATCTGGGGAAGCTCAAGGCTTGATTCAACGGGACGACGTCTAGCATCATTGGTTTCCAGCCATGGTCTCGTCCTTCTGAATGACGCCAGTCGTACGTTTTTACGAGGCACTACATATAGCAGCTGCCTTGATTTGTCCTTTGTTTCACGCCGATTTGCTACACGGGTAAAGTGGTTTTTGGACATTGAAACACACGGAAGCGACCACATTCCCACTTACCTGAAGGTTAAAGGTATTTCGAACACGTACTCCTCTACCACAACAAAAAGAATAGATTGGAGTGTGTTCAAAACTCAACTTGAGGATGCTTGTGAAGAAGGCCTGTCCAATGGTCTTCAGCAAGCAATTAAGGAAACTGCACACACGGCTATGCGCACAATAATACGCTCTTCAAGGTACTCTGAATTTGACCTCAAGCTGGAGTGACATCATGCGATCCGCCGTCGTGCTGAAAGACAATACCGACGCACCAATTCCACAGACGATCTACGAACAGGCCGGCGCATCCAAAAGAAGATACAATGGCGTTTGGACAAATTAGACACCCAACGATGGAGGAAATTTTGTGCATCGCTAGATCCTAATAAACCACTGTCTCAGATATGGAGAATTGTGCAAGGCCTACGTTCTGTTCCAGAGCAGCGTTTTCCTTTCAAAGCCCTTGCACTTTTTCATCGCCGGCATGAAATTGAGGTAGCAGAAGATTTCTGCGCTATGACCGTGGGCCAGACAATTTACACAAGCCTACATACAGTGCATCATATCCCTGACTCACGGGACCCGCGCATTGATCTACCGTTTACATCACAGGAGCTCGATGCGGCCCTCGTCTTATGTAATAAGTCGTCGTCAACTGGCCCGGATGACATCTCATACAGGATGCTGTGCAACCTTGGTAAACGGGCACGAGAAGCACTCCTTAACATCTTCAACGATTCCTGGCAAGCTGGCGTCGTTCCGCAAGATTGGAAGATTAGCCGCTTGGTACCAATTCTTAAGCCTGGCAGATCTCCTCTGGACATTGCCTCTTACCGACCGATCGCACTCTCAAGTTGCGTAGGAAAGGTAATGGAGAGAATGATCTTGGCCAGGCTTGAATGGTACCTGGAATAGATATATCCGAACGCCGTGGCTGGTTTTCGCCGTCACCGATGTTCGATCGACAATGTTATAGATTTCGTCACATATGTCCAGCAACAAAAGGCATGTAAATGACTATCTGCTGCCATGTTTCTTGACTTAAAAGGAGCATACGACAACGTTCTACATGACGCCATTCTCGAAGCCATTCAGCCAGTGGGTCTAGGTGGGCAACTGTATTGTTGGGCACGCAGTTATTTACAAGGGCGGGCCTTATTTGTGAACACTGCAGATGGTCCAAACTCCCAACACCCAACGCATTGTGGAGTCCCACAAGGTGGCTTCTTGAGTCCAAACCTCTTCAACCTCGTTTTCATTGGTCTTGTAGAACGACTACCAAGTGTGGTCAAGTTATCCATGTACGCTGACGACACCTGCGTCTGGGCATCTGGCGTGACAAGACCTCAGGTACGCGCAAGACTTCAGAAAGCTTTGACGTTGGTATCAATGTACCTCAAGGACCAAGATCTGAAAATCTCGCCAGCAAAATGCGCATTGATTGCTCTTAGTCGAAAGCCAATGAGACCATACGCTGTATCAATCGATGGCCAAGTCATACCTTATGTCAGGACGCACAGATTTCTAGGCGTATTCTTTGATAGAGACCTCTGCTGGGGCCCACATGTGGCCCACTTGAAGAAGAGGCTGACAGAAATCGCTAACTCATTCAAGTATCTCGGAGGAAAAACCTGGGGAACTTCAGTACATGCAATGATGCAATTGTACAAGACGCTTTTTCTTGGCTATTTGCGCTACAGTTTGCCTGTGTTGACCAACATCTGTAGAACCAACATTCGGACTGTCGAAAGCATTCAGGCTATGGCTCTGCGAATTTGTCTGGGGCTACCACGATGTTCATCAACTGCTGAGACAATCGAGATCGCTAATGACTACCCACTAAAGGCGCATATCATGATGGAAGTGCTCAGAGCACACGTGAGGCAACTTACTCGTGCCCCTGCCCATCATCTAGCTTCACTGCCAGAAGCCCGACCTCGTGCCTCGTTTTGCCAGACAGTCTTGTCATATCGCGCATGCATTCCTACGGGATATAAACTCCATCAAGGATTTCAACTCCCCCATGGACCTATGCACATGTTGAACTCACGGTTCCAGGCATAGGATCAAAAGCCCGGCTCTCGTCTCCAGCGCTAAAGCAGCTTTCTCTTCTCTTGTTATATGTGAAATACAGTGAGCATACTCATCTATATACTGACGCTTCAACTAAAGTGGATAGGTCTGCAGGGTCGGTGATTTTTCCTGCAACAGCGACAACGGTGAAGTTTCGTTTATCCCACCAGACGTCAACGACAGCTGCGGAACTTGCTGCTCTACGTACCGGAATTCAAGTCGTTAAACACCAAGAAGCCAAGAAATGGAGCGTGTTCGCGGACTCTAAGGCAGCACTACAGTGTTTGTAATTTGCCTTGCGCCGGGGACCTCATGAACAACTATTGCTGGAAATTAGAGAGCTGCTTCAACTCCTCTTTGACGAAGGACACAGAATCACGTTTCAGTGGCTTCCAAGTCACTGCGGCATATTGGGCAACGAACATGCCGATGCAGCTGCCCGAGCAGCACACGAAGGTGGTGAAGAAGAATCTATACCATTTTCAAGGGCTGATGCTGCAATGACTATCCGAAAAATCGCTAATGCAGAAATAAAATCCCTGCGGAACGCCGAGTGCTTACGGCACACGCGACTGCATAGACTGGATGCATCTCGTCGACTCCGGCTTCCGTCTGGACTCTTTCGACTCGAGACAACAGTGCTTTGCCGACTATGGCTTGGTGTCGCCTTCACCAAGGCTTTCGCCTTCCCAATCGGCATCGAAGACATTGCTGCTTGCGGTCATTGCGGCAGCGATGAAACTATAGAGCACGTTCTCTGTCACTGCCTTCGTTACAGCGTGCAAAGACGGCAACTAGCTGCTGCGTTAGCTCGCCGTGACGACAGACCTTTGTCTGAACAATCATTGCTGGAAAGACGACATGATTTGTGTGCTCACAGAAAATCAGTGAAGGCCTTACTGAACTTTTTGCGTGGCAGCGGCCTATTGTATAGACTGTAGCACCCCAGCTCCCCTCCCCCTTTGCGCGTGTCTATTTCCCTCTTCGCTTTCTTTCCACTCTTTCTTCCCCATTCCCTCTTCCCCTAGCGCAGGGTAGCAAACCGGATGCTCCATTTTCTAGTTAACCTCCCTGCCCTTCCCTCATCTTATTCTCCAAAGATTGTGAAGAGGGGCGTTGCGTCTCTTTGCTTGGAATCGGCGCTAAAAAGGTCGTGCTCACACAGCATGAAACTTAGTTTCCTTAATCAGGTGAGCCGGCTCGAGGCTGCTGGGTTCCCTCGATCGGTCATTACGGCCGTTGCTGAAACCTTTCTGCAGAAGTTTAAACGTGCAACACGGGAAGCGATCACTTCTGCCCAGCCCTTAAGGATTAGGCCACAAGTTGTGCCATATATCAATAAGGTCTTGCACAACCTCAAGAAAGACGCGGCCAGGCACGGCGTACCGATGGTGTTTTCTGCACCTGAAAAAATCGGAAGACCGTGCCAGTGTATATGCGATAGGAAGAAGCGCGGCTTCGAGAAGAAACATGAGAGGGCCTTTGTTAGGTGTTTCATGGGGGTTGTGTACACCATTCCCTTATGCTGCGGAAAAGTGAACATTGGTCAAACCGAATGGCGTAGTAATGAACGAATAAGGAAACACGCCCAAAATTAACAAAAAGAGATGACAAGTATGCGCACCTGGTTGCGCATGTGATCTCGTGTGGTTGTGACACACAATTTTTCGAGACAAAGATTCTAGGCAGAAGCGCAAGTAAAACTGCACGTGAGGTGTTAGAGGCCTTTTTCCTTGAAAAAAATAAATATCACTCTGTAAGCGCCCCTGTATTATCGTTGTTACAAAGCGAATTTCAGTTTATCGCTCTCGGGCTATGACATTTATTAACTGTACGTATCGATAGGTGTGCTGTTGGTCTTCTATGGTGTTTGTGCGCACAATGTGTCCTCTATATATTCAAGTCTTCGAGCTATGAATAAATTCAGTTGGAAGCGAGCGTTGTGTGTGTTTGATGCATGGGTGTGTGCGTGTGGGAGTGATCGTGTCGTGTTTTCGTGCTAGAATGAACTTTTAGAATTGATGTACCAACTAGCCCAACAACAAGTTCTTTTGCCACCGCTCGAACACTTATGGCAAGGGAAACACGGTGCGGTGCGTTCGTACGAACGCACCTACGTATACGGCGTTACATATGGGATTGAAAAGCTTCTTCGCATCTAAAAAAGCACCTTTAACAGGAATCAAACAAACTTGCGACCTACCGGTCCGTGACAGCAGCTCCCGGGCACGCTGTCGAATGCACTATAATCACATTTTTTGTACGAATAAATAACACGCCTTTCGGCCATCTCGCAGTACTCTTGGTAAAGTATAACAATGCATCATCACGATAAAATATACGATTAGATTTTTCAACGCATTCTTTGTGCGTATCCGCTGTATTCAGTGCATATTCATTAGTAGAGGTGTAATTTTGTCAACGCCTAAAGCAATGCCAGGTGGCGACCTTACCATGAGCGTCAGTGTAGGTCATAGCATCCGTTCATACTGAAAGTAGCTCTGAAACGAATAGAGCAACGCACTTGCTTCGGCTAGATTATAGTGAACTATAAGCTAAATGTAACTCCGCGTCCTGTAAGCGTTTCTCGCTTACGCTCACCACGCGAAAAATGATGGCCGGCCAACAAAGAAGGCAGAACGCACGTTGCGTTTCTGATTGGCGGTGACGTTCAATTACTCTAACATACCGCGTGTAGATAGATATGTGGGGTTTAACGTCCCAAAACCACCATATGATTATGAGAGACACCGTAGTGGAGGGCTCCAGAAATTTTGACCACCTGGGGTTCTTTCATACCGCGTGTAGGAAACCCAAGCCAAAGTTTGGCACACAATCACTCATGTTCTTCTAGATCTCACACTACTTCCTTTGGTTCTGCTCCCACCGCTGTCTACAACTGCAGTCACAGGCATCCTTGGCTACAAACACATGTTCAATCATTATTCGAACATCAATGATGAAGCTTTATCGTCGGGATGGATATGAATTACGAAGGATCAACGTGGATGCAGTTACAAAAAACAGTGCTTTAGCTCGAACATCATTAAAAATGCGTTTAAACTCTCTCTTATCAAACTACAGTAAGCACTTAACTACTATTGTAAAGACACGTTTTACTTTCGTGTATACCAGTTCCTATGACGGATTGATCAGCCGTGCTTCTTGCGACTGTTTCTGCGCGAAGGCATTCATAAATAACTGCAAAAACTGTTGGCTGTAAAAACTTGCGAATCAGTACACTGCTAGTAATTGATTATTTGTTCCAGCAGAAAACAACAACCTTACAAGTGCCTCTCGATCGTATTGACACTGTTTAATGAGACCTTTGGTGTAAAAGAACAACCGTACTACGATTATTGTTACCACGGCCGCTGGATGAAAGAGCGCACGGGTACGGTCCGCCGCGTGCTCCCAAACCGGCATGACAGGTCTAGTTCCCGAACCACCGCTGCCGAGCCATCAGGGTGGGGGGAGGGGGGGAGGGGCAGTTTTTGCGAGCGCCCAGAAAATCGCATGCGCGGCGCGCTTGCGGTAGTTACGACTGAGCGTGTGCATCTTTGTGTGACCCGCGAAATCTTCTTTGAATATCTGTCTGGCGTGTGCGCACCAGGTAATTATTGACCTTGCTTTTAGATACCTGCAGCCCTTGCAAATTTTTGGTATTGTTTTACCCAAGATGGAACCTTGTACAACGATCAGTTCTCGGGGAAGTAAGAATACTGAGGACATTTTACTTTCATCCTACAAGATCACAATTAACAGATCTGGAAGAGCTACACCTTTGTAATGCACTTAAACTAATTATATTAACTGAGTATGTCGCTTCAGAAAACGTTGCTTCAGATGTAATAATTTCATTTAAATATGCAACCTCAGCCACTGCAGTTGCCACTGTTCTTTTCAAACAAAATAAGATAAACTTCTCACTTCCTCCAAACTCGTCTTTAGTATTCATACAATGTAGTATCAGATGCAGCAGCCCCGAAATATACTTAGCGTGTTTGCGATCTCATAACAGTAGACTCGAACCTCTTTGAAATTTCAGTAACTGTAATTTCAACGCTGGAATTTGAGTGCAGTTTTCAAGTGAACAATATGAAAACTGTGAGACGAAAAAAAGAAATGAAATGCTGCAAAACGCGAACAGAAATGCTTGCGTTCTTGCGTTTTTGAATCGTTTCTTCGCTTTGCGTCCCGACGTTCTGATGATAATTCAACTAACTTAGCAGTGAACACATCGGAACAAGACACGTGAATATATTACATTTATTCTCAATTTAGGTCTGATCCTGGCATGCTTAATAGTTTTTAACTTCTTAGCAGTTTTGCACAATAAAACAACTTGACGATGCTCCAGCTTGGGGGCCCAACTTTTGGTTTCGGTGTCTACCGACAATGAAACCATTCGTTTGGTCTTTTCATGTTAGTCTCTCAACGGGCAGTAGCGAATGCCAATAGCACTTTAACACACCTGTCTTCTGGCAGTTTTCGGAATGCGGTTTCATCACCATTAGTTTTTGTTTGTTCTACTATGCATCGTCGACAAATAGGCACCTGTGCTCGCTCAAACGAAGGCACGTCACGTGCACTCGATTGCCCTATAGCAGCCGTGGTTTTGCGATATGTAAACATAATAAAAACGTGGTTGAAACTTGACCCAGCCGTGTATGCATATATATATATATATATATATATATATATATATACATATAGTTGGTAATTTTTTCATCCACTTTTCTTTCTGCTTATTTACATTCCATTGGTTTTAATAACTTCCCCTGTACATTCCTTGGCATTACTGTCTGTTATATCTCATTAATATTTGTTAAAAACACGGAAAAAAACGAGCCCTTAGGTATACACTTCTTTCCCTTATATATATATATATATATATATATATATATATATATACGTGTGTGTGTGTGTGTGTTTGTGTCGGGCATACATAAATCTAGCTTGAGATTATCCTCGCAGTCTCATGATTTTGTTTGAGGGGTTGAGGCCTATTATTCTCAGTGTAATTGCTCTAGATAAGCCACTCCTCGTCAGTATTACATATAATAATGACTTGCCTACAAGGAACTATCAAGAAATTTGACTGCCAATTCTAATGATGTATACTTTCGCAGCCTCTCTAATAAAGTGACGAGGAGCGCATGGCCACGTTTGTAGAAACCACTTTTATCTAGAGTTTGATGCTTAATTACTTTCCAGCATATTACCGCGTGTACCGAATAACATAAAATTATGGAAATTATGTTTTTTTCGATACGCTTTCAGAATATAAAAACAATGAACGCCTCTTGTAGAGAGTCTAAAAACAATTTTCAAGCATTCCGGCTGAGAAAACGTGAAAGTGCCGAATAAACGTCACAATAATTAAAATATCTCAGTTGAAGACATCTCCATAAATAGAACAATGACATTGTCAAGCATTCGGTACCATATCAGTCAGCTACATGCATTGTGGTTTTTTCTGTTAGCCTCAGAACAAAAGCTGGTTCTCAAAAAAAGGTCAAATGCTCGGCACGCACAGGGAAAATCAATTGGCTTTTTATCTAGATAGCACCTAGTAGTCTAATAAATATGCGATATGTCTTCGCTGTGATAAATGAGATTAAAAAACACTGATTAGAGCAACTGAGTTGGTCACTGTTGTGACAAACACCAGCTAATTTGCTGCGGCTTCTGCCCCAAGGGAGCCATCGCCACTCATTTCCCCGTCCCTCCCGTCCCCACCCCGTCGCACAGCAGTGGCCGCAACAGACCATAATGTGCGAGACAGACGTGCGATTTTCTCTGCGATGCGACGTGTGGCGTCGCATGGAGTGGCGTGCCGCATGCGACGTTTTGAGACACATGGAGCAAAAACTGCCGGTTCGCCGGATAGTTGAGGCTCCGCCTTTCGCAGCGTTGCCTGACCAGAAATATGTTTACAAAAGAAAAAGTACGTAAAAGTCCTCTCTTTCTTGACTTCAACATAACGAAATGTAAAAAAAACTCAAAAAATTAGTTACTGCAATAAATTCTGAAAACTAGTGAGTTTGTATGCGCACGTCTGTGTAACTACCACTCAGTTTAGAAGGAGGAGAAGGAGGAAAAAACCTTTATTGATGCTGGCTGTGCCGATAGCCTTTATCCCGACCAGGCTGATTGACATCCCTAGTCCGGGACGTCATTAGTCGAGGCCACCACTCGAGCCCGCTGGACTACAGTTCGCTGTTCCTCTAGTGTGGAGCTATTGAGTAGGGTCGTCTCCCAGTCCTCTTTGGTGGGGTTGGGAAAGGGGGTTAATTTTGGGTCCATTTGGCAGGCTCAGACCATATGGTAATGTTGGCCACTTCCCCACAGTACTGACACTGCCAACTTATTTCAAGATGTTGGCAACAGTGGCAGTAGTCAGCGTTGTGTCGTGTTTGATTAGAGAGACCTTTCACTCTAGTTCGGCTGCCTGTCAGTGTTGTTCGTGGGTCGCCGACATGGTTTTGACTAAGCGCCGAAAGCGACTGCTTTTGTTAAAGAATGAGGTCCTTTTGGCCCAAATGATGCTTGAGGATCAACGCCAGCGGAGGTGGTGGGTGCGCCCGTCATGGCGAACGCGGTGCGTTGAGAGTGAATTCTTCACCACGGTCTGTATACCGGTTATTGCATTACCGCCAATAAATTACATTGCTAGTTGCGCACGCAATACAACATTTCGCTGCGCGTTAAAACGAAGCATAATACTAACTCGAGATGGTTCCTCGTCAGAGCATTAAATGTGCATTGCATCTATAATTTCTAAGAAAGCGTTGTTTGAAAACGTCCTAGTCTCGTTTGTTTATGTGATTTTGTCGTTCTTCGAAAGTAACTTCACCATTGTTAGTGCGGGTGAGCTATCAATTAAAAAGTGTTCGTGACGACAAAGGATACACGGCCGCACCTCACTCCACGTGGACCAATCAATAATTGTGACTGCCTGGTTATCAGGATAATGCGCGCCTCCCCTCCCTTTTTTCATATTAGTGCACAGCCGTCCTGTGCTCAATACGCTGCTTGCTCCGATAAAAATAAATAGTTCATGCGTACCTTAATTTCATAAATTTTCATCCTAAAAGTGAACCACTTCTTTCATTCTTCCGATTGGCAGTAATCAATTTCACCTTGCATGGAAGTCGTATTCTGCCGTCCACGTTTTGTTGAGGGCAATTTTGGGTAATCAGTGCACAACTACTTCTTTTTATTTACTTAATTTATTCAATTGTGCTTGTGACTGCCAGAGATATGATTTTTAATTTGGTCATCTGAGACTGACTCTGGAACAAGCATGCAGTAATCTCCTTGGCCTGTATGAAGCAATACACATGCAATATACCAGACATATATTTCTAGAAGTGTTGAGCTATGGATATGCTGCTCGCTTAGGTGCCAGTCAACATAAAGCAGCATAGTTACGTTTGGTGACCTCTGCTGTTGTTATTGTTCTAAATTATTATTTCTACTTGAGATAAAAAAAATGCGTGCTGGGGAACAAGAACACTACAAAAAGTACTATCGCATGTCCACATCACAATTTGACTATATCCTCAGTTTGGTCAAGGAAGACTTGGAGAGAGAGGCCTTTATCCGAGAGCCAATATCTTCAGCAGAGCGACTTGCTATGACCCTGAGGTAATACGATTTGTCTGGAACCTTGTGGCAGTACACTTGTATTTAAAATGTTGGTTAATGCATGATGAATATTTTTAATGCCAAATGTACTATAGGATTACATGCATAAGACATATTTATAGTTCATTACTTCACCTACTTAGTAAATACCGTGATTTTTTCTCATGTATACTTGCTCATAATGTTATACCAAGTATGGCAATTCAGTTTGCTTTGTCAGCACCTGTCTATGTTACCCATGGCCAATTGAACTGGCGTATATTGCGACACCCATGCACAGCAATGGACAATGTGTCATGCATAAGGTACTAAACGGGCGCAAGCACGAGGAGATAACACGGCAGCGGTAGGCGACGGAGTCGGTAGGTACCCGGGCATGTCGGTGGCGCATTTTGGAAGTGACGAAGGAGCGTTGCGTGACGCACGTGCACACTATGTATTGAGGACTGTTGTCTTGTAAGATATGCAGAAATCTCACAGTGTGTCCTGCAGTTCATTTCTGATTTGATTGTGCAGCACTACCTTGATTTCAGCTGCATGTGGCCATTGTGTTTGATGATTTGTAAGCTCTAGGCGCTCGAACTTTCTTAAAAAACTAGCCAGCTGATGTGGCTGGGAGTTCCCCAGACCAGTTGGCAGTAACGAAGTCATGGCAGGACAACGGATAATGTTTTCATACAAAGGCACAGCAGTTTTGTAAGCGTACTCTATGAGGTGCAGAATTTTTACACCTCTATTTAAAGAATTGCGTCGTGTTGTTATATATTATGATTACGTACAAAATTGCTTTGCCTACACAGCTATGCAGTTCAACTTCAATTTGCATATTTTAAGCTACTTCGAGTGATAACAATATGACAAGAGAAATTGCTTGCCAATAGTTCCAAAAATATTTATTGTAGTTAATCTCTTTGCCACATTTGTCAATACCTCACATGGTCATCGGGCTAATTGGATGTACGTACATAAAAACAGTGCTGTAGAATAGAATGTGGAGGGCGCATTAGTTGTTTAAGGAGTGCTTCATCAGTGGCAAGTTTTGAGTGTTGTACGACTTCCTGTCATCACAGAGCTTTAGTGCCATGGCCCCTAAAGTACTTGCATACACAAGCTCATTTTGTTACTTGTTTTGTTTCTTTTTTCTTTTATATGGCTGTTGAACCGATAAAAGAAAGGACCTGTGTAATACGATGCTCGAACAAATATCCAGTGGCTAGAGACCCTTGGAAATAAAGCTTTCTGTTCTCATGCAACATTTGTGCCTGTAATACACCTAAGGACCACATGTATGAACTATAGAGAATATCCATACTTGGTTCGAGTTGAAGTTGAAGTTTGTTTTGGGAATATGAAATCTTTATTTGACTATGCGATGGCTGACTAGACACCAACTAAATTTAAATGCAGGTATCGGTCCTCAGGAGCCCTCATGCAAGACATTGCCCTATCATTTTGTGTGGGCATATCCACAGCTCGTGAGGCCGTGCAAGAGATATTTGCAGCACTTTGGTCCAGACTGAAACCACTGTACATGCCTGTAAGTAGACGAATATGTAAAGGTGTGGCTGAATATCCAAATTTTGTAACCATAGTTTATTTCCAAAGGCGATCACACACATGCCATCAGTGTAATGATTTCCATATCACACTGTGGTGTGTGGAAGGTACAGTGAGTCATAGAGTCGGAAGCATCAACAGATCTCGATAACTAATGTTCGCACAGCCGCACATTTGTAATGAACTGTGAAACGCACTTGTACGTTTTAAAAAAAGAAATCACGAATAGCTGATGGTCAACTACATGAAACAGTGCTTCAATGTGGCACTAACGCATGCATCAGAAGCACCATCTTTACAGAATCAATTTGTTGTGACACAACGTGGTCACTTCAGCAATCGCATATGCAAGTTATGCTTGAAGTTCAGATGTCGCATTTTATGCCATGCCTGCTGTACATGTGTATT
This sequence comes from Rhipicephalus annulatus, assembly GCA_013436015.1. NCBI lineage: Eukaryota > Metazoa > Arthropoda > Arachnida > Ixodida > Ixodidae > Rhipicephalus > Rhipicephalus annulatus. Next base: position 208,245 of record WOVY01011632.1, on the reverse strand, counting down.
CACCGTAACCTAGTTGACTGTGTTTCGTCTCCTCAGTTTTAGTTCCTGTTTCTGAAGCATTATTCGTGCTCTGCCTTTCATGGGCAGACTCAATTGCAGTAGTTAATTCTTTCTTTACCCTACTTGTCAGGCTATTTTATTCTTCCTACTGATCTTGCTGTCTTAGTAAAGTGATACTAATATGACAATTTTCAATTCTTCTTTTCTTGCTTCAAATGATAGGCCATTCCCTTGAAGAACCTAAAAATCTAGTGCTGAGTACGAGTGCACTTAGCACTTGATTTGGTAATGTCACTTGTTAATAAAAAGAGAGGTCAAAACCTTCAAATGCTTTTCTTGAAATCAATTAAATGAATACAAAGATGATGCTGCAGACATGCGAGAAGTATGCTGTGTAGTGAACAAAGCATACTGAAAAATAATTGTGTGTTCTGGCTATCTATGGCACCTTGTGGCTTGCCAAATGTAACCAGAAGTGAAAGTCAAGTCCACTTCAACATGTCCAGCTTTGTACCTTACTTTAAAAATGCACACTTCTGCAAGCTTCAAGCCTACGTGAGGATTCGTGAGTTATTTTTAAGAGGAGAGAAATGACCTTTCATTGAAATAGATGCATATGGAAGGTTATTAGTTTGCCAGTGGCCTGAAGGGGTCAACAGCGCATAGCGGCTCAGACAAAAACTACAGTCGGCCATGGTACATGAAGCTAAGATTTTAAACTGTGGACAGTTTTTGATGTTTGAGTCTTCCTCTCAGCGATAAAATGAAGCTTTCACTGGCCAAGATATTTCCACTTCCATGGCACTGATCCCACAAACAATGTTACCATTACTGATAAAATCACTGCTTGTTTCATTTTAGGAGCCAAAGACTGAGACATGGCTGCATATCGCTGAAGGATTCAGCCGGACATGGCAGTTTCCGAACTGTATTGGGGCTGTTGATGGAAAGCACATACAGATTAAGTGTCCTCCGAACTCTGGAAAAATGTACTTCAATTATAAGGTTAGTATGTATAATGTTCTGATGTGCTCTGCAGACAATTGAATTCTGTTAAAATTGCTTTCTATTGCACATGAATTTTATGTGCCGTTGTAAGCACTGAACACATAGTACGTTTCAGTGTGCTGTCTGAATGGTGGCATCAGATGTTCCGATGTGCGGAATATGATGTCATGATCTTTACAAAGTACACATGCACGTTAGTTTGTCATAAAGTATATCATACTTGCAGCAAGTATGATAGTATTCCCTAACGCTCTAACGAACTTTTTTTGGAAACATGCATCATAACAGGGCACTCTAGAATTTTCAATGAGAATATTCTTAGGAATTCGCTCCAACTTTTTTGTCAAACTTGCTTTGAACTGTTACAAAATAATCAAGAAATCATAAAATTGGCTTCACACCAAAAGTTTTGCTATTCACATAGGTCTACCTATGTCCCTCTCTCTTCTTGAAGTTAGGGTGGAATGTTGGTGTATGTGGAGTTATAAACTACATTACAGTTTTCATGCATGCATTGTTAAAAGTTAACCTTGTGTTTAATTGAAAACACTAGATGTGAACTCCTATGTTGCAACCCCATTAATTTGGCCTCTCAGCACATCAGCATTCTAAAGCATCTAGAATAATGTTACACAATCCTATTGTATGCATACTCAATGCAGGGCACATACTCCATTGTTCTGCTTGCCGTGGTCGACAGCGACTACAAGTTCTTGATCGTCGACGTTGGTGCTTACGGCAAACAGTGATTGTGGAGTCCTAGAACAATCAAAGGTCGGGTGTCGCTTGGAGAATGGAAAGCTTCATATCCCGCGCGACCTGGAACCTCTGAACACATCCCACCCAGCTCCTTGCGTGTTTGTGGGAGACAAAGGCTTCCAACTCCGCACCGACTTCCTACGGCCATACCCTGGACGTGGGCTAGAGGGCGAGAACCGCATCTTTAATTACAGATTGAGCAGAGCAAGCTAAATCAGACAAACCTGGAATTGAGGGGAAGTGGTAATTTTTTTCTTCTTTAGTCCCAGTGTGTTAACTTGGTACACATATTGCTAAATCTGTTAAACACTTGCTTTTGAAGATAATAATGATTTTATGCCAACTAAAAATGTGCAGTATCAGCTGAGCATGAGTATTTCATCGCCGGGTATAATATAGTTCGTTTTTTGATACCACATGCCAAAAAGAAGCCATGGACTTGCAGTATGTTTACGAACATGTTGCGCCTCATTTATTCTTCTGGCTTTTGATTACTCTGCCAAACAAGTACTCAGATTTTAGTTATCGAGTAATGTTCCAAGTGTTGCATTGTTTCGAATATGAAACAACGGCAAGGGGGAATGAACAAGCGGCAAAGCATTTCAAATTTTGGTGTGAGTTGAAAGTGTATTTGTAAACTTGCCGGTGTCATCTTCATCACTCATGTGATGTAGAGATTGTACCTCAAGCGACTCCCTCGAGAGACGCTACCCCCTTTCTTTCTTGTGCTTCCAAGACTTTGCATAGTGCTACTGAAGTAGCAGGAAACATTGCTGGCCAGACTAGTTGCCACTCTTCCGCTTCCAATATAAACTACTGTTGTGCGGCACTTTGACAAAGTAATATCTACCAAGGGAACGAATGTCTGAGATACACAATGCAGGTGAACTGCTGTGGATTTTTTAACATGTATAAATAGCATGAGAAGTTTCGGTAGATGTTATTCTGCACGTGGTTCTTTAAGTCGTGTGGCAACGGCTTCTGAGCCATCCTGCGCATTACGTATTCACCACCTTCTTCATAATCCCAAATGAACTGAATTTTATTGCCTGTCCAAATTTTCAGTGTGTGGGGTTTTTTCGACAATATTGCAGTCATCACCAAGCATGAAAAATTGCTCGGTGACTGTAGCAACACTGACAGAAGTCAAGTTACCAATTTTGTCCAGTAGTTTTGACAATGCTCTGGACTGTACTAGTTACTGCTGTGGACAAGCTTTGTTTGATGTGATATCACCATACAGGACGAACATGGTAGCCGATGTGCGCTTACGGCATCTAGTTTACATTGTGACATGTTTCATTCTGCCCTCACATCCACAGTATGTGCATTACCATGTTCCTTAGAGGTGCATTGTTTAAATTTGTTGTTGCTGTCTTGCACATTTTTCGCATGCTACAAAATGTTCGCTTTGACTGTTTCGTGGCGGTGCTCCTTTAATTTGGCGTTCACACGGGGGACAGAATTCTCGGACGGACAGCATGTCACGTGGGCTCACATCAGCGATTCTCCTTACCTACACCTCATCACAGAAGGCCGATGTGATTAACCCGTTTTTCATTAGGAGTCTAGCGACGGAAAGTTGCGGCTTTTCCCTGAATCAATTTCGGCACCACGAAGTGGAACCAAAATTTCTGCTACTGTTGTTGGTGATTGTTCAGAAATAGAGCTGAAAGTATATGTTTACCTGAGAGTGATGGAATGGGCACTGAAATGGTAACTTGTAATTTATGCTTTTTTCTTTCTTTTTTCAATGGAATAGGAGGTGTGCCGAGAATGCTTTCGGGATTCTGGTGACCAGGTCAGTTTATTCGAAGGTCGTAGGTTCGAATCTTGCCAACGGCAAGTTATCTTTTCACCCACTTTTCTTTCTTCTCAAATACATTACAATTGGACTAATAACTTCCCCTATACCTTCCTCTGCATTATTGTCTGTTATATCTCAATATGATTGTGAAAACACGAAAAACATGCCCTTAAGTATACACTTGTTTCCCATATATATATATATATATATATATATATATATATATATATATATATATATATATATATATATATATATGTGACGCTACGATGACTGGGCGACGTGGCCTGGCTCATACCCCATGTTTATTCCATACTGCACTTCTTCCTTCTCGACCTCTACTAACCATCACTTGATACGTCACACGATTCCCCCTCCCCCCGAAAGAAGTTGCGTCAGACTAACAGAAATTATAAACTGAACATGCAGGAATAAAAAGTGAACACAGTCAAAAAAGGGAAGATCGTTCCATGTCCCAGGAAGTTTCCGTAAACACACTAGCTTCACGGGAAAGTGCAGCAGTCTGGTTAGTCCTGGAGTTCTGGTGGGCGAGGCTGACTGTTGCGTACTATAGAACACAAGTACACCTCTAACGTGGAAACTGCAGATGATGAAACTGTTTGTACTCTGGCAAGGAATGAACGTAGTGTGAAGGCTTTGGAGCACCAGCAGCTTGATTTGCGTAGGCGTCGTGCTCTTTGCCTTGATTGGTACACATGCAGCGCCACCCGTCTGCATGTTTGTTGACCAAGGTTGTTCCGGTGATTTCCGCGTCCTTCCGGACTACAGGGTGTTGATTTGCGCCTTTTCTGTCGTCGTATGTCATGTTGCCTTAGTATTGATCTCAGCTTGAGAAAACTTACTCGACGTCCCTTGGGAAAACGTCTGGGATTCGATGCTTTCTTTGCCTCGAGTGAGGCATCTTGAATATGTTGTCGTTTCGGTTGAGTCGTTTGTAAATGTTTTTCTTGACACCAAGTGTGTTCTTCCGACGTCTCAAGTTGTCCGTGTCGAATAACAAGACGCTTAATCTGGGCGATTTCATTGTTCTGACCTTGCTGATGTTGCGATAAGTGTTGATGAGGTGGCAGCCTTTTTGCAATTAGACAATGCTTTTCTTGGCGATTCGACGTAGTGTTCAGTTGGCAGCTGTTACAAAGCTTTTCAGGCAGCGAAGTTGGTAAGACAGGTTTGACTGGAGGAACATCAGAGGCGCCTTCGGCAGCATTGATTACGTAGTCTTCTGGCACCTGGCAACCTGTTGGAGTCGCTTCCGAGCCTCCTATGTTTGGGCTTTCAGATGGCTGTGTTTTCAATGGCGACGCCGCATCAGGCGTGGTTTGGTCAAATTCCAGTTGGGAATGGCTGTCTTTCTGTGCAACGAACGATGCATGCTCTTCTGGTGCATGCATCTGCACAGAAGGGCCAGAGCTTGGCTGAGCCATCGAAATAAAGTCTTGTGATGAAAAACACCTTTTCGAGTCGTCATGGCGTGGTTGGGTATTTTCCCGATGCGTCGATGGTTCACCTATTGTGAACACGGTGTCCTTACGAGGCAGATGGTTAGCGTTACGAGCACCCGAGGAGCCACGTGCTGTAAAACCAGGTGGCGGGACATGTATGCGAGATGAAGAATAGGGAGCATAAAGTGGTTGAGCAACGTCTCGTGTCATACGCTGAAGCGATGATTTTGGAAGTGCCGTCTTGCGTGTAAAACGGAGGCCCGAGCGATGGCTGTGGTTTTCCCGAAATACGCTTGGTCGCTTGTAAGTGTACTCATGTTCTACTTTTTGTTGTGGCAGTGGTCGATTCATGCTGGGCGTTCGTGAGTTTGAAGACTGCTTGTGAAATTGACAACCGAGTGCGATTGCCTGTGGATGGTTGGTTATAAGCGAGTCTTCGTCATAGTCGTCATTGTATTCTTGAAATCGGATGGTCATTTCTTCTTTAATCTTTTTCCATGACTCGTCATTTTTAAATATGTGAGTGAGGTAGAATTTGAAAGCCTCACCGGAGATGTAGTCGGTAAAGTTGATGATCATCTCCCGTTCCGACCATGATGCAGCGGTAGCATGGAGCTCGTACAGGTAGAACCAGTCCTGCACGGGTCCATCGTCCGCTGCTCCGGTGTACTTGGGGATGTCAAGGTCGGCCGATGAATCTGTCATGGTGCTGGTCGTTGTGTCCTCGTTGAAGATGAATCGGTAGATGATTTATGGTCAGGGTGTCTTGTGGGGAACTGCGTTCATGATGAGCGACTGATGAAGGGGCATGCAGGTCTCCATCCTGTCGACTTGTGTGACGCTACGATGACTGGGCGACGTGGCCTGGCTCATACCCCATGTTTATTCCATACTGCACTTCTTCCTTCTCGACCTCTACTAACCATCACTTGATACGTCACATATATATATATATGTATGTGTGTGTGTGTGGGTTTGAATACGGGTATATGCATTTATGTGTACGTGTATAGGTTCTGAAATAACACTGTATTAGTTAGCGATATGTAGGTGTTATGTTACAGTCATTTAATCCAATTAGTTATATCCGGTTTTTTCACTTACATGTAAATATCTTGAACTACCATAAGTTTCAATAATAATTTTCATTACGTTCATTTTGTTTTATTTGCTTGCTGTTTTTTCCTTAGTTGGCAATCTTTGTTCTATATTATTATACATGATTTCACCGGAGGTCCCCCTGACAGTTTTTACTTTGAGACCTCCTTCTGTATTGTATTAATTTTTTACTTGCACTGTAATGTACTGAATAAACTGACTGGATTCCCAGAAAAAAAGCTAGTAATTTTGCATTGCTTACATGCAGATAAGAAAAGAGTTATGTGGTATTACCAATGAATAAACTGGTAGTTCTTTCTGTGTTTTGAGTTTCACGATACGCGTTCAGCAACATTTCCGTTTAGAGTGTTTAGACTTTTGATAGTGACTGGTTAAATTCACCAAGGTACTGTGGATGATGCTGTTATTGTATAATTAAATTCAATCAAGCACTTCTTGTGCCATATTAACTGCAGTGTTCAGCCAGCACAGTACATTGCTCCCAAAAGCTGTCTCAATTACAATAGTCACAAAGCAAAGTTAAAAGAACTTGCAAACCTAAAATATTTCTGAACGTTTGTCAAGCCAGAAGACACTAAACCAGGTGCTATATGCTACACAACCACTTGACTATTGCATCTGTACTTCACTATCGCATTTGTAGTTTGTCATACCTTTTTTGTATCCGATCTTCCGGTGCAATTTTTTAAATTATTATTCCAGAGTATCGGCCCAGTCTCTGCTTTAACAACGATATTCGTGCACTGGCTGATAATGCTGTTTGTGTTGTGTCGTAGTAGACGACGTGGTTCAACTCTACACTCTTTAAGCGTCTGCACACGCATGAGCTGCTGCCGGTGCACGATTGCAGCGCCAGTCACATCACGATGCGAGGTGCTCCGAGATTTCCCCAATAACAAAACGGCGTAATATTCTATAAAACCCCAAGCATTCAGAAAATTGCACAATATGCACCTTAGTGTCCTCCATGCAAGAGGGGCACTTTTGGTGTAACAACAATGCACTGCAATTGGCAGCATATCCAGCAGAATAGGTCTTGCTTGTCATCAGAGGCAGAATATACGATTCTTTTGAAAGCTTGCAATAGTATTTTTTTAACACCGAGCCTCTGTGAGGCCACGTGCCTTTAGCTTTTGCTCCACTTTCTGAAAAATAAAATATAATTAACTTTCTGAAAAACCTAAATATTAAATGTAAAAAAGAACAAAAGTTGTATTGCCTATGCCATAACTACACGTTCTGGGTGCTACATAGCCTATAGCTATTCACTTGCATACTGGTTCTGCTTTGATTGACAAATTTGTATATTGTGCTTCATATGAGAGAAAACTGTACTTCACCGTCAATCGTTTACTCTGCCTATAATGGCCTACTTTGTATTACCTTCTTTTCACGAAGTACTAGAACCCAAGTGCTGCTAAGGCCCCAAACTTTTTATGAAGACAAAACAAACTTTACGCAATCGGGAAAAAATCAAAAAAATAATTTACAATACTTTTGGCAACACTCATTACTGTTGGCTTGCTCGATCAGCCGGCCCTTGGATCGTCGACAATATGGTCGGCACTTGTCTTACTTCATAGTGCATTAGGACTTCCAGTAGGTGCATTTTGCACTGCCCCCTCAGGTTTTCAGGCACCTTGTCCATGTGCTCGGCCAGCGAAAGTAAAAATTGCTCTGTTCTGTTTTTTTTTCTCGTTTTTCAATACCTCATCAACTTTATCCAGCAAGCTGGCTTTTCTTTTGTTTGTTTTCTTTGTTTGTGTTGTGCGTCGCGTGTGACATAGTGGGATGGGCGTTAAAGGGGTAGACGGGACAGGTGTTGAGGTGGACGGTTAATTGGAAAGGGTGGGAATAAGTGGAGCAGAAATAGGTCGAAAGAAAAAGTTACTGTGATCTACAGTGGGAGAAGTGGGTATGGTGTGGTCTGGTGTGTCAGAGCAATAATTACTTTCGCTCTGAGCACTGGCACACCGAGGGAGCAACATTAATGCAAACACCACTGCAACATCGTCGGTGGCATCTCTGCTTTCTTCGCCAGGGTTACTGCTTGTTCTATGAGGAAAACAAGCAGCTATATAATTTTTGCCAGAAGAATACAGCAGTAACAAATACATTTCTTTCAATGCATGCACTAGCTACTACGCATTAATGCACTGAAAATAAGCGTCTAGCTGCTCTAGCAATGTCTATGTTGCCAGTCTAGACAGTTGGGGTTACATTACGATTTTCCGTAATGGTTTTACGTTTTGTGAGGGACGCCGTAGTGAAGGGCTCCAAAACTTCTGACCATCTGGTGTTCCTTTTAACGTGCACTGTTGTTGCACAGCACACGAGCCTCTACTGTTTTGCCTCCATTGAAATGCAAGTGCCCAAGCAGGGATCAAACCTGCGACCTTCGGGTCAGCAGCTGAACACCTTAGCCACTGCTACACCCAGTTGGACTTGCGCTACTGCTAAGAATTGTTGCAACTCAAAAATAACCGAAGGAAATAAATAGCATAAACTTGTGTGAAGATGTGCCATCTATCTACAGTTTCTTTGTAGTGATAATTCTTAACACTGTTTTAGAGAACTTGTCACAAGCAGGCATATTGCATTACAAAAATATAATCGACAAGTGAATCACAATTTACATGAATAAATACAGCATTCTTTCTCACCATCAGTATGACTTTTTCTCCGGCTCTTCAATAAATGTAGCTCTTATAACACTTACCGGTTACTCAAAAAAGCGACTAGTCAAGGTGAATTTGCAACATCCATATTCATGCACCTTTCAAAAGCATTTGACACTATTATTCACTCATTCAATTAGCAAAACTTGAAGCTATTGGAATAACTGGTCCACCTAAGCTCTTTATACAGAGTTATTTACAGGATAGAAAACAAACCATTGATATATCTGGCTCTTATTCTGAAGAAGTAACCACTAAGATGGGTGTACCACAGGGGGCCATATTAGGTCTTCTACTGTTCTTAATTTGTAATAATGACTTGCCTCTCATCTAATTGTGTCTATTGCTGACGAGATGAGGATCCTGATTTCTAATTGCTGCATACCTACACTATCAGTAAGCTAAATGAAGATTTTTTGAGAATGTGTACTTGATGTAAAAATAACAACCTGCAAATTAACAATATTAAGACCAAATTTGTCATCTTTTCCTCATATCAGCATTGTCTCTACAGCATTTGTAGGTCTGGAACTTGATCACCACCTTAAATTTCATCTACATCTCTCCAACATGCAAAAGAAAATGGCCTAAAGTGTACACACTCTCACCAAAGCTCAACTGTATTTCTCCTTCTCTACTTTCATATCACTATTATGCTTTTGTTCATTTCCTTCTTAGCTACAACATTGAACAGTTGGGGCAACATGTACAATAGCCACCTTACAAGCGTAGAAGGTCCCATTTCAGTCGATGTCTATAGCACCTCCTGTATATTCTTACTAAGTACTTATTCTTTTGTTTGATTTGAAATGAATGATTATAGTGATTACTAGCAGCAATAGCAGTCATCGCTGGTGGCGTTGCCGAAACACAGACCTCTTTTGCTTTCACAGGGGGGGGGGGGAAACGGCTCAAGTTTCGCCACTCATCTCTAAGCTGGCATGCCCCGTCGAAGTGGATGGATGGATTGATGTGGCTTTACCCTTTAGGTCGGGCGGCAGCTAACGCCACCTAGCCGTAATACTTAGTGAACAAACAACTACATTTATCTTTTCCTTAACTCTAAATAGCGAAGTATAAGACTGGTACTTTACAGTCAATGGCTTAATTTTCACTCATGCCTTGACTTTAGCCTTCGATCAGATAACCTCTTTCTAGTTAATTCTACCCGCCTAAAGTTTATTGTGCCCTCCCTGTCTCTAAACTCCAGTGCTTTGAAAAACTCTGCGCTATCATCCTGAACTATAGGTTGAAGCCCTTTACAGAACATTATCAAGTGTTCGGCATTTTCTTCTTCCTCTCCACACGCACTGCATACCATGTCTGCCCCTTCGTATTTGGCCCGATATGTCTTGCTTCGCAATACTCCTGTCTTGGCCTCAAACAGTAAAGAACTATTCGGAGTATTACCATAGATCCATTCACTTCTTTTTAACCGATAGTTCTTTTTTGTGTGGCCCCCTGCTGTTTTCTAAGTATTTACCAGTCAATTTTCTAATTCGCTTCTGCCATTTTGTATCAACATTCTTCATGTACAAGTAGCTGAAAACCTTCCTAGCCGAACGTTCCTTCCCCATTTCTCTCAATCGCGTCTAGTGTGCAGGCCCGAAAGCACCACCTTCCTAATTGCTATTATGCTGCAAACTGTGGTCACAATCTAAACATGAATAAATTGATTCCACAAGTGAAATTCTACCGATTTCCAAATGAATTACAAACAAACAGCAGATGAATGGTATATGAGGAGAAATTGTTGCTAGTTAGCGAAAATTTAGTTGCAAATTAGTTGAAATAGTTGAATGAAAATAATTCCAAGACGTGCACCTAATTCTAAGTACATGAGCCTCACTGATAAACTTCAAGGGATAACCAGTGCAATGTTGTGTACATATTTTCCTTGGTATGTGTCAGTGACACTGTAGCCTCAACGAAGGGAGCAGTTTGGGTGTCAGGTGTTTCCGCTCCGAGTAAAACATTTTGAAGTGTCAGCTACTTTCAACGCTTCAACGTTTGCTACAAACTACAACCAAAGCTTCGACTTACGGACGTGGCTCGGTGACGTCCTTGAAAAAGAGGAGGAGGCCGAAGAATTTCCATTTTGGCGTTGCCTCCCCCGCCCCGGCTCCGCTCTTTTTCTTCTGTTCTCGTAGTTTCCTTGAGAAGGTGTCCCTTAAATTTCACCATCTATTATATGCTAGCTTCATATTTTCTAGAAAGAAAAAGGTAACAAAAACACATTATGCACTATTTCGCCAAACATTTTTAATGAATTATTGGTGACACAAACTGAGAAGCAAGAAAAAAGAACTCTGAAGGCAAGATGACATGTGACATTCCACACTTTTTACTGATTGTTCCATCAATGCTTCCAAATTTGCCACTCAGATATCTCATAATACTATGCACCAAATCGACAAACACAATTGCAATTTTAATGCTTGCATGACAAAGATGGCAATTGCTCATAGTCGAAAAATGTTTCCATGTTTAACCTTTCAATACCACAAACATTGCACGAGCTGTGTACTGCGTAACAATTTCATACTATACGTACATAACTGATGATTGATGTTGAGACAATTTGGTTGACGTTAAGACTGCAACAGCTATGTTAGACGATGCATGAAACCTGTTTGCAAGACTTTCCGTTAGAAGTGTAAAAAGTGGCTTTCATGTGAGGCCCCTTTACTCGAGGCTACATAGTGGCTCGAGAGGCGCGGGCTCGTTTGCTCGCCACAACACTTCTATGGGGTCATAATACAAGCGCCGGCGTACATTACTTTAAGAAAAGAAGTCTTAGGCACTCAAAATTTGTCATTAAGTTCCGTTTCCAATCACTACGGAGTGTAACCCAATGGAATGTCACTTGCTAATTTGAAACCGGTAAACATAGCTTTCCAGATTTGCCGTACGTCACGTTTCAAGGTTCGTGACGTGTAAGCCTAAAACTTACGTGTTTTAAACTTTATCTCACGTGAAAAGCTCAGCTGCGGGCGCAGTTCACACTACAAAATAAGCGCTTGAAAGAAAAGAACTTTGACAATGAAGTACATGTACATACCATCTGTCAAAGCAAGGCATAGCGTGCTGACGACTCGTCTCCAGGCATCCGCACGTGCGTCTGCATTTCGGAGCGTCTGCATTTCGTGCGTCTGCATTTCGCAGTGCCAGCTCCTGCCGCACAAGTGAAATTAATAATTCAGTAGAAAATCGGGCCGCTTCTGAACTCATGGCTCTGTCGAAACTGCCGGCACCGATGCAGCTACCTTGTCAGCACAAAAATTAAGCAATATGGTATTCCACTAGCTGGTTCACCTGCTTCGTGACACGTCATCGTGACGTTTCCTTCTTCGAGCTGTGGTTCGCTGCTGCAATGCGGCGGTGTGACGCTGCGACAAAAATATCTGGCCGGTTTGATGCTCGCCGCAGCGGATATGTGGCGGTGCGACGCGATGATACGTCACGAAACGTCACGAAACGTCACCCCTCCGGCAGTCGCATCGTCGCACCGCACGCCGAATTGCAGAGAAAATCACACGTCTATCTCGTGCTTAAGACTGACATGCGCTCTTCCATAGAAAGCCGCTCGACGCGGCAGGCCGTACCATGCGCTTTTAAAGACGATAGACTTTCTTGGGCCCCTCCGACGCAAAAAATTTGGTCTGTCTGTCTGTCTGTCTGTCTGTACATTTGTCTGCTTGTCCACTCCTAACAGCTTCAAGTACTTGAAATGGCCGACTCCATTCAATGCACCCACCTATGTTGTTCAAGGTTGAGCGTTAATGCTTGTGGAAATGTCAATAAAAAAGCAATTATTGCACATGCCTGGGGAACCATAACAACACGCATTTTCTGAATGTACGTCTCTCACTAGAAAATGCATATTATTAAGGACCGTAGCGCCTATCACACTGCGCTGACCATGCAACGCTTGCACGGAAAGGCGAGTGTTTCCAACGCTTTGCTTAAACAAAACGGTAGTGGAACCTACCCGTCGCCTTGCGTTCTACAACTTATCACCTCTGAGATGGGCGCGCACACCCGTCTTAGAACCACGAGCTTTGTTTTCTAAGACAAATACTAGATGGCGCCTAAGTCTCGCGTGTGACGTGGCTAGATGCTCTCGTTTGCCTCCGCTGCATGCTCGAGGCACTCAAACGCAGCGCCTCCAGAATGCCATTCACCGATTTGCTTGCGCAGAACATCAAATAAATGTCTTGTTTTCTTTCTTCACTCGCAAGACTATCGCCTTTCGACGACATTTGCAGACTACATGCATAATAGGGGGCCAATTGTTCTCATCCAGCGGCCTTGTTGTTACAATGTTGAGGTCTTTGGTGTATGCAGTCACAACACACGAGAGTTGCTGTTGTCATCACGTCACTCTTGGCACAATAAGCATATATATGGGCCCCAGTGAGATTTATATAATGGTAGTTTTTGAGGCTGATAGCTAGTAACAATGTGTACCTTTTTTTGTTTGTGTGCAGCCGGCTTCACCGACATAAATTTCACGGTGTCTCACATGAACAGTGAATTGTCAATTGCTCTAAAAGCATATTATTATTTGATCTGTGTTACGAGTGATATCGCTTTATTTAGGACGTTAGCGTGTCTTTGCTAACTGACACACACTGGTGTTCACGTTCTGCAATTTAGGCACCCAGTTTAGAAATGGTACATAGGGTTCAATTTCTAGTCTGATAATTATCCAGTTATGCTGAAATTAGTGCCAGCAGTGTTCTCGAAGTCTAACTTATAGGGGTAGAGTTATTAGTTACATTATTTTAGTTTCCTTCCAATGCGGTCTCACGCTGCATGACACCTCTCTAGGATATTTGCCGCTGAGGTGTAACGAACTGACATGGTGCTTTGGAACTCCTTACAGCTGTGCACAACGCTTGGGCTAAATTCTTGCTTCAGCTCCCCTTTTTTTAATATGAAACTGCTGATGGCATAGTTCAATCCGTTGGTGTGTGAACTGACCGCTCTTGCTGTGCATGCTCAACAGTGGCCTAACCATCGCCAGAACGCGATCACGTGCTAGTGCGTTCCGGCCACTGTAAGGAGGTGGGCTAGGCACTGTGGGCTCTTTACCTTACCCTCTCTCAAAAATCATGCGAGAGCGTCGGGAAACGAGATTCTGCAGCCGGGGGGGGGGGGGTGAATCAACCTTTTGTATTCTAGCAGAACGTGCCGGCGCCTGCTAGCACGTTCAGCCCAGCGCAAGTGGCTGTGTAGGAGGTTGTGGCCTCTCCTCCTTACACTTCTCAGCAATCACGTGATAACGTCGGAAAACAAAATTGTCCAGATACGCGTTGAACCCACGCGCTCCCGCGTGGCGTCCTCCAACGAGAGTTCGGGGCGAGTACAACAGAAACTAGTGTGGCTTCATGATGCGTTCCAGTTCAAGGACACGTTAACTTTGGGCAAGGTACCCACAATAAATCGAACTTTAAGTCGACGCATGCGCTACTTCACACGCTACTCATGGTTCTCAATAAAGCGGGACAGAGTAATTTTCTACTATGCTGTCGGGATTTTTTCACGCACGTTCTCGATAAACCGGCGCCAATGTTTGAATTCTTGTGACAGGTACTCTTGAATGCATATGGTAATAGTGTTCAGCCACATAACACTAAATGATTTAAGTAGACTGCAATTACTAGAACTCCAATTGTGTAGAAGTGGCACTTTTCAATACAATAACACTATTAAAAGTTCACAGTATGGTAAATCACTGAGATACTATGCAATTCGACACAAAGTGAGACAATATGTCACTTTCATGTTCAATTATTTAAAAAAATTAACTTTCTATACATACTGAGAGCATGTATATGCAAGAATATCACTCGCTAGAAGAGCCTATTGAGAGCCAAATCGTTCTGCGATTTTTAATGCGCATGTTGCCATGGTACGAGGGTCTTTTAGAGTGAAGGGTCTGTAGTGCCAAGGAAGTAATAGTTGCTCATGTATAAGTTCTCATTTGTCATGTCGTGGGCATCGTAACAACAAATGCAAAATTGTTGCCATGCGCTCTAGTGCTGTTCTACGGCTTAGATATACTGCGTAGGAAGTGCTGACAGAATCACACATAGTCATTCAACCTTTTTCAGAGTGGGTGTAGACTTTGATGGTGTCGGAAAGGCCAGCAATTGTCCAGCTCACGAAGGCTACCTGATGGGAACCGGAAAATTGAAGCTGCCTTTGGGCTACTCACACTGCACAAAGCGTCTTGTTGGAGCTGCGTTAAGGTAACAGTAATGCATGTCATTTTCGAGCTAAACGAGTAGTTCTCAGCCATGTATATTACGGGCACTCCTTGTGGACCTGTGGAAGTCAGAGGCAGAAGAAAGGTCATGGTTCACGGGGAAAACATCGTGAAAATGCCTATTTTATTTCTGCTTGGCAAAAATAGTCAAACTAGTGGGCAGGGCTTATTAAATCTCAACAACTTCTTCACAACTTGTGTGGTACGCAGACAAAGTCAACAAGTGGCTATATTCTATATTCAAATACGCACGCCAAGAAAAAAGACTTTTCGATAGCACATGCTGTAGAAAACAACCACGAAGTTTCTAAAGTCATCTCACAAAGAAACCCAACGCAAGTTGGCTCTACCTAAGAAAAAAAAGGCTATTCAGACGAGCATGCCAGAAACCGCCAGAACGTGCTTTTATATAGTCAAAAAGTACGGCTAACTTTCGTCAGGTCGGGTACAAGCAGGCGTTGTAGTGCTGTCAAGGCGCGAAGTGTGGCTCCAGATAACAGGTGTATTTTTCTCGATGGTGCGCTTCCTGGAGCCCTGAAATTGGCAACGCGGACAACCTCAAAGGTTTCCCATTGTTCAGTTTTTCCCCCTACAGCCACAAGACTACCGGCAGCACCTTTGTATATACATTCCACGCATGTACGAGACCTTGTTCAGGAGCAGGTTTGGAGCAACACGGTTTTCAGTGGGCCTGGCAGCTAGCTTATATATGGCCTGTTTTATAGTACCATGTCTCATCTGCAGTTGAGTTGAGAGCTAGCACAGTTGCATCAGAATAGAAGATGCGTCATGCCAGGACATGGCAACATTAGTCCTCACCACCGTGCTGACGGGGCCAACCGTGACTATGCAACTGTAATTACTTATACTTCAGGCACAAAAGTACGTCTTCCGGCTTGATGTTACATTTAATATTTAAACAGTGTAACTAAACTTTACGCATAGTTTAGTTTTTAATATTGTACGGTCAAAAGTGCTCTTCAATACTGCAAAATATCTTCTCCTGTCACAACAAACAATGAAGGGGAACGTAAATAACCAATAATTGATATATTCTGGTGTATTGTTGGGTGTATGTGATATTACAGGGTTAAAGGCTACAACTTTTAAAGCTTGGTCGGCAAATTACCATTTTGAAATGATTAGTAAATATTGTACTCATTTTAGTATATGATTTACATTGTGATCCCTTCAGGAGGTCGCAATGTCTCGGCAACAAGATCAGCAACAAGACGACCAAACGCATACCGATTCCAGCAAAGATTAAAAGAGGAGTCTATTGTTCGTGGTTCGGCTTATCAGAATGTGACGTAAGTAATTTATAAAGACTGCACTTTGCTTGTCATTTTATAATCACGTAAATTTGATGAAAATTGAATGCATAGATTGCTGTGGCTGTGTAGAATTCTGTCGAGAATCAAAAACTTTAAACCAGTAGTGCACACTAAATCCCACACTACTCTGGGCTCACATGACATTTCAGTCGACTATAAGCTGCAGAGTCGAGTGAAACACGACGCAATTGCTTCCAGATGCTACTTTCAACTAACGATAAGCATACAATAGACGTGCAGAAGAAGTAGAAGAATGAGATGGATAAAGGCTTATCTGAACATTTAAGAGATAAGGCAAGTCAAAATTTTCGTCAGTTGACAAGACGTCGCGCTGCCAGGGTGTGATGGAAATAGGAATAATACAAGACTGCCGGAAAAGGGAAATATCAACACATTTGGTAATTGTTGGCCTGAAAACTTTCGTCACCATTTTACAAATTATTCGCCAAAATAAGTTTCATTTAGACACACTCAAGAATCAACTTAAGTTCACTTTCCAATCATTAGGCGGTAGGAAATACTTCCTGGGCAAAACATATTATTACGCACAATGAAAGGGTATACTTTAAATAAATCAAGTGGTTGCGGTGAACGTTTGCCCAAAAAACAGACAACTAAAAAAAGCCTAGGTGGCCGCTACATTCAAAAATCTGTTCGCAATATTCCACCTCATCTTGTTTTTGTTTTCTTGAGTCTCTTGTGGGGATTGTTGTATGACTCATGTTAGCACGTGCTACTTGCTGAATTGACGATTCTAAGTACGCCATCCACTTTCGGAAGGGCGTAATGATTGGAGAGCGCACACAATTAGAATGTGGCTTGTGCGATTTCCCGCCTTCCAAAACTGCATCGTTCCAATGATTTATGCCACATTGTTTCCAGACTCGTTCAAACAGCTTCTTGGTGAAAGCTGTTTTCGCGCAGGGGAGAGGTGTTCTCAATTGTCGATTGTCTGTTATGAAAAGGTTTTATTCTTACGACGTGTACACTTTCTGTGCCCGAATGCTCCCTTGATGAGGTTTTTTGCCCATACAAAACAACTTCATAGTTTATGAACAAATCCGTCGATAATTCTGTATAGACCGAAATGGTGGCGAAGCAGCTTTTCCAACCGGCAACGTACTCGTACGAGAATCCACACCCAAAATTTGTCGCCCGGTGCATACTGGACGTCGCTTCGTCGCAAATCGTATCTATAGGCGTCTACCTGTTGCTGGTGAATGCGATGCCGTGCTAAGTGTCTTGCTTCATCTGCCCCTTCTATAAAGCCATAGATATCATGGTCGTGCTCGGACATTTCCTCTACACGAAGCATTGCATCTAAAGTTGTGATGACTCTCCAGCCAAAAACAAGTTGAAAAGGCATCATACGGGTCGTCTCATGATGTGCAGCATTGTACGCGTACGTTTCATATGGCATATATTGGAACCCATGTTTCGTGCTTCACATCCACATACATCGACAGCATATCAGCCAACGTTCTATACAGTCGTTCGGTTAGTATATTTGTTTGTGGGTGACACACGGTCGTTTTTTTCAAGACCGGTGTGCGCCAATTTCGCTATAGACTTCGTAAAATCAGTCGTCAACATGGTCCCTCAATCTGTTGATAGCACTGTGGAGGCTCTATGGCGCATTACGGTGTTGGTGAAGAAAAATTCAGCAACTTCTAAAGCTGTTTCTCTAAATAGAGACGCCGTCTCTTCATATAGGTTCAGTTAGTCAGTTGCCACTATTATTCACCGCTTCGCAGATAACGAAGTCGGAAAAGGGCCGAGTAAGTCCATTCCCACTTCTGCGAATGGTGCCCCTGGATGAAGGAGCCCAGCTTGTTTTAACTGTGGCGTCTTACGTATCTGGAAGTCGCAACAAGTTCTAAAACGTATTATTTCACCAAACTCTGCAACTTCGGCCAGTAATACTTAGTACAAATGCGTGCTATCGTTCTGCGTACACCCAAGTGTCCCGATAAAAGGTCGTCGTGGCGAGTCTCCGAAATCCAGAACGTATTACTGAAGGAACGACGAGCAGGAATGTCGTTGTATTGTGTTCAAAGCTTCTTTTATACAGTACGTTATTGCGCAAGATAAACATCTTCAAAACACGCCAAAATACTTGTTGACCATCAACACATTGTCCTTTTATCTAATAAATTAGTGGGTGTAATTCTGAGTGAGATGGCTAATGATGTGCCATTTGTAATGTCATCACTGCTCCAAAAGAAAATCTTGCCCATCTTCTGCGGAAATAGAGACAGTTGGTTAAATCCGTGCTCGAGACAAGCAATCAGCGTCACTGGGCTTGTGACTGAATTTATATATGATCGTTACGCCGCACTCCTGGAGCTGTAGGTTCTACCTTGCGAGCCGTCCAAACGGGTGCTTGTGATTAGCGAGCCAGCACAATGAATGGTGGCCACTAATGGCTCGAGAAGGTCTACCAATTCAATATGGCTGAAACTTGTGGAGAGCCAATATGACTGCCAAGAATTCTTTTTCTGTCGCTGAGTAGTTCACCTCGGTTTTCGAAGGAGTTTGACTAGCGTACGCATTCACTCGTTCTTGCTAATTTTGCCACTGAATAAGTATGGCTCCGTGCCCTGAATTCCTAGCATTGGTGTGGAGGTCTACTTCGGCTTCCTGTTCTTAATGAGCAAGAATTGAATGACTCTGAAGGTGCTTCTGTAGTAACTTGAATGTCCCTTACTGTTCACTGAGCAAGATAAAAGGTGTGTCTTCCTTTTTGAACCTCGTTAGCGGTTTAGCAATCCATGAAAAACTTTCGAAGAATTATTGCTAATAGGCACATAGTGCCACTGTCTTTTCTGGATCGAGACTAACTCCGGCTGAGCTGATGACTTGGGCAAGAAATGGAAGCTCTCAATATCTGATTTGACATGCCTGTGGTTTTATCCTCCAACCTACTGAATGACAGTGAGCACAGCGGGCAGTCGTTCACCTTATTGTTCAAAGGTAATAAAAAAACACAACTTCATGAACATAAACGAGACAAGAGTGCCATTTCAGGCCGTAGAGCACTGGGCCCATCATTCATTGGAAGGTGGCAGGTGCGGAACAAAGGCCAAGCGAGAGCACTTTGAATTCCTATAAACCGTCCACCTCTCTGCTGTACATTCTTGCTAGCTCTCGCAGCGTTCTTTCCATCGCAGCCACCTCGGAACAAAACTAAGCGACAGTACGTCACTGAGTTTTGTTTCAGAGCAGCGAACAGGCCGGCAAACAGTTCCTGTTTTACACCTCACGTTAGGTGGTGCAGTTTCGGGTCTTCGCTCATGTTTAGATCCGCAGAGCGGAATAGGCAAGACATGCCCTCTACGTACATGGTAACGCTTTTGTTGTTGCGTTGGCTCCTTTTTTGGACGGCAGCTTCGGCTCTCTCTCTGTGATCTGTACTCAAGTAAGTTGCGAGCAGCCCCCGTTTGAAGTCGTCCCAAGACCACATGGCCGATTTGTGGTTTTCGAACAACGTTCGAGCACTATCTCCGTTGCGAAGTAAACACGTCCTAGTCTGCGACCTGCTTCCCATTTTCTCATTCGTTAGCCTTTGCAACGCTCTCGAATGGTTCTAGCCAATCTTCCACGTCTTCGTAACCCTCTCCATGAAGAGACGTCGGCGTCAGTGGGGGACTCACTACGATTTTAGCTAGTGTAACAAGAGTTGTCATAAAACAGGTGTTTTTGTTCTTAGCCGTTGAAACTCTGATGGACTCCAACGAAAGTGAAAATTCAAGGGACTCACCGCGCAAACAACGGCTGCCGCTCTGGTGAACTTTAGTGAGCTCATTATATTCAAGCCGCTGTGGGTCTGAGCTTAGTTCCGGGACTTGAGGAGGACTTGTAATAATACGCCACACCTCCACCAGGTTGTAACGCACAATGAAGCGGTACACTTATATTAAACCAAGTGGTTAAGGCGAACTTGTGCCCAAGGAACAGAAAACTGAAGAAAAGTCTATGTGGCCGTATCAGCCAACGGTCTGTTCGGAATCATCCACCTCATCTTCTTTTTTCCTTTTTCTCGAGTCTCCCGTCTGTCCTAATGCTTCGCATAGAGTTCTCTAAATACAAACTAGAGGGAACTGCGGCGCTGGTGTCTAAGGGGAGCTGCAACGCACGGCGTTTCAGCAAGCATGGGAACGATGGCCAGTACCCGGATTTATATAATCTTTGTGCTTTTGGCTCCTTGTGTGTTCTTGTGGCTCGGAGCTGCTTTTCATGAAACAAAAATCAGCAACTGTTCAGCGGTTGCCCCTCATGCCGTTTTCTTTTTGAAGGTAGGGGGGAGGCTTACCATCTACATTGGGTCACTAAGTTTAAAAGGCTTTGTTCTTCGAAACGATGCCGAAACACCACAATAAACAAAACCACAAGTACGATTCGCCACCCGCAAGTACAAAGACTAGGCAAATATGTACGCTACCAATCATTCCCACGGCCTCTGAATGATTGCAGCACCAGAGTCTCCTCTACTTATTTTACGACACTCTATGTTGTATGGCTTGTGCTAGCGCGTGCTACTTCATAAACTGTTGAATCTATGTACACCATTTACTCTCTGGAGCGCGTAAGAATTGCATAGTGCGCGCATTTTGATTGTGGCTTGTGGCAATTTTTTATTACATTGTGCATTATGAAAGCTTTAAGTATAACAGACACAGAAGGGTACGCACCCACGGTTCGAATGAAAAAACATCTATATAATTCATGTCACAGACTCAGCAATTGCGAATTTACAGCAGCTTCATTGCTGTTGTTCTCATCTACAACATACGCGACATAATACCCAAACAGAAATCGCTCAAAGAAAAAAAATACGTTAATGTTCGGAAATAATCGAGTTCCTAGCGGAGAGAACTCGGCATTAAAATTCAAAAGCGAATATCTGCGAAAGTTGTCAGTCCAAAGGTGTGCTAAAACTTGAACTCTCAAAGAGCACAATCTTCACAACTCACCGGATATTTTCAAGGTTCTGCCTAAGCTACCTGGAGACCACGCCATGAACCCAGCGTGCGCGATTGGGTGAGACGAATTCACCCACCATGCGATAGCGTAACTTCTTACCGACTCACGAGAAGACGTAATTCAGTTGCGCTAGCTTATAAACAACAGGATGTTTTCAACATAATCATCAAGGCACTGGCTATTGTTGTCCAAGGAACTTGATGTTTTCGACACCAAAAGCTCACTTTGCGAGGTCGATTGATTGATTGATTGATTTACATGTGTGGTTTAACGTCCCGAAGCCATCACATGATTATGAGAGACGCCGTAGTGGAGGGCTCTGGAAAGTTCGACCACCTGTGGTTCTTCAACGTGCCCACAAATCTGAACACACGGTCATACAGCATTTTCGCATCCATCGAAAATGCAGCCGTCACCGCTGGGACTTCACCCCGCGACCTGCAGGTAAGCAGCCGAGTACCTTAGCCACTAGACCACCGCGGCGTGGCACACTTTGCGAGGTTGATGAGAAGGCCGTGATCCTGGAGCCTAGAAAATAGGAGTCACAAATTATTGCTATGCCATTCGGGAGAAACACTAGCTACCAGGAGGTCGTCAAGATATGCAAATACGAAAAATAATCTACACGTTACTTTGTTGATAAACCAGAGGAACGTCTGAGCAGGATTCCTCAACCCGAACGGCATGGTAACGTACTTGAACAGCCCAAATGGTGCCACATTGGCAGTTTCAAGAATGTCCGCTGTCTCAACCTAAGCCCGGTGGTAGGTGTTTATCAAGTATTTTGCTCAATATCACTACTTCTGTGAGGTAGCCAGAAAAGTCTTGAATGTGAGGGAGGGAATAGCCATCATGAATGGTAGAGCATGGAGCCAATCGCCTGGGTCATGGTTTGTTACCATGTGCAAAGCTCTCGACACTCTTCTCGACGAAGGGCGGATAATGCCCAGTTGCAGCATCCGTTCGCTTTTGGCAATGGCAGGGCAGTTGTGAGTGAGGCATCTGGGTCGGCTAAATACTGGAGGGCTAGTAGTGACTACATATTACCTGGTATTGTGGTGGACTGGCAACTTAATGTTGCAAGGTTTCATGGTGGCAGGAAAGTCCAACAGATTTGAACCCAACATAGATGATGGTATCTGTGGCGATGTTCCTGTGGTAGTTGTTAGAGGTCCGAAAATGCCATGTATGGACATACTAGTCGTTCTGTGGACGAGTCGACGTGTGCGTATGTCGACACTGAGGGCAAAATGAGTCGGACAATCCGCACTCATTATGGCCATGCGTACGTCTGCAACAACCAATACCCATCGGAAGGTGCGCCGGAGACCTAAATCGATGGTAATAGAGCACTGAACATATGTGTGAATGGGTCAGTTGTTGGCTGCTTGAGAAGTCGCAGTTTTCGGAGAGCGTTAATGTTCTAGTCGCGCCGGAAGAATGGCACTCACCTCCGCACCTGTGGCCGGCAATCCTGTGAGTTATTTGGAACATGCGGCTCGTCGAACAGCAAGAGTCCCTCGCCGCTATCAGTGGCTCTGCGTTGTTTCCCTTCCAGCTACAAGGAGGCCATCATTGATATGTGCTGGCAATGAAGGTGTTGTGGTACGAGCAGTATGCGGGTCGACGTTCACCGTAACAGGAGCATGATCTGGTAGAAAATCGGGAACGGCAGTTGCGGACTCCTGGAAGATTGTGGGTCAGTGGCAGTAGTGTATTAACTGAACCAGCAAGATGATCAATTGTTCCTCGAGATGAGGCTGTCAGTTTTAGAGTTGTGACAGCGAACAGTAGATGTCGTTGCCACACTACAATTAGCTGAATGGATAGTGATGTGATTCGTCAGCTTCGCCAGCATCTTGGAGGCAGGTCGTCTGGTGCTGTAGCCAAGGCATTAGCAACGTTCTACAGCAGGCACTAAATTAACAGCTATCGCAGTAGCGGCCTATTTGCGTCCAGCGGACAGTCACTTAAAAGTCGATGCATGAAACGCAGAAGTTTTGATGGCAGGTGGTCACCAAGCTCCTTCTCGTTGAGAGGCTCTTGAAGACGCCTACTGAGAGGCACAGACATACCTTGCAGCGCTCTTGTCTTAAAGAGTTCATAAGACTCGGTTTGGGGGGAAGCGCCCACAAGGTCATGAAACTCTGCAACCGCATCCGCAGAGAGTGCAAAGACTGCGTGATAATACTTCGCTTGCAGCGAGGTAATGCGCCGAAGGGCAAATATAGCCTCGACGTCCCTACACCACGCTGCAGGATTCCGATCTGCGCCGTGGCGATGCCTTCTGTGCCGATAGTCGCTGTGTCGTTCGTGGTCTTGTCTACGACGCAGCGCTCGCCTTGTGGTACTCACGTCCTGGTCTCTACGTTATAGAAACCGAGGTTAAGTCCTCTATAACCAAGCGTGTGGCTGGTGAGCAAAAAACAAGCAACCCGCTCAGGCCGATGGCAGGAGCAGCACTGGGCTGTAAAATCTGCTAACCGCGGAACACGCCGCACAAGGAACACAGCGAATGGGTAGCAAAGGCACATGAGCACACTATAATTGATAGGCGGGCAAGGAAGGTGATCATGGCCACCACGACATTTTACCAGTGATCTTCGAGCTTGTTTCATGATTTGTCCAGAGAAGATAAAGCAATTTTTATGCAGCTTTGCTAATTTATTTTCAGTTTTACGCTATGTACAGCACCTAATTTTTAGATAACGTGCTCTTAGGAACCTCTACTACCAATAGGCAGCGTTTTCTGATGATGCTCAAAAATGTCACTGTGGCCTGGCGATGGCGAACAGTAAGTTTGTCGGCTTGTCGCATGCGCTCCTGCGAGATAGTGAGCGATGTCGTGCGGGCATTCATTGTGCTGTGGGCAGGGTCCCTTTAGGTAACCTCTAGCGGTATGAATGTCTGCGCCTTGCCATGCAGTCTGGAAAGGCTTGCTGGCGACAGAATAGTATATTCTGGCGTCGACTAGAGCAGCGACTAAGTGTTCATCGAATAATACGCCGAGCTTGCTGGTTCGTCGTCGTGCGTTGTGGTTGCGTCATGTTGCCGGATTACAGCTACATCAGTTCATTCTGTTGCTTCCTCATTGCCTTGTGAAGTCTTCTTTGGTGTGTGGAGCTTGGTCGTCAAGAGCTTTTTGTCTTGCGGCCTGTGCTTCTGATTTCGTGGTGGCGTCATCGTCGTTGGCGGCGGAGCACCTTTGGTAGTTCGTCTTAGAGCAACCACACCTCTATCGATTGCTGCCCTTAGTTTTTCGAATAATGGCTTGGAGGTCGGCCCCGAGCAAGGCTGGCATACTGCCTGCGATATGGTGAAACGATATGGTGCAATGTCTCAGCCTGGCCACGGCAAACAATAGGGTTGTCGGTTTCTAGATTGCGCTGCGAGATAGTCGGCTATGCGTGCGGGCGTTTTCCCTGCTGTTGGCAAAGTGTGATGCCGTTCTAACTCCGTAGACCCATCTGTCAGTATTGGTAGCGACGATAGGTGTAGCCCGCTTCTCCGCATTGGTAACCGAGGGGTCGATGGTCAGGAGCATGAGACACATCGGTTTTCGTTGTAGCGTTGCACTGGCCGGCGGTTGCACTGTATGGCGCCATCGGCGGCCCACCTACGATGGTGTGGCCTCATCACGTGGAGAGGGAGCGTAGTGTGCAGCTGCAGTCGCATAGCTCATGGCTTTCGGCTGAGGCTGTTGCAGTTCCTCGGAAAGTCCAAGTGATTGCTTAAGTTCTTCGCGGACAACGACGACGTTTAAATTCACTTCAGGCGGTAGCGAAGGTAACAGACTATAGAGATATATGAGCGCACTAGGTAGAAGGAAAAAGCAATTGACTGGAGGGATGCTTACGCTACAACCGCAGTTTTATTAGGAACAATTCATTGCACAAGAACACCGAAACGCGCCGGCGCAACCTAATATCATTAAAAGGCGTAGCTCCCCACAAAAGGTATGTTTATTTCTTTCAACTGCTCAAAAACACCTCCTTTTTACTTAGCGCTACCGAGGAAACACTGATGATACACCTGCTTGCGTTCGCCCTAATGTATTCTGCTTCCATGATTTCTCCGGTTAATATGCGTTTTGATTTGGCCAGCATCATCGTGCTGCGAAACTGCGGGTTGCACCCACAATTCTTGCAGTGCATTGACCGGTCCGTGCCATCCGCGTGAAACTTCAAGGTCGATGCACGTTTTCTGAGTCGATCATTTAAACACCGGCCCGTCTAGCCAACGTATACTTTTACGCAGCTCAAGAGTGTTTCGTACACAATTACTGAAGTACACAATACACACTGCTGGCATGTTTTTTTGTGCAACCGCTCTTGTTCATTCCTTCCTTTCTACGATATTCTGTTACGGGGCACAGCTTAGTAACTTTTCTGTGAGCTGTGAGCAAAATGCATACTCTGTGCTCGCGCCCAATCTTGACCAAACTGCGAAATTTTGTGCACATGGGGCACGGCTACAACCGTTTTTTTTTGCGGATCGGTGGCACTTGACCTCCGTAACTTCTTTAACATGGTACTGCCTACTGCCAAAAGCAAGCTGTACAGATAACCCTAACTGAAGAGGTGTCTGACTGGATTCCGGAAACGGCGTTCCCCTTTATGCGGACATGACTATCTGAGTGCGGAACCGAAGCCGAAATTAGCTATCAACCTGTTTACTAGCTTACTGGGCGAAGATTCAAAGGGAAGCAGTCCCTTTTTTGACCGCGGGGAGACGTCCCAGCAAGCGTGATCGACTTGATTAAAATAATTGTGAAAACCTGAAAACTACAAAGCAGCTGTGGCTGGTTGTTCATAGATGAAGGATATTGTACTTTTGCATTGATTAAAACAATCGTAAACGTTGTTTGCTACTGAAGTGGGCGAACAATTATCCTCTATGTTCCACATCCCTAGGAAGTCGCCTACATATCTGTAGGCAATACCTACACGCTGTCCTGCGAGCTCATGTTGTATCTTCCAGTGAAGTTTTGCAAGGAATATTTCACAAAGCACAGGTGCCACACAGGAACTAATGCATATGCCCTTTCTTTGGGCAACTTTCAAATCATAAAATTTCACCAAGTTGGCACGCCGGTAGCAATTTAGTAACGCCATAAAGTTTTCCACATAATTTAAAGCATGGTTTTAAGAGCTTACAAACCCGAAAAAGTCAATGACCTCCCATATAGCTACAAACAGTTCATCGTTCAGGACGGAATAAAACAATTTTTCAACATCAACTGAAAAACCGTAATTAGCACCGCGCATGCCTTACAGCAGGTCTTACACTAATACTTCCAAATACTTCAGCTTGAAGGAGTCGTCAGGAGCCATAGGTTCATGTGTCGTAGCCGGTAAGAGCTGACGAGATGCTGCCAACATCCCTTTTCCTTGACAATGGCTCAGAAGGGACACAAGACCTTAGGGGCCTTCCCGAAAAGAGTACTTTTAGAACATCATCCTTGCAAGACTTTGTGGTTTTTGAAAGCCTTTGCAGTTCCACTTCCGATAGGAGAACTACCGTTCTTTATTTGACCTTGAAAGGCGTGCCGCTGAACAGTTTGAAGTTCTCTTCTATAGCTCCCTCTCCTTTTTTTTTAAAGGGGTTTCAGCAGGACATCAGATCCACAATCCTTATTACACTGTAAGAGAACCAAACACAAATTGTTCACGCGCTCCACTGTCTTGCGTAGAACCATTCGGATGCTGTTAAGCTCGTCACGTGGCGCACGACCTAATATCTCGCTTACTGCTGAGCGACAACTGTTTATGTTTTCACTGTGCGCCAAGTCCGCCAACTTGTGAGCTATGGTCAGGAGTTTCCGCTTAGGTACTCAGATTGGTAAAGAGCTTGTGCCTCGCCTTTCGCATGAACGCTCGAGTGGTCTCACGCAGGTTTTCCGTGCTCAAGGCTCAAGCTTTGGTGTAGTTGAAGTGCGACGGTCATACTGCCTTGTGATCATCTCAAATGCCTTCTCAACTGTCAATGCCTCGGTGAGTGAAGATTTTTTCAACAGCCTTGGGCGGGTTGTGAGCAAGTCCCCCAAACAACTCTTTCTTCACACCTCACATGAGGAACAAGACCTTCTTCTCTTTAGCTACAACAGGATCTGCGTGCCGGAACTTTTGTTATTTCTTCCGTGAATAGTTGCTCTTGGGTCTCAAGCAAAGCAGCGGCCCTCTATTTGCGGGCGATGTTTGTGGAATTTTTCAGCAATGCACCATAGAAGAGATCCCAGGATTCAGGTGCAGACTTCCCATTCTCGAACCAGATCTTCTCCGAGTCCTCGAGGTAGAAGCAGACGCGACGCAGCTTTTCTTCCGAGTCTTACTGGTTCAAGGCGGCCGCTTGGTCATACGTCTCTAGCCAGGCCTCCGGTTTTTTTAATGATGAGCAGTGGAAGGTCGGTGGCTCTCTTGGCCTGTGCACTACGACCGCGGCGGGCAATGGTAAGGAGCTGTCATAACTGTCACAGTAGTGTTGGCGGCCTTCGGCTTGAAAGTGTTATCAGGTAGAGCCCCACACCACAAGGCCAAATGGTGTTAAAAGGGTGTGTGGTTCGTCTTTTTGGGAATTAGTGGGGTTGCCACAACCAATATTCGCTTTAACAACTAGCGGCACCGGGTCTAACAGGTAGTCCACACACACGACCTCAAAGGACTAACATTTAGTCCTCACTTTACACCTTAGTGAGTAACCGTTTGTCCCACAATTCACTTCAAAAGACTTACATTTAGTCCTTACATTTGTAATTTATATGTCAACTGTTAATACCCAAAATTATACATTACCGGTCAACTGTTAGTCCTGACAGATGCACCTCACCGGAGAAATGGTTGATCCCCTCAAATACTCCTATCAGATGAACTTTTTATCCCCAGTTCAAACATTGTTTTTTATTCATTTTCCGCCAGACTTAATACATTTTCGCGTGTCTTTCTGTGCAGCAAGCGAGAAATCGCGCAAAAAAAACACGAAAAAATGTAGTTAGCCACCTACGTGTAACTGCTTTTGCAATCACGGCCACAACGAAAGACAAAAGTGAGACATCAAAATCTTTTATTTTTCTAGATCCACATGAAGTTTCTCTATTCTTTTAAGTGAATTCAAGGTGAAGTTTACAAGTCCAGTCTCGTTGTCACATCTTGTTCACTTCTTGTGGAGCTCTTCCGACGGAAGCGGTAGATCACAGGCATTGCAGACGCCAGCGCACGCAGCCTTTTGCGTGTTGTGTTCCCACGGCTGCATGTGCAACAATATAGTAAAAATAGTTAGACACACGCGACAGAAGATGAAGATGCACGCATATAACAAGTACGTGCACGTTATTATAAAACACGCGTGTAAAATATGACACACAAACAACTTCACTTTCACATCTCGCACAGTCCTTCTAAAGCTGCTCTGACGAAAGATATGGATGACCGGCATCGCAGACGCCTGCGCACACAGTCCTCAGCACGGTGTGTGCACTCGGCTGCACAATAAGTATGTAAAATAATGAGCCACACATGACAAAGGATGAATACAAATGCATATGAGAAATACGTGCAAGGTGAAATGAAAACATACGTGAGATATGACATGCTAATACTTTTAACGTGACGCTACACATCGTCAGAGACTAATTTCGATTCCCGTGAGCAACAGCTTAGAAGCGGCGGCCGCAGCTACAACTCTGCGAACCACCGTGCCCCCAACAAGTCGGCGCAATCTAAGCGAGCGACGTCATTCAGCTCGAGCAAGCGAAAGCGAGACCAAACACGGCGCTGCAGGCGGAGTGTCTGCGGCAAGCGAACTTCGAACAGAAGAGCGAGCGTATGTTTGGCCACCGCCACGAAAAGTGCCGAGCTGGTTTGGAGCTAGCACCGAAGAAATCGACGCTAATGCGGCTCTTTTCCACAAACTCGAGCGAGTGCAGTGCGCAAACGCGAGTCCGCCGCCACGACCAACGGACGGCGCCGAGCTGCTTGCGACCAACTGACGGGAAAGACAACTGTAAGGGTGAAAATGTTTAGTGAGTTCTGACGTTAGCGAAAGCCCTGCCAGCCCATGCTGGTGCACTTACCGTGCGTGACATACTACAACCAAGCTCGTTACGAGAACTCGCAACATGTTTTCCATGAATCCCAACACAGCCACGAGATCTCGGCCTAATATCGTCAGCCTGGAGCTCATCGCGGCGGCGAAGACAGGCGAGCATTTGATGAGCAAGCATTCGGGAGGCCGAAGGCAATGGCGGCCAATTTCCAGGCGGTCGCAAAGCACGGGCAAACTGTAGATGCTCAAGCTGACGTTCGCGGTGCATTTCGTGCGTGCGATATACAACACGACTGAGCCCGTTGCCGGCAAGCACGATCCATATCACACACGAGACAAGTAGAGCAGAATAATGAATGACAACTTACTTGCTTAAGAATCCA
Source organism: Rhipicephalus annulatus (assembly GCA_013436015.1). NCBI lineage: Eukaryota > Metazoa > Arthropoda > Arachnida > Ixodida > Ixodidae > Rhipicephalus > Rhipicephalus annulatus. The sequence goes on along the minus strand of WOVY01011632.1, from coordinate 178,397 downwards.
GCGCTGATTTCTGCCCTGAGTCGGAGTGAAGCACATATCAGATAGGTATGCTGTCTTCTCAGCCGCCATATTGGCCTCCCCAACTGTTTCTGTCGTGTGTTTGTCATGACTATCTTGAAGCCAGAGATATACAGCGCGGTGTGGTGACGTGTGGAGGCTTGCTCCAGACTTCATGGGTGCAGCGAAACGCAAAAGCAGCAGCCCACCCTCATTCTGGCGTACACACAAGCACCACGTCGTGATTCCTAGATCGTCGAATTCATGCGGCCGTGGTCGAGCACTTCGAGCGCGACGCAACGCGAACCGTCGCTAGCAAAATACGGGGAAAGACTGAGCCTGCAGAGGAGGAGAAGGACGGCTAGTCACCTTGACAACGCTTTTTGCACTGCCTGCCATCCCCGGGCGGCTCATCCCTTTGGAGCATGTTTGGAGACTAAGGGGTTTGCGCGGGGCCCGCTGCCCTCTCTGGTTGCTCCTCAGCGGTCTATCCACTCGTCACGCTTGCCTATTGGGCTCCGTTACTTCCTTTTCGGGTAATTTTGACTTAGAGTACATACTCTGAATATGGCACTCACTGCCGGCTGCAAGCTCGCAGATCGAGGCTGGCGTCAGCGTCTTCGTCCCGACGTTAGCTCGGCTACCAGCCTGAGGGAGGTGTTTGGTTCATGGTCCAGCAAGCTCCTCCACCAGATTGCAAGGGGCCGTGACGCTAATTGTGATAGCAGACTGGGTGCTGAAGTTAAACTGTTCCTTAGGCCGAACTTCTGACCACGTAAAAAGAAAGTCAGATGTCAGTGGCAATGTAACTCGTTTGATTGATCTGGGGTTTAGCTTCGCAAATCCAGCATATAATTATGAGAGAGGCTATAGTGAAGGGCTTCAGAAAACTCCACCAGCTAGGATTCTTTAACAAACATCGAAATCTGAGCATGCGGGCCTACAGCATATTCATCTTCATTGAAATGCAGCCACTGCCGCTGAAATTTGATCCCGCAACCTGCGGGTCATTGCGCAATCCCACAACCCGCAACCTGCGGGTCGAGTACATTTGCCATTAGACCACCACGGCGGGGCGTGGTTGCGCAAGGTGGCACATACTCAGTTTAATGCGGCGATAAGAAAACTTGAGACATCAGCCTGATAATACGTTGTGTATTACCCACTCATTGAAATATACGTGGGATTTAAAGTCCCCAAAATACCATATGATTATGAGAGGCACTGTAGGGAACAAGTCTAGCGAAACCGACCACCTGGGGTTCGTTAACGTGCACCAAAATCTGAGCTAACTTGCTTGAAGTTTTCACCTCTATCGAAAATGCCGCCGCTGCAGTTAGAATTCGATCCCGCGACCTGCTCGTGAGAAGGCAAGTACCTTAGCACTAGACCAGCGCTGCGGGATGTGCGTGTTCATACATCTCCTTGGTTGATGTGGGAGATTGTAATTTACGCACATGATGGTTATAAAGAATACACTGAGCGTAATCTTGTCAAATTTCGACATTAGGAATCCCAATGACCGATCCCATCAACAAACTGTGCTAAGTAGTGTACTCGTGGTGTAAAACTTTTTTTGCAGGAAAAAGGAATGGCGAAATTTGAGCACAAGGCAGCCTCGGTAAGTCTCAAAGTCTTCTTCATATAAGTAATCTGCTTATAGGCCCCATCTTAATCAAGAATACAGTTTACTGAAACGCGCAAAGTTGAAATTTCCGTGGTAAATAGGCTAAGAGCAATCTGCCTAAAGGTTTTGTTTGTGTTAGGTGGTGTCATTTTTATTTTTCGATTGAAAGCGTTCTAAGAACAGTTATTGCAGTGCCTCGGCACATTCACAATTCTATGGACTGCTTCGCTACCGCTTCCCGCAGTACGGCTCGTTGGTCGAAACCATCCCTCTTCCTCCGAAAGCTCACAAGAAAGGCTGGACCCTGGATAGGTTGATGACTTATATATAAGTGTGCACTTTGCAGTGGTGGTGACCGAGTGATGCGGATCAGTTTTCCTGAATTGAGGTACCAAACTCTTGTTATTGCAGTTAGACTTACATAGGCACGCGAAGCATATGCAGACACCTACCATATTCAACCATCGATACCATCGTTGCTACCCTAGGTTTGCCATCATGTTCTGTATTAACACCGAAAGTGATAACATCGCCACACGCGAGTCGATGCTATTACTTTATTCTTTATGACAAGTTAGAACGCCTCTAAGAACGCTGATATAATTGCCATGCTTGCACAGTTATTCTTAGTTCTTCCTGGCGTGGCGCATACCTCGCGCAAACTGAACTCCTTAGTTCAAAATGAATTTCGCGAGCATAAGCGTTGCATCTCACTTGTAGCACTTGCTCATGGAGAAGTACAAGACGAGCATTTGTTCAATGCCAGTTTTGTCCGCGCTGCAAGATGTGCCCGGATCAAAAAGGTGAGGAGGAACCGCAGATAGCGGAGCTGTTGTGTACTGTGAAGACTGGGCACTGTCTACGGGCATCATGGCCGAACAAAAGTGGCGTCCGCAGTGGAGTTTTAAAGCCTTGTTGTTCTAAGGCCTACAACGTCTGTTAAATGCTGTTAGGAGGAATATTTATTCATTGTTTGTAAATCAGTAGTGAGCAACATAGCAATTCACAGAACACACAGGATCGCAGGTCCATAAGGTAGCTCAGACTCAGCCATACAACAACTTTGTGATCTTCGTTCATTCGGTGACGTTTGAGCAGCCATGCCAGAGTGGCTTTGCTATACCCATGACAATATATTCTATGTCTACGCTAAGCCTTGCCTGTAATAAAGACGCGCATGGCTCAGAGGTTAGACGCACCGGAACCTCCATCAGGTGAAGACGTGTGAGACGGCGCTGCTGAAGCACCGAGGGTGGTCGTCACTGAGGCAGCAACTTTCAAGACTGATTAAAAGGTCGTGATCACACGCCTGCAGGCAAAGCTCTCTACGCAGAAAAGTGATTACAAGGCACCTACAAAAACTACATGGCGGCATGAAGTGTGCCACATGGTATGGTGCTTTCAAGGCTTCCTTCGCACTGGAGATGAGCACGTAAGGAATTGCGAAGCTACTATCTAGGGCAAGTTGCTTTGAATAGCATGTGATTTTTAACGTCCCAAAGCCACCATATGATTATGAGAGACGCCGCCGTAGCGTAGGGCTTAGGAAATTTTGACCCCATGAGGTTCTGTAACATGCACCCAACTCTGAGCCCACGGGCCTAGAGCCTTCTCGCCTCCATCTAAAATGCAGCCACCGCAGCCGAGATTCGATCCCGCGACCTGCGGGTCAGCATCCAAATCTTAAGTGAGTGTTCAACTCAAGTCTACAGCGGCTGCATTTCGATGTGGTTTAAATGCACAACATACCCATATTCCAATATTTGTGTGAAAGATAAACAACTCGATAAGCAGAGGCTCGAAAAAACATCTGAAGTCTACTGCGATACCTTTCCTCGTAATACCATCGTTCTTGTCTCAGGTAACAGCCCGGAAGTTGTATAAATAATAATAATAATAATAATAATAATAATAATAATAATAATAATAATAATAATAATAATATTTTACCATTTCATCATTATTTTATTAATAATACTATTATTGTGAGGGCGAAAAGCGAATGACTCTTCATTCCATTTGGATGTCATCATCACCTGTACATCTTCATCATCTGTAAATATCATCACAAGTAACCAGTTCTTCACAAGTGGTCGACGGTGATTTTCGTTCCCCCAAGTCTTCTCGCCCGTTCTCGCTGGAGCTCCGCTCAGGTCGTCGCATACAACTCCTTGTCGTGGTGGCCCAAGAAAACCCTGGCCCATCCAACGTCACCGTCCTACTGCAGCCACCGACACCCACTTCACCCAACAACATTCGCCTGCGTGATCCACCTATGTTTCTGGTCTCCGAGGCGACGATGTGGCAGACTGGATCAAGAACTACGACCTCGTCAGCGATTTGTACAGGTAGGACAATCCACAGAAGTTGCGCAGCGTCTCAGTTTACTTGTCCAATGTTGCCAAAACTTGGTTCTGGAGCCACCACCCCAATATTCCCGACTGGGACACTTTCGAGCAGCAATTTTGTCTAATTTTCGGAGCCCCTACGATTCGCGCTGACGCAGGAACAAAAAAGTTCACTGAAAGCAGGCAGCTGCCGGGTGAATCTTACACCTCATATAGTGAGAATTTCCTTGCACTGTGCAAGCGTGTTAACTCCATCATGTCTCAGAATGACCAAATACACTACATTATTTAAGGCATAAACGCCATCACCATTAACGTCCTCGCCTGGCAAAATCCTGCTACGACCCAGGACGTGATAACCGTCTGTCAGCGACTTCACGAGCTTCAGTCTCTTCGCCTCTGCTACGATGCCACCGACAATTTTTCGCCTTCACCCCTCGACTTGCTTGCGCTTATTCGCCACATCGTTCGTGAAGAGCTTCACGGGCGCTGCTCTTTCTGCGCTGCGGAAGTTACTCTCACTTTTGCAAAAATAGTTTTCCACACCTCATGATCGCGTCCGACGTGTTCCAACAATTTCTGCATGCGCCAGACGCCCAAGTACGCCGAAGTTGCCACACTCTCTGCTGCACTCACCAGTTTCTGTGCCTACACCAGCAGACCATACGCCTGTGACTTCGTTGTCACCGCCAGTGCGCGCACCGCCTTACTACGTACCTCGGCGCCCTCCTTGGCCAATCTGTTGCTACTGCGGCTATTGAGGACATATGGCTTGATGTCGTCAAAGGCGCCAACAAGACAAGCAACGCGGCTATGCTCCTGAATAATATTGAAGCTTCCGTCTGACCATGAAATACCTACGACCACTCTCCCGCTCGTCCTATTACCGTTCACCGTCTTCTACCTACCATACTGACATGCCTTGGGACTCCCGCACGTCTCGCCGCCGGTCGCCTTCGCAAGGTCGCTTTTCAGTGCCGCCTCTGTGACTCACGTCCCTTTCCACGAACGCCCACGTTAAAAACATCCAATGCAGTTTTAATAGGGGAAACTGCATTCACTGGGAAGCTAACAATTCCTGAAGAGCGCCCTTCGAATTTGAAAGTAGTGTTCGTAAATTGTACGCTTCGAGGCTCTTGTAGACACTGGCCCTGCCGTTTTGTTTATTCATGCTGATTTTTGTTCCCACCTTCAAAATGTCACCACACCTTATGGCGGATTTCCTCCCCGTTCAGCGACAAATGCTCTCGATCGTCCACTTGCACAGTGTACCGTCCGTGTCTGCAGAGACGGCATTCGCCATCAAATCGTTTTCGCGGTCTTTCGTGAGTGGTCTCAAGCTCTCATTCTGTGGTGGGATCTCTTGTCTTCTGCGTCCGCTTTCATATCTTGTCATCAGAGCCTCCTGCATCTAAATCCCACTGACTCTACGCCGCTTGAACACGATGGGCACATCCGCCTTGTCACCACGTCAGATAATGAACTTCGGCCACACATCGAAGAAAATATCAGTGTTAATTGCACTGAAACTGCGTATGATGAAGCACTAATTCTCCCTTACAGCCATAGCCTGTGCAGGGGCATTGTGATCACACCAGTGCTTATTCGCTTCCTTGATGGATCTACCCATCTAACCGCCTTAAACCAAACGTCTGAGGGTGTGCTGCTCCCCAGTGACTCAACAGTATCTCTTGAGGTCGACAGTGAGCCTGTTGCGATTGTTACCCTTGCGAACAGCTACAACGATGTCCCAAAGTCACAATCACTGCCATTCAATGCCTCTTCCACACCTGTGTTGGGAACCACAAGCACTGACTTATCTGCTCAAACTGAAGATTTGCTCTCCCTGTTGAATAGACAGCATTCTCTACTTGACGTGAACTCGCGTGTCCTCAGCATGACTACCACCTCTACTCACAGCATCCAGACTGACGGCTCTCGTAATGTACATCTGCGTCCATATCGCGTGTCTTAGGCAGAACACAAGATCATCAAGAAAAACGTCTCAGACACGCTACGACGCAACATTGTACATCCTTCCTCAAGTCCCTGATTATCCCCAGTTGTGCTCGTTCGAAAGAAAGATGGAACAGTGTATTTCTGCGTCGATTACCATGCGCTAAACAAAATAACGCGCAAGGATGTTTATTCTCTCCCTCGGATCGACGACGCACTGGATTCATTACAGGCGCCGAGTATTTTTCTTACCTCGACCTTAGTTCAGGCTACTGGCAGATACCAATGACGGTGTCTGATAAAAAAAAGACTGCCTTATCAATGTCGTATGGGTGGTACGAGTTTATTGTAATGCCTTTTGAACTTTGTAAAGCATCCGCCACCTTTGAACACGTGATAGTAAACGTATTGCGTGGCTTGATATAGAAAACGTGTCTGTGCTATCTCGATGACATAGTAGTGTTTTCATCCACGTTCTCGCATCATCTACAACGTTTTGACAAAGTCCTCAGATGACTTGCGAAAGCCGGTCTACAGCTTAACACCAAGAAATGTACCTTTGCTAGCAAGAAAATCAAGGTTCACGGCCACCTTGCCAGCAAACAAGAAATTTGGCCGCACAACGAGAAGCTTGCCGCCGTCCTCGATTTTACTCGTCCACTATGTGAAAAAAGACCTGCGCAGCTTTCTTGGGTTATCTTCTTACTTTCGGCGCTTCATACGGGGCTTCGCGGAACTAGCGTCTCCGCTCCATCAATGCCTTGCAAAGAACGTCCCCTTCATTTGGTTTGAAGACTGCGAAAGCGCTTTCACGGCATTGAAGCAAGCCCTCACGTCGGATCCGGTACTGTGCCACTTCGATTCAACTGCACCAACCATCCTTAACACCGACCCAAGTAGTCATGGTCTAGGTGCGGTACTCTTGCAGTGTGACAAAAAATTGTGCAAACGCGTCATTGCTTACGCCAGTTGTGTTCTTACCGCTGTAGAAAAGAACTACACTATCACCGAGCAGGAGTGCCTTGCTGTTGTTGGGGCAGTGCAAAGATTCTGACCATATCTTCGCAGCCCTCTTTTTACCGTCGTTACCGACCATAATGCCCTAAGCTGGCTTTCATCGCTCAAAAACTTATCTGGTCGCCTCGTTCACTGGGTACTTCGCTTGGAGGAGTACGATTTCGATGTCGCCTACAGATCTGGGAAGAAGCATCAAGATTGCGATGCTCTATCGCGCAGTCTTTTGCCCAGCAGAGGCCAATCACTACCGATACTCCAAAACGACAGCGCCTCTGCAGTCGCAGCGCAAAGTACATCACCTGGCACCCTATCCATCCTTGTTTCACAACACCGCGACGACCCATACTGCCACATCACTGTTTGCCGCTTGACCGGCTCTACTACTCCTGAAAACCATACTCCGTTGACAGCTTAAACCATTTAAGCTTGTCGGTGGTGCTTTATACCGCTACATTTACCATTTCAATGGAGGCAAGTGGGTACCCATCATCCTACGTACTTTGCAACGTGAAGTTCTTGAAGCCTTTCATGATGACCCAACCGCCGCTCATCTAGGCTATCAGAAGGCTTAAGACAAAATACGAAGTCGTTGTTTTTGGCCTGGCCTTTCTTCAGTTGTCGTTAAGTACGTCGCCTCTTACGTCAATTGCTAACGGCGAAAACAACAAAGAGCTGTTCCGGCTGGCTAATGCAACCTCTTCCTTGTCCCACCTCGCCTTTTGAAGTCGTTGAGATTGACTTGTACTACCCTTTTTCTATATAATTAAATGAGAATCGATGGATTGTCACGGCCGACGACTACCTTACCCGCTACGCTGAAACAGCTTCTATAACCATCTGGGATTGCCATTAGGTCGCCGATTTCTTTCTTCGCCACATCTTTTTGCGCCATGAAGCTCAGCGCATTCTCCTGAGCGATCGTGACAGTCTTTCTCTCTTATAATGCCGAGCAAGATTTGCGTGCCTCGAACACTGTTCACGAGGACACTTGTAGCTACCACGCGCAGATCAACTGATTGACCGAACGCTTTCATCGGACCCTATCAGACATGATCGCCACACACATTCATCCCAACCATACGAACTGGACGCAATTCCACCTTCGTGACATTCTCTTATAATACGGCTGCTCAATGCACTACCAACTTTTCTTTATTTTTTCTCGTCAAGGTCTATCGCCGAGTTTCGCTCTGGACGTCTCTTTCTTTTCAGCTCCTGCACGTTCGATGGCTCCTTTCTCTGAAGAATTTTTATCTCGCCTCGCACAGTGCCGTCAGCTGGCCTGCGTTAACACCGGCCTCTCTCAAGAGACTCGAAAATCTCGTTACGACTCGTCTCGCCGTGTTGCGAGTTTTTCCCCTGGTGACGAAGTTCTTTTATAGACTCCACTGCGCGTCCCCGCCTTACGCGACAAGTTTATCAGTCGCTTCATTGAGCCGTATACGGTAGTCGAAAAGACATCATCTGTCAATTGCTGCGTTTCTCCTCTCAGCACTCATCCTAATTATCGTTGCCAACACACAGAGGTAGTGCACGTATCTCGTTCAAATCCTTATGCGCGACGCATTTCATAATACTCTCAGGCGACCAGGCGGCTGCTTTCACCTCGCGGGGGAATCAGTGTGAGCGCGACAAGCGAATGACTCTTCATTCTTTTTAGATATTATCATCATCATCTGTACATCTGTACCATATGTAGGTATCATCACCAGTGCGATTTAGCTCGAGCTTCGCTGAATAAACCGGTTCCTCACATTATTAATAATATGACCGCTGACTGTGTAGTTCGTCATCTTCACCTGTGCATACGATTCATTTTGATCATCATCATCCTAGTCTCTCGCCACGTATTCGGTTGCTGGCTTACGCATCAGTGTTAAAATGCAATGGTCGCTCCTCCGTCTGATGTCGTCTCACAAGTGCTTGCACGTGCTGTCATTCCAAAGTCCTCATGCTCAGCCGGTTAGCCCTTTAGGTTCGGTCTGGTTGACCCCTGTGCTTGCCAACAGTCATGGCGCAAAATGACCAACCCTCTGCCACCTTCTTTTCTCCACCCGATCATCCTGCTGGCTCTCTCTACACCGTGAGCACAACACAACGAGACCCTCCGGTATTTCACGGCCTTCGCCGTATATATGTCGAAGAGTGGCTGGATAATTACGACACAACAAGTGCTTGTAATATTTAGGACGAGGCCGACAAACTGCGCTACGTCACCTTTTACCTCAAGGAGGTCTCTAAGACTTAGTTCCACAACCATGAACGGGACTTTCTTAATTGTAATACATACAAGGTGACACTCCGACAGATTTTGAGCTCAGTCAGCAGGATGCTCTGAAACAGCCAAACAGAACTCGCCACCCGAATTCAAGGACCACACGAATATTATACATTCTATATTGAAGACGTGCTGGCTCTTTGCCGCTGAGCCCAAATTGCCATGACGGAGCCTGATCGCACCCATCACCTACTAGAAGGCGTTAATTCTGTCGCTTTCTATGCCCTCGTAATTCAGACCCCCAATACAATTCAAGGCGTCCTCCCTACGTGCCAATGTCTAGACGCGCTTTATTCCGTGTGCCTTTCTGAGGCCTCCTGTGACACTCGTCTTACTGGCGAGCATGAGCTGTGGGCTCTAATTCGCACCACAGTGAAAGAGAAACTTCAGAGCCTTGTTCCTGCCTGCGCACCTATTGCATCTGTCCGCTCGCCTCCTCCAAACTTGCGGGAAATCATGAAGGATGAAATGGCGCTCATGACGAGTGTCGCACGTGCCTCACCCCCTGCGCCCTTACATATGCCTTCTGATGTCGAAGTCGTCTCACGGCCTCCTGCACCAACTCCACCTGTACCTGCGGACGTCGTATGCGACCTTTTGGCCGCGATGACAGCCTAGGCACCACTGCAACCACACTTCCCTATCTGGCGCTCTAGGCGTCCAATATGCTACTACTGTAGCATACGAGGACACATGTACCGCTTTGGGCCACCGGCGCCAGCAAGATGAACGACGAGGTTATTCTTCGTACGAGAGTGACCATGCTCCGAGGTCCGACCCCTAAGTTCCAGAAAGCTACATTCCCTCGTCACGATGTTCGCCTTCACTTCCTTTGTTCCACAGTGATCCTAGTTTTCCCCGCTAATCCCGCTGTCGTTCACCTTCGGCCTTCCGCCGTACTACTTCAACTTTAAGTTCTGCTTTGATGCCCCTCGACAGCCACTTGAAGAACTTTTTGGAGGAGAAACTGCGTGTCGCTGAAGTGTCACAATTTCTCCTGCGCGCCTTGCAAATGTACTGACTCTTTGTGTAGAAGGCACTTTTGTTGACGCACTCGTGGTCACTGGAGCAGCCATTTAGGTCATTGAACGTATGTCATCGTCTACGAAACGTTCAAACTCCATGTGTTGGTTCGGTGTTATAGGGTGCTAATGACGATCAATTTTGCTCTATTGCACAATGCACTGTTCATGTTCTGATCGACAGAATTCACCACCATATACAACTTGCTGCGCTTTCTTCACGCACTCATCCGATTATTTTGCGCTGAGATTTCTTGTGAGCTGCTTCCGCTGTCATTTCGTGTGATCCACCCGTTATTCGCTCTAAGGACACTGAGCATTCTAGTGCTTACGATTTCTCGTCACCTCATCTTGTGCCAACTGCAGATTTTGTACTGACCTCGGCACAAGAATGCATCGTCTTTATTATGCTAAGCGATAACATTGACGTTGACGCAGTGGTTGCCCTTGGTCAGCGCTGCATTCTCCGAGGGATCGCCATCACCTGTTGTTTAGTGCGGTTTTTGCGTGATCATGCCAGTCTCAACTCCTAAACACGACAACAGAGCCACAACTACTGCGAGAGGGGTTCACTGTTGCCAGCCTCATCGACAAAGCACCAGTCTGTGTTGCCACTGTATTCGTCTCCGTCATCAGTCACTAAGTGTACGCCACCCGGCGGCTTATCTAATGCGTTTAAAGCCACTTTGATGCCATATCTCACACCAACACAAACGAATGACTCAATGACGCTTTTAACAAAACAACCGACTTGTTTTGACGTTTCTTCAGATGGCTTGGGTGAAACTGCGGTGGCCGCCAGAGACGGGTCTCGTATAATTCACAGTCGCCCCTACCGTGTGTCATCTTCAGAGTGCAAGGCTATCGAGGAGAAAGTCAATGACATGCTCGCACGGAACGTTATCAGGCCTTCAGCAAGCCCTTGATCTTCTCCTGTTGTCCTAGTTCAGAAAAAAGACGTTATCAGCGCAATTTGGCATTGATTACACGGCACTAAAAACTCATCCGGGAGGATGTATATTCTATGCCTCGTATGGACGATACCCTAGACACCTTACAAGGTGCAGAATATTTTTCAAGCCTGGACCTGCAGTATGGCTATTGGCAGTTCCTGATGCATGAGTCTGATAGAGAGAAGACAGCGTTCGCTGCTGCTGATGGCCTCTTCAATTTGAATGTGATGCCTTTTGGATTCTGCAATGCCCCAGCCACAATTGAGCGAAATATTGACACGGTGCTGCGGGGCCTAAAATGGAAGACCTGTCTTTGTTACCAGGACGACATAGTAATCCAGCTTTTCATCCAGCTTCTCGCAGCGCCGAGAACGTCTAGACGAAATGCTGACATGTGTGGCCAAAGCCGGTCTCCAGCTAAAAACCAATAAGTGCAGATTTGTGAGCAGCAGCATCAAAGTGTTAGGCCACGTTGTCAGTGTAGCGGAAGCTGCTCAGCACCACCGCATTCTTTTCTATCCCGTCTGCAGCCGGCCGTCGACAGCGCCTTCGCGCGGCGCCAGCGCCTCCTCCTCCGTGTTCGGGGAAAAACGTGTTGTCGGGCCGGCTCCGGGGATTAGCACCGGTGGCTTGCTACGTCTGCGCGCACGGGGGCCCCCTTTTCCTCTTTCTTGTAAAAGAACGCGGGGGTGCCTCCTTCTTTCCCTCGTCGAGGGGAGCTCTCGTCACTCGCACGGAGTGGAAATAAACAGTCTTGCCTTGCAACTCCAAACCAGCTTCACGTCTCTTTTCTCGCTGCCTCCGGCAGCCGACATTCCCGGCCGCTACAAAATTGGTGACCCGAACGCTTCAACGAACACGCCGCGATGAGCTCCGACGACAACGCTGCTGCCTCCACGCCTGCGGTCATCGCCACAGAACTGAAGCTACCAAATTTTTGGCCGAAAAATTCAAGAGCTTGGTTCAGACGTGGTGGTAGGCTGATACTGGCTTGAAGGCGCAGATGCCAGATGAGCAGATGTTTGACTCCAAACCACGTCCTGGCCGAATTCCCCTCGCTCACCAAGCCCCGCAACACGGAACAGCCGGTGAAACATAACGTGACTCACCACATCGTCACCACCGGGCCGCCAGTCACCGCCCGGCCACGACGGCTGTCCAGCAAAATGCTTCAAGCTGCACGCAGGGAGTTCGAGCACATGCTGCAGCTGAGAATTGTTCGCCCTTTGTCTAGCAACCATTCATCGCCGCTACACATGGTGCCTAAGGACGACGATTGGTGCCCGTGTGGTGATTACACAGCCTTGAACGCATCGACAACGCCGGACCAGTATCCTCTGCCACACATTCACGATTTCAGCGCGCGGCTGGCAGGTACGAAAATATACAGCAAGATCGACCTTGTAGCGGCATACCACCAAATCCCCGTCGAACCGCAGGACATACCAAAAACAGCCATAACAACTCCGTTCAGCCTGTTTGAGTTTGTCCGCATGCCCTACGGCTTGAAAAATGCCGCACAAACCTTTCAAAGGTTCATGGATGAAGTCACCCGGGGTCTTCCTTTCATCTTTGTCTACCTGGATGACATTTTGGTGGCCAGCAGAACGCCTGCGGAGCACGAAGAACACCTCCGCCAGCTCTTTGAGCGTTTGGATGAGCACGGTCTGGTGTTGAAACCTCAAAAGTGCGTGTTTGGAGTAGAGGTGCTCAACTTCCTCGGCCACCACATCACTGCTGAAGGCATTATGCCATTGGAATCGAGGGTGGAATCCGTCAAGAAGTTTCCAGCTCCAACATCTTTTCGCAAGCTGAGGGAGTTCCTCGGGCTCTTAAACTTCCACCGGCGCTTCATTCCGTCTTGTGCTCGAGTGCTCGAGCCATTGACCGACCTGCTGCGCCGAGACGATCAAAAGGCACCAGAATTTTGTTGGTCTGACGAACACCAGAACGCTTTCCAGAAAGCTAAGGACCAGCTAGCCCCGGCTACCCTCATCATTCATCCACGGCCTGAAGCTCCTACACGCCTCATGGTGGACGCTTCCTCCACATCGGTCGGAGCACTGCTGCAGCAACAGGAGGGTGCCCAGTGGAAGCCACTGGGCTTCTTTTCAAAACGTCTGAAGCCTGCAGAAGCACGGTACAGCACTTTTGGAAGGGAGATGGTCGCAATCTATTGTTCCATTAAGCATTTCCGCTACTTCCTTGAAGGCCGTGAGTTCTACATCTTGACAGACCACAAGCCTCTCACCTACGTATTCAAAAACAACAGTTCCTCCTACTCATAACGAGAGATACGTCAGCTCTCGTTCATCTCCAAGTTTTCTACAGACATTCCGCCACGTTCCCAGGGTCGAAAACGAAGCAGCTCACGCTGTTATGACCGCCATCGGTAGGCGCCATGCTGTCGCTGAGAAGCGTAGCCGGGCCGCGTTCCCACGCCCGAAACCCAGGTTTTCTTGGAACCAGCGTCGAGGGCTGACGGGGGAGCGGCGCTCTTTTAATCCTCAAACAAGTAGCCGATTCGCCGAATGCCTATGCCCGCCAGCTATTGTCCCTGCTAGCCGGCGGATGAGACGTCATGTCGCCACGAAGCTGTAAGCCGTTCCAGAGGGGACAACAAAGACAGCGTATTCCTTTGAAGAAACGGCGACCGCTGCCACAAAGTGCCCTGCTAATTGAGCGAACAGATTGGCGGACCGTTTGATGTCTGCTGTCCGAAGCTTGGAACCCCTCGACCAGCGACATACACGACGAGCAAGAGTCTCTCTGGTGCCCCCTTTAAGTGCAGTGATCTTGACTCGAAATTGGATGTTCACGTGCGCCGTGCATGCTCGTACCCCTCACCTGTTGTGTGTGTGTGTGATTGGTGTTCCACTGAAGAAGGAGGAGCCCGACAGTGCTTATAAGGACGCCCCAGAGTGCGGGACGTCGCTCTGGACCAAGTAAAGGTCCAACCACCACGTTCGTAGTTTGTGATGGCTCTGAACTGTGTAGCGGTTCAACCACCACGTTCGTGGTTTGCGAGCTCTTAACCTCATGCTGTAAATATTTGTAAATAGTGCCATAAACCTGTTTGTTTTTTGTATCCCCATCTCGTAAGCGTTCGTTTCCTCAACCCGAAGCTACACCGCGCTACCACAAGAGACCGGGTTTTGTTTTCGTATCCTCCAGCGACTTTCCTTCCGACCCGCAACAACTGGTTGGCAGCGGTGGGATACGACTCAGCACCCCGGGATCCCCAGCAACACGGGTCATCAGCGCCGGGATCACAACAACTGGTGGCAGCGGTGGGATTCCCAACAACTGGTTGGCAACGGTCGGATTCGAAGCCACAAGAGACAACAACAGTCGGCCCAGGAGAAGCAGCTGGCTCGAGACATGGATCACGTATGGGTGAGTGCTTGGCTTTTTCTTTGAGTAAACCAGGTTCTAAAAGAGGGTTAAAATTTAGAACTGGTAGTTAACTTTGCCGAAAGACTCAGTTTCGCCGTTTTGGAAAGTTATTTTGGAAGTAGCGAGCACTCAGTACGATCATGGACTTACGGGAGCTGCAGAAGTCAGACTTGTTGCTGTTGTGTGAGGAATTGGGGATCGATACAAAGGGTTTGGCACGAAAACCCATAATCATTCAAGCGATTAATGATTTGGGGGCTGATGATGAGGAACTAAGTGAAGAATGGGACCTCATCATCGAAAGAAAACTAAGAGCAGCTCAGATGGAAGGAAAGAGTGAAGACGAAAGAGAAAGCCTCAAACTAAAGTTTTTCAAACAAGACTATGAATTGAGTAAGAGGCTGGGACTCCAGCAAGGAGTACTTCTCGAAAATGAGGCAGTGTTCGAGATGTCTAGGTACATGCAGCCATATGAGGTATCATGGGATATGGGCCTGTATCTTAGACTCTTTGAACGAAAGTGTAGTGAACTGAAGTGTGAGCGAGACACCTGGTCTCAGAAGCTACGCACGGTTCTGCCCTGCGAGGCAGCGGATGTTGTTGCGCGACTCAGTGAGCAGCACGCGAACAACTATGAAGTCATTAAAGCAGAGCTGATCAGAAGATTCGGAAGTTCTGACAGCAAAAAGAAAGAAAGACTCGCACCGGAGTCTGAAAGCGAGGCGCGTCGCAAAGCGCCGGAAGTTGAGGCGCCTCATAAAGCGCGACAGGAACAGATTGCGCCAGAGAAGGGCCCGCATATTCTCGAATGCATCCATGTAAATGATGTAGAGAACGAGGCCGTGGCCTGTCTGGAGGTAGGGACGATGCCGAAAGACGCTCCTTGCGTGGATGAGGAAGGTGCCAGCAGCCCTAATGGGCCCAGTAAGATGCTGGAAACCTCCTTTGTGCCTCAAGGGGACCTTTCGACATTGTCAAATGTAGGCATGATTAGCGCAGTGGCTGATGAGAGCAAGAACGCCACGCTTCAGCAGTGCAGCGATAATACCGAGCTGGTTTGCAAACATCGCAAAAAAAGGAAGAAGCAGAGGCATTCGTCACTGCGCAAGCCTAGGACAGGCCCCACTCAGTCCCGCGAAAGACGAAAGGGTAGGCCACTAATCCGTTTAAGAAAACGTCAATGGGGCTGTTCCTGGAGGCACAAGCGGCGAGCCAGGTGTGGAGGGAGAAAGGGAGGTGCGTCACCCCAACGAAGCGCGCGGTTCAGCTCGACGACTTCGGGAAAGCGGCCTTGCCTGAAGGATCAAAGTCTAAAGCGCAGAGTGGCTAAAAACCGCGTCGGGGCGAGCACAAAGAGACAATGTCCCCTGTCTCCACCCTGTTTCTGGCGTCCTTTTCACATTCCTGAGGGGAACAGGAAGAAGTGGAAAATGAGGCATGACGGCAGTGCACTGCTTAGAGTTTGTGCATTTTGTAGCTTCTGGCGTGCTCGAAAACCGCCGGGACCGCGACCCCATCGTGTACGAATAAAGGATCTATGAGAAAAGGGGGAAACGGTCAGTTCGAGTAACTTCTGCACAGGCGTGTCAAATATTGTTACTCAGTGTTGCATTGGAAATGCAGATTTGAGTCTTTTAATTTTGTAAGTAATGTAATGCGGTGTAAATTGTTGAAAAGGAAAACCGCCGAACTAAAGGCTGAAAATTGAAGTCCATTAATCATTTGTACGAATATACCGAGAAGGTAAAAACTAAAAAAATTGTTCTGTTTTTTTTAGTGTTTCAAAGGTTTAGTTTAATATCGTATGTCTTTACTGTCATGTGGATGTGGCGTGAATTGGCATTTAGGGAAGAAGATATTAACATAGACCAGATGATTTCGTAAAATGGTTAAGTTTGGCGCAACACAGTGCAGTTGTCGTTGCGCGTTATGAAAATTGAGAGCCCTTAGTGCACAGTTTTAGCGAAACCCTGTGCATTATTGTGAGGTGATTTTAATGAGTATTGCACCTAGGATTATTTCTGAGTTGTACACAAAGTTACAAGGTAACGTAAGGATAAGTAATTAGATCAACTTTGACGACTAAAGCGTTTGGTTAGTAGTGCCGTGCATTTTGCAATGCTTAGAAATGAGAGTAATTGAACGCTCAGGAGAGCTCAGTGGTTTGTTTTTTTTACTCAGAAGCGTTTGCATAAGCAGGTAACTTTAACCAAATGAACCTTCAAGAAAAGCAGCGTTTGTCTTCTAAGTTTTGTCGATGTTTTCTGCCAAGAATAATCGACTGAGTGATCATATGAGTAGATCAAGCTTTCTCCAACCGTTGAGGTAGACCGTTAGGTCACAGCTTAGGTTAAGCTTTCGGGAGGCTGGTGAGCTTTATGTCTCAGTGGTAGACAATTATGGGCGGCCGTAAACAAAGACGGACGTTCGGATAAAATTAGCGCTCACTGAATCCGAGTTCCTGACTGATGCTCTCAGCGGGACAGAACCGATGAAAGTAGTCAGTGATTAAAAGGAGGAAGCAGCCTTAAGTGAAGAGGCAATACTGATCGTCATCCGGTTTTGAAAGCTTCTGTTGACTACCGAGAATTAATGGTTCGGTGTTATGTGAGAGATCAAGGCCTAGGTGCCGTTCTATGTCAGGACGACAGTGGTAACAGGCAAAGCTGTGCTTTACTTGAGCCAGAATTTGGGCTCTCGTGAGATAACGTACTGCGCTTCAGGAAATAAATGCGCTTGCCTTGTGTAGGCCATTGATCAGTTGCAGCGTTGTCTCGGAGGTGCTAAATTTAAAGTAGATACAGACCAGTGTCTCCTTACTTGGCTGCAAACCGTGACATCAAAGAACAGTCGCCTTGCGAGGCGGAGCTTGATTCTTCAAAAATATCATTTTGACATTAAGTATAAAAAGGCAAATTGAATGGTAACGCTCACGCGCTCAGCCGCTCTTTCTAAACCATTCTGGGATGCTCTTTATGTATCAAATTGATATTTTAGTTTTTTTTTCGTGCATCTTATGTAAATTGGTAAGGTAGCACGTCTGGTTTCTCTGCGCAAGTGAGTACTGAGAGTTCTGAGTGTGAGCTTTTGTTAAAGCTGGTAATTAAAATTGGTTTGCCATCCCTCTTTTGGCTTGGTTTGTTCGAGGGGGGGGCCGAGTGCTTGCTTGTACATGTGGTCGAGTATCAGAGATGCTGTCGAAGATTCGGCAATCACCCGGACCATGCCACAAGCGAAGGCCAGTGCCTGGTATTCAACCACTGACCCTTTCGTCGTTCCTGCGAGCAGCAGTGTTGACCGCTGCCCTCCGTGACTCATCTGGCGAGGGGGAAGCTGTTATGACCACCATCGGTAGGCGCCATGCTGTCGCTGAGAAGCGTAGCCGGGCCGCGTTCCCACGCCCGGAACCCAGGTTTTCTTGGAACCAGCGTCGAGGGCTGACGGGGGAGCGGCGCTCTTTTAATCCTCAAACAAGTAGCCGATTCGCCGAATGCCTATGCCCGCCAGCTATTGTCCCTGCTAGCCGGCGGATGAGACGTCATGTCGCCACGAAGCTGTAAGCCGTTCCAGAGAAGACAACAAAGACAGCGTATTCCTTTGAAGAAACGGCGACCGCTGCCACAAAGTGCCCTGCTAATTGAGCGCACAGATTGGCGGACCGTTTGATGTCTGCTGTCCGAAGCTTGGAACCCCTCGACCAGCGACATACACGACGAGCAAGAGCCTCTCTGGCGCCACCTTTAAGTGCAGTGATCTTGACTCGAAATTGGATGTTCACGTGCGCCGTGCATGCTCGTACCCCTCACCTGTTGTGTGTGTGTGTGATTGGTGTTCCACTGAAGAAGGAGGAGCCCGACAGTGCTTATAAGGACGCCCCAGAGTGCGGGACGTCGCTCTGGACCAAGTAAAGGTCCAACCACCACGTTCGTAGTTTGTGATGGCTCTGAACTGTGTAGCGGTTCAACCACCACGTTCGTGGTTTGCGAACTCTTAACCTCATGCTGTAAATATTTCTAAATAGTGCCATAAACCTGTTTGTTTTTTATATCCCCATCTCGTAAGCGTTCGTTTCCTCAACCCGAAGCTACACCACGCTACCACAAGAGACCGGGTTTTGTTTTCGTATCCTCCAGCGACTTTCCTTCCGACCCGCAACAACTGGTTGGCAGCGGTGGGATACGACTCAGCACCCCGGGATCCCCAGCAACACGGGTCATCAGCGCCGGGATCACAACAACGCCTTGTCTCGCGTCAACGCTTCCGGCACAGAAGTCCTGGACTTCGAAGCTATGGCTGCAGCTCAGCGGGACGACCCCAAGTTGACAAGACTGAAGGGAGGGAGATCTTCACTCGTGCTCTCGGAGGTTGCACTTCCCTATGTCCAGAGCACGATAACCTGCGATATCTCCCAGGCAGCACCACGACCTTTCGTCCCACTGAACTTTCGCCGAGTGGTATTCA
The DNA here is from genome assembly GCA_013436015.1 of Rhipicephalus annulatus. Lineage (NCBI taxonomy): Eukaryota > Metazoa > Arthropoda > Arachnida > Ixodida > Ixodidae > Rhipicephalus > Rhipicephalus annulatus. Next base: position 159,342 of record WOVY01011632.1, on the reverse strand, counting down.
ACACTTTCCACTCCATCAGGCACCCAGGTGTCCGCGCCACCCAGCGGCTGATAACGCAACGCTTCGTTTGGCCCGGAGTCAACGCGGACGTGTGACGATGGGCTCGGACAAGTGAAACATGTCAGCAAGTGAAAGTGACTCGCCACAATCGGGCTGCACTACAGGAATTTCGGACTCCTGAGTCGCGGTTTGACCACGTTCACCTCGACCTCGTGGGACCATTACCACCGTGCCAAGGATTTAGGTATCTGCTCACATGCATCGACAGGTACAGCCGGTGGCCCGAAGCTATACCAATTGCGGACATATCAGCTGAGACCGTCGCGCAGGCCTTCATTCAAACATGGGTGTCCCGCTTTGGCTGCCCCGCCCGCATAACAACTGACCGGGGACGGCAATTCCAGAGCAACCTCTTTTCCGCACTTTCAACGCTCTTCGGCACGAAGCTGCAGCATACAACTACCTACTACCCCGCCAGCAACGGAATGATTGAGCGCTTCCACCGGCAACTCAAAGCCGCACTGGCAGGGAAACTCGACCGCCAGCACTGGGTGGAGAAGCTCCCGCTCGTTCTTCTTGGCCTACGCTCAACGCTGAAGGAAGACCTCGGCTTCAGCGCAGCGGAAATGGTGTACGGCTCAACAGTGCGCCTCCCGGGAGAATTCTTCTCCGACCAGACACCTTCCGCCCCAACAGCCTCCGATCACATCGAGAAGCTGCGCGCGTGGCTCGCGCAACTCAGGCCAACAGCACCTCGCATCGCCCGCAACAGGAAAGTTTTCACTTTTCCTGACATGGACTCTGCTACCCATGTGCTCGTGCGACACGACGCAACGAAGCCGCCCCTTACTCCACCGTACGATGGCCCATTCAAAGTTTTGGGACGTACTTCAAAACCATCGCAATCGACGTGCGGGGAAAACGAGAAGTCGTCGCCGTTGACCGCGCCAAGCCTGCTCATATTGAGGTTTCCATTCAAGCAGCCTCTCACGTACGATTTCAGTGCTAACCATTGGACTGTGACCTTTCACTGTTCAGCCCGTAACTGCTGTCCTTCTTTAAAAGCTCCGCAATCTAGGAGGGGAGCCTTTGTAGTGGAAGCTGCTCAGCACCACCGCATTCTTTTCTATTCCGTCTGCAGCCGGCCGTCGACAGCGCGCCTACGCGCGGCGCCAGCGCCTCCTCTTCCGTGTTCGGGGAACAACGTGTTGTCGGGGCTGGCTCCGGGGATTAGCACCGGCGGCATGCTACGTCTGCTCGCTCGGGGGCCCCCTTTTCCTCTTTCTTGTAGAAGAACGCGGGGGTGCCTCCTTCTCTCCCTCGTCGAGGGGAGCTCTCGTCACTCGCACGGAGTGGAAATAAACAGTCTTGCCTTGCAACTGCAAACCAGCTTCACGTCTCCTTTCTCGCTGCCTCCGGCAGCCGACATTCCCGGCCGGTACATCAGCAAGCTTGGCATCGAACCTGATCCCGACAAGGTGGCCACTGTGTTGCACTTTCCTAGGCCATCCACGCTAAAACACCTTCGCAGCTTATGATTATTATTATTATTATTATTATTATTATTTCCCTTGTCAGCGTAGAAGCAAGCAAATGGACAAAAAGCACTTTGCTCACTGGTGCTGCCAGATTCTTTTAAACCAGCGTGTTGCTAAAGACGCTTTGCAAAACTTTCTGAGCACGGTCAGAAAACGTGGCAAATCTGTAGTGGAGGCTTCTAAAAATACGCGAGTCAAATATTATAGCCCATCACGCTGCCACTGTAATTCACTGTATATTATCAAAGTCAATTACAAAGTACATTCTCTTTTCTCGAGAAATTATTTGGGTGCACGGTAAAGAACCCCAGGTTGTCAAAATTTCCGGAGTCCTTCACTATGGCGTCTCTCATAATCATATGGTGGTTTTAGAACGTCAAACCCCACATACGAATAATTTCTCTAGAATTTACGTAAGATGCTACAAAATTGTGCGTTGATTGCCATCTATCTGCCATTGGCTGGTTTAAACATGATGCCCTTGGTCGTTACACGGCTCGCCGTGAGAGGCCGCGGCTTCTCAACGCATGTGCACGCGAGAACACGGAAAGGGCAAGAAAGGCGCTTACTCCCATATTCTAGAACGCCCCTTCACTCAATGCTTAACCTTCACTTGAGAAAGCCGATGGGAGCACCTTCTCTAGGCACGGCAAGTCACTGCATATCGGCGATTGTCTGCTGTGATTCTTGAGTCGCGCAGCGTCATTTTCAGCCGAGCTGTGGCGCAGTGCTCAACTCCGTCAAGTGAAGGGTGGAAGTCGAGTCGAGGAGTGTTTGTGAATACGGACTTGATTCTAAAGAATAAATGTGCTCAATGTCACGAGGCACCTGCGACACTTTTTCTTTGGTCCTGGTATCACTCACTCTTTAGCTTCTAGCTCTTTCGCCGAGAAGAGAGAACAGAGAACTCGAGCGCAACGTAACACAAATCTTTGGAAATCCACTCGTACTGGATGGATTCTTAAAATCTTTGTTCCGTTAAAATTGTTAGACAATAACGTATTTTAGTGAATACATTCCATGATTACCTCAAAAATTGTTGCAGGATTCCTTAAGTTAGGTCGGGTAGGATACCAAATAAAGTCACTGCTAGCCTCACTTCAAATAACATTAGAATCTATTCTTATCGTCTTTATTGCCTTTTCGGCAAACCTGTGACTTTTGTTTCAAATAATTGTATGTAAGGAGAGGTTGGTGCCAATGCGTGGCACCGGCTACTCCTCTTCTCTTTCACAAAAGTCAATATCGCACATTTTGTACCGAACACAAGGCTATACATACGTACACAGCACAACACTTACAAAATAAGTTCACGTTTTTCAACACTGATTGTTCATACCACATAGAAATGGGTCCACACTGCTAAGAAATGTGTCCACACCACACTGAGTTTGTAAAAAAAAACAAGTAATCACCTCAACTTAAGTGTTCACACAAAAACAAGTGAGTTCAATAAAATGTCTAAGGTGGTTTTGTCGCTTAAATACTGAACTGTTTCTGGAAAGGTTTTCTCTAAAATAGCGTAGTGAAAGACAAAAATACTGTTTTGAAACATACCGTGGTTAACAGTGAAATACATTTGTTTTATTTTAGTACTTTCGAGCAACTTCTGATTCCTCCAGAAAGGGAACGACTGTACGCGATGCAGTGGCTTTTATTTTTCCTTCTGCCAATGGACCCAAGATTTTTGCAATTGATGGAGGTCGCTTTTCCAAAGAATTGTGTTTTTGAAAAATGTTCTTTCGAGGTACGTCATGATTTTTACAATGCAGACGAATATGCTCCACGTCTTCCTGAGCTTCTCCACATGAGCATGTACGACTGCCAGCTTTCCTTATTCTATACAGAGAAGCCTTCGTGTAGGCTGTACCAAGTCGAAGCCTATGATTGACTAATTCTACCGACCAGCTAACCTTTAACGGAATAATAAATACTAGTAAATTCAATACCGGGATCAATGTTATACAACAGAGAGTTTTGCGCATCTTTTTCAAACCAGGGTTTCTTAGACAGTTGACAGCTCAGCTTATTTATTAGACACCATGCATCACTCATCGATAAAGGTATCAGTGATATATCATTTTCTTGATGTGGTGCATGTGAAATGTGATCAGCTATGTCGTTTCCTGTGATTCCACAGTGGCTTGGCACCCACTGGCACATTATGATGTGGTTTAAATCTTTTGCTATAGCGTGCGTCCTCTGTATTTCATATGCGAACTCACTAGCAATGTTGCGCAAGCTGATTCCTTTTAAAGACACTAATGAGGGTTGTGAGTCACTGATAACTACCCATCGAAGTGGACCTGGCTTTAAACATAAGAAGTGTAAAGCACAGAGTATTGCATAGAGTTCTGCTGTTTTTGATGTTGTGAAATGGCTAAGTTTAAAAGCTTTTCTCGCTTGGTATGCCGGTAAAAAGAATGCCGACGTAGAGCTTTGATTCAGACATGAGTCGTCAGTGTACACGTGAATATAGTCTTCATAATTGGTATAAAGGTGTGTCCAAGTTAATTGCTTTATTACTTAATCATTAGTACTCCAATTCTGGACAGCACTAGGAGTAGTTCAAAAGGACCCAGAACTCAAGCTGGAACCCAAAACAGCAATACCGTGTAACCTCTTTGCTAGTTGTCACACAGGTCCCGTTTATTAGGGAGGCGATCGTCTTGCTAATTCCAAGGGCCGAAGTATTGGCCCCCCGAACCGCACCACGAAAGCGTGGACAATTTAGAAGTGGTCCTCTTTGGCGCGCCAGCGGACGCCGGCTGTGGCCCAAAGAACAAGTCAGAGGCGAGAGTTGATAAACCAACAAAATTATATTCTCAATAATGGCAGATCAGAAAAGCAATACACAAATATGCCCAATCCACAATAGTTGCAGACAATAGGTCACCAATCAAACAACGTACTACACAGTACAATCAGCCACACTCAAAACAACGGACACTGGCAACAATACACACTATAATGCAGTCGCATGCATTGAACAACCAAGACACCTAAAGACTAAAGAGATAGAAAACCTATTCAGTCCAAAGTCCTTGGAACAAAAGTCTGAATGATACTCTTCCGAGAATCACTCACACAAAGTCCAGCGTTGTTGTCGTTCCGCTGCCACCTGAAGTTTCTCTTCCAGGAAACCTCACCGAAGTTTCTCTTCCAGGAAACCTCGCGTCTTCAAATGGCCACCCTCCAAGCTTCGAACTTATTTGCCGGAAACACGTCGGTTTCACACACGCAGCTGTTGCCACGCGTCTTCACTCAATAGCGGTAAACACGCACTCTTGCCTGTAGCTCGAGTCGTCACCCCTAAGGTGGAAATCATCTTCTGCTCCTGCTTTGTATCTACGGACAAAACCTTCACCGACTACACGGCGGAACCCCTACGCGCTCTGGCGCTAACTTCCGTCTTCTCCTGATCTCTCGTCTCGGCTGCTCGGTTAAATACCTTCCGCGCGACATTGCAGAAAGTTCTCGTCATTTCGTCGGCGCGATACGCAGCGAAGGCTGGGGAGAGGCGCGAGATTGTACAAGGGCCGTCCCCAACCAATGACTCAACCCGGCAAAACACGCCCCTTTCCTTTTAGAAATTTCCAGTGCTTGCTCGGCCGCCGATGTGGGCTGAGGAGGTTCCGCTGCGAAGCCACGCTTTCGAGGGGAGAGCGTCGCGCGTCCGGGGAGCCTTTAGATGTTTGTTTTCTTTTTTTTTCGTTGACGTCGCGGCGTCACTCCGGCGCGTTATCGCAAGAATTTGGCAGCGCGCCCATTTTGAGCGCTCGTTTTGGGACACTGCCCCCCACTTTAAGAATATTATCTCATATATTCAAAACGACACAAACGAGCGCGAACAGTCATCACACACTATCACAGACTGTAACACAATCCGTCGCTCATGACACTTCACATTCACAATAGATCGCTCAATACAATTGTACATTGTAATTCCACAACACATGAAATATAGCCCAGGTACAAGAATGCAACACTCCATCACATATTCCAAACAATACAAATGCACAAAGTTCTCTCATTACAACAATTATACGATATTATACATCACGTTACCGTAACAAACACTTCGACACTTGTGACACAGGATAACACAACATTAACACAACATATGGCACTCAGCACTGCCCACCACATTCTGATTCAACCTCAGCACTTATCCTGTGTACTTTCCTCATCCTGTGTAATAAAATCCTCACCATCTACCGAGGATGGTGAGAATTTTATTTTCTTGGGAGCTGTGACACCATCAAAATGGCACATCAGCAGCGATCCGACCCTGAGATACTCCTCTTGATCAAGTACCTACAAGGACAGTCTATCGATGTTCCACGACCTTTTGTCCGCGCTTTGTCAGCGTTTGTCCTACGAAACAACATCCTGTATAAAAGGAACTTTGACAACAATATAGCGACATTCCTGCTTGTCGTCCCTTCACCTCTGCGACCAGAGATTTTGGAGGCTTGCCACGACGATCCATCAGCTGGACACTTAGGAGTAAGCAGAACGTTAGCACGCATCCGCACTAAATACTACTGGCCGAAATTGCTTGGCTCTGTACGATACTATGTCAGAACCTGCCAGGACTGCCAAAGACGTAAAACGCCACCGCTAAAACCAGCAGGTCTCCTTCAACCGATAGAACCACCAGAAGCCCCATTTACACAAGTGGGAATGGACTCACTGGGCCCATTTCCTACGTCGTCATTGGGAAAACGGTGGATAATAGTTGCGACCGACTATTTAACCAGATATGCCGAGACAGCGACTCTAGTTAAAGGATCAGCCGTTAAAGTAGCCGAATGCTTCGTCTCCAACCTAGTACTGCGGCACGGAGCTCCAAAAGCGTTGATCACGGACCGAGGGACTGCATTTACGGCCAACCTGATGAAATGTATCATGAAATTGACGCACACCAGTCATAGAAAAACGACGGCATATCATCCTTAAGCAAATGGTCTAACGGAACGACTGAACAGAACGCTGGCTGATATGTTGTCAATGTACGTTGATATAGAACGCCGTACTTGGGATAAAATATTACCCTATGCAACATTCGCCTATAACACTGCGATGCAAGAGACAACACAGATGACGCCATTCCAACTTGTTTTTGGCCGGACGGTAACGACACCTTTAGATGCAATGTTACCTATTGACGAGACGCCCGAGAATTACTATGACGTTCACGACTACAAACAAAGAGCAGAAGAAGCTAGACAGCTGGCACGATATCGCATTCTCCAACAGCAGAAAACCGACACGCATCGACACAATCTGCGAAGAAGAGACGTCCAGTACGCACCAGGAGACAGAGTATGGGTGTGGATTCCTGTACGAATACGTGGCCTGTCAGAAAAACTGCTTCGCCGCTATTTCGGTCCGTACAGAGTGCTCCGCCGCGTCGGCTCGCTCAACTACGAAGTTACGCCAGAGGGACAGGATATTTCATCCCGACGGCGGCATCACACGGAAACTGTGCATGTCGTCAGGATGAAACCGTATTACGACAGGCAATGAAACGCTGAAGATACAACGTTATTGGACGTTAAGGACACCCCCGAGGAGGGTTTGTGAATGACTGCCATGCAACCAGTTTGACACAAGCATCGAGACGATGCACTCTAGAAATAGGGGCAATGACACAATGTGACTTCAAATTACGCGCGCTAGCAAATACTTGTGCCTTCTATATGATTTGCGATGCACGAGCCTGCGGGACCCAGCTGCGCGCGAACCGGGTTGAAAGAAAAGAAGAACGTAGAAGAAGAGGCAGAAGGCAATCCTCGAGACAATCTAGCTGTGCTATAATTCTCGAGCACAAGTTCGCCCAGCCTACGTTAGCCTATTAAAAGAGTTTATTGAAAAGTGCGTTACGATATGGTGGATTTGGGACGCTACACCCCGCAAATCAATCAAATCAACTCTCTTCGTTTGTCTCTGTCTCGTGTATTCTCTATATCTCTGTTAAGCATATTGATGGTTTCTACATTGAGGGCCACTACTGAGCATGACTGCCATGATGTGACAAGCGTGGGCAGCAATTTTCCGTTGAAGCAGGGTTAGGACAGTGCTTAACAGTCTGTTCCTAACAACATAAACGGGTGCCAATTACGCCGGTCCTCGAGGTACTCTTGCGTCTTTGGGAGCAGAATGATCTTGGTGTTTTTAAACGACGGCGAGAACACGTTTCCCTCATAAATACGTTCAAAACCACGCACAAGGTGGGCCCTACGACGTCCCAGAAGGCACTGCGAAATTCGACAGTTACGCCATCCCTTCGTGGTGCAGAACCTCTGTGGAGCTGACGCATTGTCATTGTGAGCTCCTCTAGGGATATGGGAGCGACTAAACTGCAATACTTCTAGCCAAAGAGTCGTGCGACATTACTCAGAAACGGATGATATTGTTACGGAAAACAAAAGGCGCCGTATCAATGAGGCTGGGGATTAGATGTATTCAAAACCAACGGTAATTGCGTGACCGGTTCTCCAGCGATCGAGCGGAGACAATCCTTCGTCTTTCTCGCCAGGCACACACGCGCATCACCCCCCTAAAATATCAATATACATGCATGTAGCGATATGAAAGCGATTCCAAATCAAGTAGTAGTTCATGTGTGCTCATGTTTTCAAAATTCGCACGAAACCTAGCAATGTCTTGCCAGATCAAGTTACCGAGGCTTTCCATCTCCTCGAGGTGGGTGCTGCTGATTTAACTCAAGACCTGCGTATGGGAACAAGTAACCCTTGCGTCCACCGCGGCTTGGCAGCAGCAAGCCATGGTGGATGTCAGCGTCTTTAGTCGTGCCAATCTTAGTTCATTAGCATGGGGCGTTCATAAGAATACAGCGTTCCTCTCTTTCGACTACCCGGATGCGCTGCAGCGTTGCTCTCACAACAAAAGAGTTACTGTGTTTCAACTTTTTGCCCTCGATGATACAGATTTTGCGCCACGCCTGCTTGAGAGCGTCCCAAGCTACAGTTGTCTAAGGGGGCTGCCGAACGGCTGCGTAAACTGGCCCTTGCCGTTTCATCGTTAAGGAGTATATTGAATATTAGCTACGGGTAGCGGTAAGGCGACCAGAATTGAGTTTCGAGAGACACTACCGCCGACCTGTAGTCGGAGAAACCAAAGCGTGTGAGCGAGGGTTAACCGCCTGGCAGTCTACGACCACTGACCACAGAGATAGGGTCACATACACTCGGTCTAGGTGAGCTTGAGTGTTCTTACGCGGCCAGCTATGTTGAAAAGCTTCCCCATTCCTCAGAGTATATGCATCTAATAGGTTGAATTGTTCTACAATTTTTCTTCTGTGTCAGTAATAGATATCATTTTATTCTATCTCTTGGCGTGTTCTATCAATATTTTTTTCAAAATGACGTGAAAATCCGCTGTTAGAATTAAGTGTTTTTTTCGGAAGCTTGGCAATTATTTGCCTCTAAAAGCCAGCCATTGCTTGACATTTTGCCAGCGCGTACATGCTATCAGCCTAAACTGCTCTCCTAAAATTCAGTCAAAAACTACCATTCGATCATCTGGGTCGCAGGTGAAGTGGCCCTCTTAAGACGAGACCGGTCAAACACAGTAATAGCAGGCATAGAACTCCACATTGCACTTTTTTGGCTGTTCTAGCAACTAGTTCCTGCTACTATTGGGTCCTTAGGCTCCGGATAGCGAAGGCTCAACATGGTTTTCGTAAAGGCTTTTCATGTACGACCCAGCTTCCAGAGTTTTATAACGACTTAGTATCTGCAATTGATTTAGTTGGGCAAACAGACTGCATCTTTTTAGACTTGAGCAAAGCCTTCGACACTGTTTTCTAATCTCCGCTCCTTAAAAATTACGATTACTCAACATAGATGAACGAATTCTTATTTGAACCGAGAATTACTTGGCACAACGCCACGATGTGTTGTTTCGAATAGAATTATGTCAGATTTGCTTGAGGTCACGTCAGGCGTCCCACAGGGATCTGTGTTGAAGCCTTTGCTCTTCATAATTTTTAATAATGTCATTAACGTAAAGATAAGCTCAATTATATGGCTCATTGCTGATGATTGCGTTGTCCAGAAATCCAGAAATCCAGAATCCAGAATGACCATGATGTATTTCAATTACAAGCTGATCTTCAACGTATTCATCATTGGTGTCCCAAATGGCAAATGAGTTTAAACACGAATAAGTGCTTTCATGTGTGCTTTACAAAGAAGAAAAAAAATATTGATGTAAATTGTTAATTAAGTGAAAATTGTTTAAACATAATATACAAGTACCAATATTGGGGAGTGTTACTGTCGCATGATTGTTCCTAGAATGCGCATGTAGATTATGTGCTTTCCAAATCCACAGTCGAATTGAACAATAACCAAAGGAATTGGAGATGTGCAGATTCTAGTCTTAAAAGCACGGCTTACCTCACCTGTATTTGACCAATTTTAGAATATGCCTGTACTCTTTGGGACCTATTACAAGTAGGTTTGATTATTAAACTAGAAATAACTCAAAACAGAGCAGCCAGGTTTGTCTTGGGTCGGTAGGAAAAAAATCACAGTTGAACCGAAATGAAAAAAGAGTTGAACGAGGAGTTGCTGTCGTCCCATCGTAAAAAATTGCCTTTATGCCAGATATTTTATTTAAAAAAAGGGAATTGACGGTGACAATTTTTTAAAAGCCAGATTATATTTCTCAATGCACAGACCATGAACACGAAATAAAGCCATGCCGAGCCAGGACGAACCTGAATGCAAAGTCGTTTTTTTTCTAAAAACTATCAACCAATGGAAGTGTTTGACATCTGTGCAAGTGTCCAGTGCCAATGAAATTGAATTTTGTTGAACTCTGTAACCACCCGCTATAACGCCTCGAGGCATAGCGGGGATATGGAAGAATAAATAAAGAATAAAGACTAAAGAATATATAAACGTAAATCATGACATTCATGACATGCGTGTCATGATTTTCATGTTATTTTAGTCATATATGTTACTCATACAGTCATGTTATGCCTTACCAAGTTTGGTATTGATACCATTATTGAAACGGCCAGGAGAGCTAAAAATCGTAGGCGGCTAAATAGATAGATAGATAGATAGATAGATAGATAGATAGATAGATAGATAGATAGATAGATAGATAGATAGATAGATAGATAGATAGATAGATAGATAGATAGATAGATAGATAGATAGATAGATAGACTCATTCAATGTTGCCACAAGCGCAATGCTGTCTGGATAACGCATCGGTGCCAAATTCATCCTGGCGCATTTCGCGCTGGTTGCCATCGGGCCGCGCTGACGGACGCTAGTCACGCCTGTCATGCTTGGCGTCAGACTATAAAGTGCCCGCGTTTTGCTAACGTAGCGTCGCTCTGCCCAGCGAGCGCGCGCGTGAACGTTACATTGGAGTATATTGTGTCCTTCGTGATGTACTCGAGGCCATTTCACTGGCTCAACATAGAGCGAATTTGGTGTTACGTGTTGTCAATGGATGACGAAGGTATATGACTGGTTCAAACACAAAAATCATGAGACGCGTGTCATGTAAGATCATGACAAGACACCACGCTCATAGCGTGCTCGCAGCCGTTTCACATGTAATCAATTTGGCATCACGTGACGTGAATAGTTGACGAAGGTAAAAGACACATCCAAACATGATGATCATGGCACGGAAGTCGTGTACGGCATAATTTACCTCCATCTTGTAACGTTGTGGTGATTTGAAAGTGACATATCAACTTTACTCATTCGTGCTTCGCCTATTACCAAGTCCCACTGTACGTAGCATCTGTCAGCGTTTTACGGGCGAAGCTCTTTAAGGTGTGGGTTACTTCCTCGTCGGTCGTAGTAGCCACCCTGCTTCTCCCACTACCTAAGTAGAGCGGCGGGCGCGTGGACGACGCTTGCTCTCGGCTTTCTTAGCTCGCGTATCGTCGGTACATGCGCCGTCTGCATTCTGGAACGTGATCAGACGCCTGCATGGACGGATACGCACACGGACGGATGTATTGGCGGACACACGCACAGACATACAGACGGACGCATAGACAGATAGACATTTATTCATTCGTCCGTGTGTCCAACCATGTGTGCGTCCATCCGTCTGTGTGTCCATCCATTCGTACGTCTGTCTGTTCAATTCGCCCCGCTCATTATTATTCTCTTTTTGAATATGCTATTATTTTTTTTCTTTAGTTCTCTGATTCCTTTATTTTGATAAATTAAGAAATACTACCCCTAACTTTCCCACCTTTTATGCCATGGATTAGGCCTTCTTTGACATTAAAGACACTCCATTTCAGTCACTGCAATTAACAGTGACTGTGATGGGCTCATATTTAAGCAACAATGAAGGAGGGCAACGTAAAACGACGAGTCACCATTGCCATTTCTAACACGGCTGGTTGCCGCTAGTTCATGATCGAGAGATCACCAATTATACGTAAATAATACATACAATTGCACATCTGACCGCACCAACAACAGCCGCATTTGCGCTCGCTTGCAATGGGTTATCACCCCTGAGTTCAGATCTATAGGCTAAATAATAAAATTGTGATTTAAAAAACAAATTTCACTGCAACAGCGAAGCAATCCATTTAATAGCAGCAAAATGTAATGCTAAGTAAGGCTACCAGCTGCCCTGCCGCGGTAGTCTAGTGGCTAAGGTACTCGGCTGCTGACCCGCACGTTGCGGGTTCGAATCCCGGCTGTGGCGCCTGCATTTCCGATGGAGGCGGAAATGTGGTAGGCCCGTGTACTCAGATTTGATTTGTGGGGTTCAACGTCCCAAAACCACTTCTGATTATGAGAGACGCCGTAGTGGAGGGCTCCGGAAATTTTGACCACCTGGGGTTCTTTAACGTGCACCCAAATCTGAGTACACGGGCCTACAACATTTCCGCCTCCATCGGAAATGCAGCCGCCGCAGCCGGGAATCGAACCCGCGACCTGCGGGTCAGCAGCCGAGTACCTTAGCCACTAGACCACCGCGGTGGGGCGTACTCAGATTTGGATGCACGTTAAAGAACCCCAGGTGGTCAAAATTTCCGGGGCCCTCCACTACGGCGTCTCTCATAATTATATGGTGGTTTTGGGACGTTAAACCCCCGACATCAAGGCTACTAGCTAACTCTCTCAAGTCCAACCTCGCGTAACCCTATACGGCTGCCCCGGTGAGAGAAGCGGTTTTTGTGTATGCTCTTCGCGATAAAACCACACCAGGTAAAGGTGCATGTGTTCCATTAGTTGACGCCTGCCAAGATTGCCTGCCTGCAGTGGTCACGATCGCAAACTTTTACTGGCAGTTCACAATGCAGATCAAAGACATTCGCCGCCCTCCTCCTCTCTTCGGCATTTCTTCATACTCCTTCAAGAGGTGTGAGGCGTCGTCCCCCTACTTGAGCAGTAAATGAAGGCTGGCCTAGCACTCGAAGTTGTGTTATTGCATGCTCCTTCCACGCATTGGAGAGAGGTCAGCTCGTTTCATTTCTGCTTCAGCCGCATTCGTCGGCCACACTTGCTTGTTTTCACTCACGGATAAAACAGATGATGTGCTGGGGGATGTCTTTGATTTCGACATCATGCAAAACATGACGGTGGCGCCGCCGGCAAAAATCTACCCAGAGCGCTGTTGTAATAAAAGTTTCTCCCAAAACAACAGCACCGCAGACGCAGCCAAGATTTGGACAATACTTGGGCATTGGCTCTACAAACTTAGCACAGTCGTCCTTAGGAAACCCCGGGGTTAGAATGCCAAAAAACGCAGATTACAAAACACAGAGTAATTTAGGAAAGTCTGTCTAGAATTTCGCATTTTCATGATATACCAATTATTCTACAGTAACCCCACTGCATGATTTTTGCTCGTAATAATCAAGTGCCACATCACAAGAAGCCCACTGCCATTAAAACAATAAAACTTCAGATCGCGGTATCCACGCTTAAAACTGAACGTATTACATGAAAGTTACGTTTTTACAGTGCCTTATAGGATGCATGAAGTGTTTTTTTTCACTGTTTGTCTTTTACAGAAGTATCATTGCTTCGTTCACTGCTGCAAGGGTCACTCGCGCATGGAACGAATGGTCGCACCTGATGGTTTGCAATGCGATGAAGATCCATTTTGCTATTACGACAAAGTAAGTATATGTTGAGTACTGCTTCGTCAATTACTCTGCAAAGACGGAGTTACTGAACTTCTAGGCACCTTCAGCTAATCGTATTTTGCCTCCCGCTCCACTCACCCACTCAGTTGTTGCGCCACTGCGCATGCGCTAGACGGTCAGCCGTTGAGCGTGTGTGTGAACTGTCGTACCGAATGAAGTATTACTACAGTGTCTAGATATATACTGCCTAGTGTGCTGAGCGCGGGCTAGGAGATAGCCCCGCAGCTGATGACTGCCGGCAGCGCCAGCATGGTGCGCTGCTGTGCGAGTGGGTGTATTTGCGTTCAATCCTTACGCTTCACAAGCGCTGCGAAGCCTGCAGGAGGCCGAGCCGCACGAAGCCAACTATTAATTTCCTGCATTTTCGGAGTGTTTTTTTACAAAATGCTTTATTGTATAAGAACTACTCCATTGCTTTCACAATACTGGTGCTTTGCAATACGAAAGGAAGATCATTTCGTGGCATACATTTCGCCATTCGCTACTGCTCGCAAAAAAGACGCAGATCCCACGTAAGTTGTGAATCAGAGCCATGCAAAGTGACTTGTAATCTTTTATTAAGTGAAACATTCTGAAGTGGCGCTAAATATATTTAGGAAACTGGATAGTCAACACTGAAACCAGCATTGGCGTTTCATGAACATTTGGAACTTCTTGCAAAATATTTCGAAGATCCTAAGTTAAGGGGGTGATCGTGAGGGCACCCTGACGTAGGCGATTCAGTAGATAAACAGACAGACAGACAGACAGACAGACAGACAGACAGATCGACAGACAGACAGACAGACAGACAGACAGACAGACAGACAGACAGACAGATAGATAGATAGATAGATAGATAGATAGATAGATAGATAGATAGATAGATAGATAGATATATAGATAGATAGATAGATAGATAGATAGATAGATAGATAGGCAGGCAGACACACAGACAGACGGACGGACGGATAGACGGAGAGACAGACGGACGGACAGATAGACAGAAAGACAGATGGACGGACAGATAGACGGATATACACAGATTGACAGACGGACGGATGGATGAACAGACGGAGAAGCAGACAGATGGACGGACAGACGGATGGACAGACAGACAGAAGGTAGGACAGGCAGACAGACGGACAGATGGACAGACGAATGGACAGACAGACGAACAGACAGACAGACGGACAGGCAGACAGACGGACAGACAGATGGACAGACAGAAAGGTGGACAGACAGACAGGCAGACACACAGACAGACAGACAGACAGACAGACAGACAGACAGACAGAAGTACAGACGGGCAGACGGACGGATGGACGGATAGATGGACAGACAGAAAGACGGACGGACAGACAGACGGGTAGACAGACAGACAGAGAGACGGACGGACAGGCACACTGACAGACAGATGGACGGTCGGATGGACGCATGAATAGACAGGCGGACAGACTGACAGACAGACAGACGGACGGACGGACATTCAGACAGGCAGATGGACAGACAGACAGACAGACAGACAGACAGACACATGGACGGACAGAAGGACAAACATACGAATGGACAGACAGACAGGCAGACAGACCGACAGACAGACGGACGGACGGATGGATGGATGGACAGACGGACGGACGGACAGACGGACGGACGGACAGACAAACGGATCGGTGGATGCACAGTTGACGAACGGATGGACAGATGGACGGACAGACAGACAGGCAGACAGATAGATAGATAGATAGATAGATGCTCAAAGTGTTTGCAGTACGCAAAGAAATTAATTTTAAAGAGCATTGACAGTATAACCACCAGACTAATTTTTTCATACGTTCTTTGTTCTTGAGAAAAAGAATTATCACAGAAGACCCTAAAACCTTTACCTCTTAGCCTGCATTCTATCAGGATTCGAGTGAAAACTAAGAATGATAGCATGCCAATGAATAATCTGAAACTCACCGTATATCAGAATCAAAATCAGAAATGCTTTTATTTTCCAACGAAATTATTGGGGGTCCTTCAGGTGAAAAGCTGCATAGTACAACTTGAATGTGCCTGAAGGCCCACACATGGCAGCAGTAACACTAAAACCAACATAAATACAGATGTTTAGCATATATCCAAATATAATACATCATTTTATTTGAAACTAGGAACTTGCAACATGTTGAATAACACTAGTGATTTCCCACGAACACATGGTACTTAAATATAACATAGAAATGTAATACATATGTGAGAAGAGGTGTGACAGTACATTATGATACATAAGAAACCATAGTATTTACAACACTGAGAAAAGCACTGCTATAAATATGACTAGGATGCACAATATGATGATACTTTGTATATTGAAACACTGAGCGCGAAGTAGATTATATAACAGAAATTGCGAAAATGTAATAACGATGTCTTTTATATGTTCATTCCGATTTTCAAAAGTATTGTCTAATTTGTTTGCGAGTCAAAGTATTCGGAATAAATGTTTCTCCTTGCACTTCATTTAACAAATCAAGACGTTGTTGATACTCATATGATACTCAAGACGTTGTTGGAAAAGGAGTCCGACGTTGACATAGGAGAAAAACGGTGTGAATGAAATTCGAAAGGGTATTTTCATTTTTTAGATAAATGTTATTATTTGAAAAATTTGAAATTTTGCCTAAAGGGCAATTTCACTCCCAACACCGTTTACCCTAATCCGAAAAGATAGTTCGATGGAGTCACTCTCAGAATGCTCTTCTCACAGACAGCCTTCGGATTCAGCCTGTTGTCTGCCCTCTTGATCATAATTTTCCATTCAGGAAACCGTGCTGGATCCGTTGGCGCGGGGAACAAGACGCCTTTTTCTTATTCGACCGATAACTTCTTTGACACAGCGGCACAATACACGTCCTTTCTTTTCATTGCCGCTTAGCGTTGAACACCTCAGGGCGTTACATTGTACATATGGTGCCGTCGAACTACACAGCAAATCATATGGCAGCTGTCACACACTGATTTTAAACGTGGCGAGGCTCTGGCAGCAACAGGACGAGAGAAATTTCGCACGTTAGTGCACCCTCTCGACACGCAGCGCCGCTTGTGGCATATAAGTGTAGTCTTCACATGCGTCACCCTCTCTCGTACAGAATGCGCGTGCTCAGCACACTAGGCAGTATCTTTCTAGACACTGTAATATTACGTGACGCGAGAATAAAGGACCAAAATGGCAGCCATTTGTGCCGCGAGTTCGTGCTGCTTGGGAAACGCAGTGATTGTCCGGCAAACACGCAAGCATTGACGGCACTTTAGGACACACAAGGATTTGTGCCTCCTCTGAGATGCCGTCACAGCCAATTCAATTGAGAGTCTGCGCATGTGGGGGGAAATGCTCGAAACGATTTGAAGCTGACACTTCAGACCATTACAGGAGCAATACTTTTTTGTGCTTCCGTCAAAGGGATCGGACTTCGCGAAACTTCCATAGTAAGCAACTTTATCTAACAATAGTAACTATTTTCTTGCTAACAGCAGTCACTCTTCTACCTACTAAGAAAAGCTCTTTTGATTTGCCACAAGGTAACGTGGTGAACGCGTTGCCTCAAGGCAGGGCGTTTGAAAGGCGTTTTGGCTGACCTGAAAGCTCTGATTGTAGTCCAGCTCCAAGTTAAGGTGACATGAATGAAAAAAAAAGAAAATGCTCATGCATCA
Organism: Rhipicephalus annulatus; assembly: GCA_013436015.1. Taxonomy (NCBI): domain Eukaryota; kingdom Metazoa; phylum Arthropoda; class Arachnida; order Ixodida; family Ixodidae; genus Rhipicephalus; species Rhipicephalus annulatus. The sequence goes on along the minus strand of WOVY01011632.1, from coordinate 141,945 downwards.
AACAGTAAATGAATTCACACTGTTGTGAAACAGAATTTTCTACCTTGCTGCAAGGGAAGAGTCACTTTTATTTTCCTTTACAACAACTCTTATGCACCGATGGCATCGTGGTTGCGTTGACCGAACGACACTAAGTTAAAGCTGAAAATGAACATTGCGCACCGATAACGTTGAGCGTTTGTTTGAACGACAAACGGAGTGCCAAATCAGTCACCTAAAACTGCCTTTTATCATGAGAAATATTCTGTCCAGTTAAAAAAAACACTCCTCAGTAGGATGTCATTACATCAAGCACCTGCTATTAGGGAAGTGTGCAGCAATGTTCACCAGAAGTAGAACTGTGATTGCATTTTTGGGTGCTTCTTATTCTTCTACATTTGTTTCATAAAAATCCCAGAGCACGAGGCTGTGCTCCCTCAATTTATTTTGTCTAAGTATGCTCAGAATTACTTTGAAGGTACTTTCATGCAGCTTTATATTCCTTATCAGTGTTTTGTACTTGCTTTTCTAGTGCGAAGCCCTTGCTCGTTTTTTCATCTAGCGCAAATAATTGTAGCCCGTGTAATGAAAATAAATATTTCCGTGTAAGGATATCTTTACTAAGTAATTGAAGCACACTTCAACACTGTGTGCTCGTTTTATTTCTCCGATCGACTCCGAGACCACTACAGTACACTCTGGTATTAGTGCATCGCTATGCAAGAAGCAGATAAATCAGGTCACCAAATCTACACGATCAAGTAGGATAGTATCTGTGCCTCGTTGATGCAATCTATGGTCCCTAAGAAATAAGGTGTATACTATACGAAGTTTGCTAGAGCAGATGATATGTTGCAGGCTGATTTTTGAAAAAAGTTTAAAACGTATCATCAAGTGATACAGAGTACTAGAAGGCTGCCTGACATTCTCCCTAGTGATAATCCATCTATGAAAGCTTTGTTTTTTAAAGTAAGGTAGACTGGCTTTTTTGCGTTTCATAGTTATTGTATCATCTGTTCTCATGGGACACATGCATGTTGTTTTTGGTATTTTGGATTTTTCGTGACCGTAAGCTTTTGAAACTTTGTAATTTAGACTGTTTTTCGGTGAATGGGCCAGTCAAGCTGTGACATGCAGCTTTTTCTCTTGCTTGTTTTCTCTTGCTCGTGCCTGTCACTGGGTTGAATAAACACAATAAACATTTCTTCGTGCTTTATTTTAAGGCGTCATCAAGTGGTACTCTCGATGTCTGAATAATTCCTTGCTTAGAAAATCCAGCACTTTGTGTTTTCATGGTCGTACCATATTCATGTGTTCAGGGGGGGTTCATTTTCGTAAAAGCGTTACCTGACACCCTCTTTTTTGCGCATAGCCCTGATTGCTATGTTAGTAATACCACTGTGTGCGTGTTTTAGGACATAGTTTTATTCAGCGCAATGTTTGAAAACATTGTGCTCTCCATGTTAAGTCCTTCGGCATTCCATTTTTTCTTTAGGCATTATTTATTCTAGTGGGTGGCCATTGTTCTGCGTCGGATTTTCCTGTTTGGAGACATTCTTTTTTCCTCTAGTGTGTGAAGGCAGTCAAACATCATTTTTATGCTTTCAGGATGAACCAACCTTATCAAAAGAGTTTCTTATTGCGTGAACTTGAAAACAGCGTTCCATCTGAGTAGTTGTTAGTCGTTCAATGCATCGTTCATGGAACACCATATGAGACCGCTTTTAAGAAGCTCTCTAGTGTGTGCACTAGGTGGCTACTATATTGGTACCAGAAGGAGACCGACTAGCAATATTATAGGTTGAATTTCCTAGGTTTCGGCACCTAATGAGTGAACATAAGTGCTATGAGACCAGGCTTTAACTCCACAGTCGAACCAGAAATAGCGATAGCCTTGAGCCGGCCCTACATGATTACCAAAGGGGAATCATCCAGGCATGCCATCTTGCTTATTACTCAAGCCTACAACCAAACCGTAAACTGGGTGCCAGAGCATGAGGTTGCGTCGGAAACCAATTTGCGGATTAGGTCGCTCGAGGATTCACAAATCACCGATATTCCTTGCACACAGCAATAAAGGACCCAACGCCTCTTGACCTCCATTTTGCTACATTTTTTTAATATTATAGGGATCATAGAAAACTGTAGACAGGACCGTTTAAGAACGCGACAGCCATAAATCTGTGGTGTAACGCCAGTTTCATGTAATTTAACACATACATGAACTTCCGCAGGTTACAATATTCTACCGCACAGCATACTGAGATGTATGTCAGTGGGGCCGGACTACACAAACTCTGTTTTACACTACGTGGGGTGTACATTCCCAATGAGGAAGACCACAACGTGAAAAACAAAAAGAAACAAAGGGAGGCTCTGCGGTCCAGCTCGGCCTTTGACAATCAGCTGTGGCTTATCCAAGAGGCAGAGATGATGGCGATATTCATAGGAGCTCTGGAATAGCGCCTGATCATTTACAATACTTCGCGTTATGCACGAATAAAGTTTCTCCCTTTCTCTGTCCACTTCATTCTAAACGAAGATGGCCGAGTCATGATTGGAGTTGGGCAAGGAGCACACTGCTTTCGAGCCACAACACAGTGCCAGCGCCAGCTCGGGAAGAAAGCTTAAACGTATAGTTATTGATGAATGACATCATAGTTAAAGCTGCGAATGCCAACTTGTGGAAGCCACAAGAAAGCTTTGCAGACAGACCGAGAGAAACAGTACGAGTCCTAAGCACACAGTCTGATTCAAAATTTGCACGAGCAAGGTAGGTGAGTGGCTGCGTGCGTCGGAAGAAAGCCTATACTTAGGGGCGGACCAACTCTTTCGCGAGTGCGCGGGGGGCGAACCTAGCTTAAGTCATCAGCCCTGATATATATATATATATATATATATATATATATATATATGTGTGTGTGTGTGTGTTACGGTGATGAATGAGGAAAGAAAGATGAGGAAGAAGAGTTAAAATAAACTGGTGTTCTGAGTGACGCCATGTCTCATCCGTTATAGTAAGTTGACAGTATCTACCGCAGCAATATCACGATCTTCCCAAAGAAGATAATCAGCCTGCCTAAATACACCGGAGCTGAAGACGACGTCCCTGTGGACAAGTGGTTGCACCTCTTCGAAATGAAGGCGAGCAACGTTAGCTGATCCGAACGAGAGAGCATCGATCGCATCAGCCAGTACCTGAAATATTAGGCATTCCGCTGATACCTCATCAAGATTTTCGGTGCAGAAGATACATAGGAAAGCATCAAAACAAGCATAAAAGCACAATTTTCTGCACCTGTTAGCGACCCTTTCCGCCAAACCTTGCACTGCAGTATCAAAAGACAACAGTGCATCAGGCACTACTACGAAGAGAAGACGCGCTTAGGTCGCTTCGCAGACTTGAAGGACGTTCACAGATTATCAGGATTGAGCGACGGTGTATCTGAAGAGATCAAAAGGCGCCTCACTGGGTTGATGCTCCCACCCCGGCCAAGTGGCTTGCTGCTGCGCTTTAATCGGAAGACTCCGTCCACAGATATGCTTTCCAACACTCGTCAAGCGGTAGCTCATGCATCGAGAGCCTCATTCTACATGACAATGACTCTCTGCAGGATCGATGCGCATACCGCACAGTGAGTGCCGACACTGTGCATCTGCTGGTTTGCCGAATCAGTTTCGATGGCACAATGAGTGCCCTCGTCATGAAGTGTGTCAGCTCTAACTGACGACCAGGGAAACAAGGAGGGCGACCCAAAGCTTCATTATTACGGTTTGGTGCACTTGTGAACAGACTCATGGTGAATGCAACTAAAGATACAGGAGCGACGATTTCCTCTATAAATGAAGCTGTGTTCAAAAAATTCAAGCTGCAATTGCTCAAAGATTCATGCATTAGTGTCCAACAAGTCCCCCCAACCACAAAAACTCTGGGCCATGCACACATACAGTTGGAAATAGGGAAGATATAACGGGCAGTCCAAGCCCGCATTCTGCCAGGTATGAAGATAGAGTTTTTGCTAGGCCTGGACAACGCCTCCTTTTTCAACCTTTCACTGGACTTTAACATGATGACTTTGCTTCAAGAGAACAAAGCTCTGCAGGATTCTTTTTAAACTCAAAAGTGTGTCTTCATCGCCGATACAACCCCACTACAAGCCGTTGATGTCACCCACCTTCCACCATCGCAACAAGCTGCTTTGAGAGAGGTGCTTCACAGTTACCAGGACATTTTCTCAAAGTCTCAGATGGACTTCATATTTATCGCGAATTAAGGACATTGCATTGCCCTCAGCAACAGTTTACCTATTCACGGACCACCATACCGATGCTCCCCGGCAGACATAGAGTAAATAGTCAGGCAAATAGACTTACTCCTCAAGCAAGGTGTAGTGCGTCCATTTTTTTCACCATACGCGGCACCAGTCATTCTTGCAGAAAAAAGGTGAAGGACGTAGCATTTACGCATTGATTATCGAAATCTCAACTCTGTCACTGTACCTGACTACCAACCCATTTACCGACCCATACAACCCATACTAACCTGACTACCAACCCAGACGATGTTCTAGACTACCTGGGAAAAGCGCAATAATTTTTGACATGGGATATCACTGCAGGCTATTGGCATGCCAAAATGAAACCAGAGGATATCTCAAAAACAACTTTTGTTACGCCGAATGGCCATTATTAGTGGCTTGGTATGCCTTTCGGATTGAGAAATGCTCCTCCTGCGTTCTAAAGAGCTGTGAAATAAGTTATCGCAAAACATACCTTGAAGAATGTCGTTAATTATTTTGATGACAACATAGTCTTCTTCGACACATTTACTGAGCACTTGCAGCTCCTCCAAGCTCTATTGCATACCCTAAAATGGAGAATATAAAACTTAAAACTAATAACTGCCATTTTGGCCAAAATTTTATTGAATATCTAGGTCACAAAGTGTAGCACGGTACAATGTCACCTATACAAAGTAATATATAAGCTGTATTGCGATTCCCAAGATCGAAATCCTCGAAAGCGTTTCAGAGTATTTTAGGAACCACAAATGTTTACCGCCAGTTTATACAGCACTTCAGTGACATGGTTTTCCCACTTACAGAGCTGTTGAAGAAGGACACACCTTGGAAATAGGACTCGTCATGTAAACAAGCTTTTAAGAAAATGAAATACTGTCTGGCCAAAAAAAACCAATTTTACATAGTTTTTCTATCGAGAAACCGTGAATTCTTTATCGCGACGCGTCTAACTTAGCTATAGGTGCAGTTCTGAAGCAACGAGATCATGATAGAACACCCCGTTGCTTATCACTCACGCAAGCTACTCACGCATGAATCAATTATGCCATTACAGAGCTTGAATGCCTCGCCATACTTGACGGTGTTGACAAGTGAGACTGCTATCTCCATGGACAACAATTCACTGTCGTTACCGATCATGCTGCTTTACAGTGGCTAAAACATAAAACATCCCCACTGCAGACTCTTTCGATAGTCCTTGAAGCTGTCGATGTATGACGTTAACATTCAACATCAAAAAGGCAACGAAAACATCGAGGTGGACGCATTTTCAAGAAGCCAAATGGTTGAACTCCTTTCATGATCAGAACTTCAAACTTACCAGGATGACCACCCTCGCTCCAAGTACACAACGGAAAACGGGGTCACTATTGTGACACATAAAATAATTCACAAAGTATACGTTGCCCTCAAGCTTAGACAGGGCGTCCGGCAGAAAGCACACCTTCAGTTTGGACAAGTCGGAGTAAAGGAAACCCTGGGTTTGTTGCCATCATCGTACTATTGGCTGGAAATCATCGCAGACGTTTCATCCTACGTCCACCACTGTGACATATGACAGCGTTGCAAGAAGCCGAAAACCAAGAGATTCAGATCTCTCCAGTCACTTCCACCTTCAGAACCACCCTATGATCTTTTAACAATGCACACTATAGGTAGCTTTTCTAGATACAGCTCGACAAAGAAGTTTATTCACTTGGCGATTGACCGCGCTATGCGGAATGTCTGGGCGTTTTCCCATAAGAATGAAAGTTGTGAGGCATACATGTCATGAATCACCATCATCTTTCTGCAAGAAAGCCCAATAAGTTCCTATCTGATCGTGGGCCAGCTTTCACAGCTGGAATATTCAAGCAGATCCTAAAACGCAATGGTGTCCACACATTGTTCATGTCCTCCCAGCGCCCTCATTGTAATGGCATGAACGAACGTACGAATTAGACTATTGTAACCCGGCTACAGTGCAAAATGAATGAGCAGCCACCGAAGTCTTGCGTCAAACATCTTTCGAATGTCATCGATGTATACTAGAGAACCCTACATGAAGTAACATGATATGCACCATCGTACCTCACGTATTGATTCCCTCCTTGCGACACAAGTTTAGACGCACCAATGGACAGTGTGCAAGAAGCAAGGACAAGTGTAGTCAAGAACACGCTTGCCTACCATAAAAAGAACAAGATCATTTACGACAAAAATTCTTACCACAAGATCTACAACCTGGTGAAATGGTTCTCTGCGAAACACCTTGGCACTCGAACAAAGGAAAGCTCAGTTCGGTCATGAAAGGACCTTACACCATCCTTCGTAGAGTCTCTCCTGTGAACTATGAGATCGACCGATGCGTGATTCCGTTAAGCAGAACTACTGACAGTGTGCATGAGCTACTTCTATTTCCGAATAAGTTGACGCTCTTTCGGGGGGAGGGGGAAACGTGTGTTGATTCACTGGTGAAAGGGGGAAAGGAAGAAGAGGTAGGAGAAGAGTTAGAATAAACTGGTGTTCTGACTGACGCTATGTCTCATTCGTTACACACAAACACAATTATATATATATATATATATATATATATATATATATATATATATATATATATATATATATATATATATATATATTGTTGAGACGCTTATTGGCGGACGCTTGTCGACGATGCTTGACAGTGACAGTCAATGCGGGTACCGATTCTCTGCACGAGCTGCTCTTCTTCTTGCTAAAAAAGGGCAACCCACTAGAAGGCGCTGGAGAGGACGACCCACTGTTCGAAGGCTTCACCACAAGTACCCCGGGTACGAAGAGGGAGCCGCCTGGCGACCTAGCAGCTGGTTACTATGAGCGGGTCGTGGTAGGCTTTGAGGCGCTCCACGTTGACAATGTCGCGCCCTCGACGGCGCATGTCCGAAGATGGTTCGATGGGTTCGATCAAGTAATTTACAGGGGAAGTGCGTTCGACGACACAATAGGGGCCTTCGTATTTGGGCAATAGTTTTGAAGATAGGCCAGTTGAATTGGTAGAGATCGAGAGCCAGACGAGCGCTCCAGAGAGGAACATGGGCGCAGTAGTGCTGGTGTCAGCGCGAATGTCTTTTTGCCGCTCTTGATCATGCGCTGTAAAGGTCCTTGCAAGCTCTCGACATTCTTCAGCAAGCTTGGCTGTAGCAGAAATAGGCGCCCACTCTGACGGATCTGGCTTGTGCGGAAGTATAGTGTCGATAGTGTGCGATGGGTGCCTTCCATATAATAAAAAGAAAGGTGAAAAGCCAGTAGCGCTCTGAGGGGCGGTGTTACATGCGTAGGTGACGAAGGGTAGAATGGAATCCCGATTTGTGTGATCGGCGGCGACGTACTTGGAGAGCATGTCACCGAGCGTACGGTTGAAGTGTTCAGTGAGGCCATTCGTCTGCGGGTGGTAAGCAGCAGTTTTGCGGTGAACAACGTTGCACTCTTTGAGAATGGCTTCGACGACTTCAGACAGGAAGACGCGGCCTCGATCACTGAGCAGTTCCTGAGGTGGACCGTGTCGCAGCATGAATCGTTGGAGCAGGAAGGAGGCCACATCGCTCGCTGTAGCCGCGGGGAGAGCGGCAGTTTCGGCGTATCGCGTGAGGTGGTTCACAGCAACAATGGCCCAGCGGTTACCGGCCGACGTTAGTGGAAGTGGCCCATACAAATTGTTGCCAACGCGCCCAAACGGCCTGGCAGGGCAAGGTAGAAGTTGCAGACCTACCGGCGACAGGTGCGTTGAAGTTTTGCGGCGCTGAAATTATATGCAGGAGCGAACGAATTTCTGCACATAGCGGTACATGCCGCGCCAAAAGTACCTTTGGCGAATGTGCTGGTAAGTCTTTAATACGTCGGAGTGCGCACATTGCGGATCAGTATGAAAGAATTCGCATATGTCAGAGCGCAGACTGCGGGGTATGACTAGTAGCCACTGGCGGCCGTCACCGCTGTAATTGCGTCGGTGGAGAAGGTCGTCGCGAGCGGCAAAATGGTGGGCTTGACGACGCAACGCGCGAGTGGATGGAGTGGACGGATCAGTCAGCAAGTCTATCAGTGAGGCAATCCATTGATCCTTGCGCTGTTCAGTAGCAACGGCATGAATGCTAATGGAAGAAATGGCAAGGTGAGACACTGAGTCGTGGGCATTGTCGTCAGACAAGGGAGAGCGCGACAGGGCGTCGGCGTCAGCATGTTGCCTTTCGTTGCGGTACAGCACACGGATGTCGTAGTCTTGCAGGCGAAGTGCCCACCGGGCGAGACGGCCTGAGGGATCTTTCAATGATGACAACCAGCATAGTGCGTGATGGTCGGTGACTACATCAAATGGGCGACCATATAAGTAAGGTCGGAACTTGGTAAGGGCCCAGACGATTGCCAGACATTCTTTCTCAGTGACGGTGTAATTAGTCTCGGCTTTTGTAAGCGTACTGCTTGCATACGCCACGACATATTCCGGGAACCCTGGTTTGCGCTGCGCAAGGACAGCGCCGAGACCGACACCACTGGCGTCCGTGTGTACCTCTGTAGGGGCAGTAGGGTCGTAGTGGCGGAGTATGGGAGGCGACGTCAGTAAACGACGGAGCGTTGTGAATGCGTCGTCACACTGTGATGACCACGAATGGAGAGGCCCGTTACTACCGAGGAGCTTTGTCAGCGGCGATACGATAGACGCGAAGTTTCGGATGAAGCGCCGAAAGTAGGAACACAGTCCTAAGAAACTGCGCAGTTCCTTGATAGATGTCGGCTTGGGGAACTCGGTCACGGCCCGAAGCTTGGCTGGATCGGGGAGAATTCTTTCCTTGGACACGACGTAGCCGAGTATTGTCAACTGCCGAGCTGCAAATCAGCACTTCTTTAGGTTCAGTTGCAGACTGGCATCACTCAGACGCGTTAAAACATGCCGCAGGCGTTGAAGGTGCGTGGAGAAGTCCGGAGCGAAAACGACGACGTCATCGAGGTAGCACAGGCACGTGTGCCATTTCAGGTCACGGAGAACGGTATCCATCATGCGCTCAAAGGTGGCAGGCGCATTGCACAGCCCAAACGGCATGACGTTGAATTCGTACAAGCTGTCGGGAGTGACGAAAGCGGTCTTCGGTCGAGCGTCCTCAGCCATAGGTACTTGCCAGTGCCCTGAGCGCAAATCTAGAGATGAAAAAAATTCGGCTCCTTGCAAGCTGTCAATCGCGTCATCCACACGCGGTAGTCGGGTACACGTCCTTACGAGTGATCTTGTTGAGACGTCGGTAGTCCACACAGAGCCGCACAGAACCGTCCTTCTTCGCGACGAGAACGACAGGAGATGCCCAGGGGCTGTTAGAGGGTCGAATAACATCGCGGCGTAGCATGTCGTCCACTTGCTCGTTGATTACACGGCGTTCTGTGGGAGATACGCGATATGGACGTTGCCGTAGTGGTGGTTGTGCGCCTGTGTCAATGCGATGCGGAACAGTGGATGTGCGGCCGAGAGAAGGTTGAGAGACATCGAAAGAAGAGCGGAATTCTTCCAACAGGGCCAGAAGCTGGGAGCGCTGGACCGGCGTAAGGTTATCGGCAATGGAAGGACCAAATACATCAGCGGATGATAAAACAGATGCAGAAACAGCACTAAGCGTATTGGAACTTCGGCAGTGCGTGTCATCAGGTTGATCCATGACTTGTGCGTCTTCGATGGGTTCCACGCTGCCGAGACATTCCCCTCGCACCAACGTAACACTGTACGGGGATGAGTTCAGAACAAAAATAGTGGTGCTGCCGCGAGTTACTTGCACGGTTCGCGAAAGGAACCAGCTAACCTTTTCTGGTGAAAGCACGATGAAATGGTGAGAGGAGTGCAGCGGTGTCTGAAAGACTTGCACAGTAGACCGACACCGCCGCAGACGAGTTGCACCCCCACCGATTCCTGTGACTGGCCCTCTTGGTTACACCGAAACCATCACCAGACCCCAGGCCTTCGCAGAAACTGTGCCGCCTATATATACCGACGTCATCCACGTGCCCCGCGTGCCGCCCACTATGCCGTTATATCAGCAGCCGGCTCGCCCATCGCGTTCTTCGACATGGATGGGACCCGTGAACCGATGACGCACTGCGGACAATCGCCCCATCTGCTTTGCTTGTGGTTGCGTCGGGCACGTAGCACGGTACTGCAATCGTGTGCAGCGACAGCAAGTCGCTTCCAATTTCCCCAGTACCTCCACCAAATTGTTGAGACGTTTATTGGTGAACGCTTGTCGACGATGCTTGACAGTGACAGTCAATGCGGGTACCGACTCTCTGCACGAGCTGCTCTTCTTCTTGCTAAAAAAGGGCAACCCACTAGAAGGCGCTGGATAAGACGACCCACTGTTCGAAGGCTTCACCACAATATATATATATATATATATATATATATATATATATATATATATATATATATATATATATATATATATATATATATATATAGTCGAGTAGATCCTCCTTGAGTGGTCACCACGTAATTTAGTTCGAGGTTTCGGCCTAGAGTCTGGCCCTCATCAGGATTAAAGGTACAGTTTGTTGGTGCTCAGGAGGAGGTATGAGAATATATATATATATATATATATATATATATATATATATTGAGCGCTGACTGCGTAGTTCATCATTGCAGTCTCCCAAAACATGCCATGTGCACAAAACCACCGCAAGTGGAGCAAGAGAATGAAAGGTAAATCATGGCATTCATCACATACATGTCACAATTTTCATGTTATGACTAGTCGCTGATGCTGGCCAAATAGTTATGTTATCCCATACAAAATTTGGTATCGATCAGATTATCGAAACGGTGAGGAGAGCAGAAAGTCGTAGGTGGCTAGATATTGATAATATATGTTTTTTAATGGCGCAAGGACCATTGATGGCCAAAGTGCGCCAGGAAATAATATCGAATCGGAGCAATGGTTATGTTAAATGGCTGTAAAAGGGCCTAAGATTCTGCGCTCTAAAGGTGCGTAAGAGAAATATTTATTAAAATCATGAAAGTGAAGTGAAGCATGCCTGGTGAGAATGAGTCTTTAGTTATCATGACACTACAGAATAGGAGTGTTATATCAGCACTGATACCAAGCCTGCGCCCTTAGTCTCAAGGGCCGGGAGACAGGTGCTCTCTTTTGATGTAGCATCCGCAGCAGCAGCCTCCTTTCAGAGGCCGTGCTACCCATCACTTGAGTAGATAACATGCAAATTATTTACTTCCTTGAAGAATGCATTCAATGCATTATAATTAAAAAGAGCTTCACGACCAATAAGATTGCTGAATGAAGGGGTATGTGTTCTTTGTACGCTAGTGAAAAATGTTTTTTTTTCCTGTGAGCCTCTAGCTCAGAGCATTCAATGAGTATGTGGAGTACTTGAAGTGGACGGCCACATCTGTGACAGCTGGGTGGGTCACCACCGGACAAAAAATGTGTGTGCAGGCTGTGTGTGTGTCCTATTCGAAGCCGACAGAGACTGATCTCTGTACAGCGCGTTGTCCACGTGGGTGGCCAGTTACCGAGGTTTAGTTTGATCAAGTATAACATATGATTTGGTAGATGATATACCATTCGCAAGTAAGCCTTGAGCTTTTTCCATATGTTTGGTTTTAGGTTCGTTATAAAGACAGCAACTGAAGAGTTGGCAGTGCTTTCGTTGATTGACGTGGCGAGCTGGTCAGCCAACACATTTCCTTCGATCTCGCGGTGTCCTGGCACCCAGTTGGTGGCTAGATAGGTAGATAAACAGACAGACAGACAGACAGACAGACAGACAGACAGACAGACAGACAGACAGACAGACAGACAGATAGATAGATAGATAGATAGATAGATAGATAGATAGATAGATAGATAGATAGATAGATAGATAGATAGATAGATAGATAGATAGATAGATAGATACGCTCAAAGTCGGCGAAGTTCACTAAGAATTAATTTGCAATGGAAAGGAACTTGTTGTTAATACCATACTTAATTTGGAGCTGACCAGACAGCTAAGATTATGTGTATTACCTATATTTATTCGCATTAACAATTACATCAGTAGTATTCTTGAAGTTATTGAAGTATTCTTGAAGCATACATTGAAGTTTGCATTATAATGCAGCTAAGTTGCGAATTGAACTAGTTTTCCCTATAGGATGTGGTGCTCACTTTTCCTAGATCGTGCAGTGGGTATTTACTACAATAGCCAATATTTGGTTTTGATGATTTCACTATTTATTTCAGAGATGTGTGAACGGCGCATGCGTACAAATAAGGTAAATACCACATCACTACGGCATACCACCTCGTTTATAATGACACGTGCTAAAGCCGTACGAACTGCCAATAAAAAATTTTAAGGGAGGCTTATATCACAGCTCTCTGTTTCTTAGTCGACCTCGGGTAGCGAGTAATGCTTTGCCACTGTTGAAGAGAGCCCGAATGCTCTCGTGAAAAGGTATGTCATTTCTTTCCCGCGTAATTGTTTGAATGAGAAATTAGCGGGTTTTGCGGGCAAACTTGCCAGCTGGCAACTTTTATAGTGTGACGCAACTAGTTAAAACGCAGATCTTTAAAAAACGCGACTGTTTCCTCTTTCTGAAATCCGTATACCACAATAACAAAAGGCGTTTCCACAGAGGTAGTTGGGCGTATATTGTGCCTTGTTTCACGAGAAAGAGAACTAATGAATGCTACAGCAACAAACTGCAATTTCGCGCAAAATACGGCAAGAAGCTCAAAACTTGTAGCGCGCAGCAAAAGCAGAAAGGACGCAGAAAATAACCATTCACAAGAATCGTGCAGCACAACAACTGTCACAGGTTGTCCATAAAAGTGCACTGCTTAAACACCAAAAAATACGCACCAAATCAACGAATATTAGTACGCAGCTCAAGCGCGAACAAGTGTAACAATTGCTCCATCGGGTGTGGGCAGTGCAGTGTTAGTGAGCGGAGGCGCGACGGCAAGCGAAATGACGTTTTGAACTCTTTAACTATAGTGCCTAGAATAGTAAATTCTAGGCACTATACTATAGCGACTGTAACATCAACAAAATTTTCGTTAGCAGCGCAAGGCATCGAAGGCACCCGAATCCCGAGATATGCGTTCGCACGAGTTACCTCCTCTCTGTTAGCGCGCCTCCATCGCAATGAAAGTTGCGACAACTTTGGTTCCTCGACGTGTACGCCTCCTTCTCCCGCCTAGCAGGGTGAAGATAACCACGATGTCTGCTATGGAGTCCGCCATTATGATGCCTTCTCTGCGAACCGCCTGCAGCCAGCATTTTCAGCCAACGAGTGTTGCGCGGCTGCATACACAGTTCGTTGCGTCGAAACGTGCGGTGGTCAAACATCATGAGAGAAATACAAAATTTTCCCATCGGGAGTGTGATGGTTTTAGATTTCTGATTTCTAACCTTCATTTTTAAAGCGACATTAGTAGCTAGAGTCACTTGCAGCCGGAAACTACCGTCGACGCCAGCTGCGTTAACACCTTCAATTGGGCGTCTTTTTGGACTAGTCGGTAACTATTTATTAAGTTAAAGATGTTAAACACCCGCACCTATATCACATGACCTTTAAATCAGTCTGTGTGTTGTGTGACACTCACAAAAGCGTAAAAACAGTTTGCCATTTGCTAGTTGGCTGAATAAAAAAGAATAAAAAATTCATAGCATATCCACACTGTGCACGATGATTGGTGGAATGAAGCGTTGGTCCGTCCATCCATGCTATCTTCCACCCATTTTTCTTGCTTCCGTCCGTCAATACGTCCGTCCGTTCATGTATCCGTCCATCCGTGTGAACGTCGGTGCATTCGTCTGTCCGTACATCCGTTCTTCCATTCGTCCGCCCGTCCATGCGTCTGTTCCTCCGGCCGTCCATCTGTCTGTCGGCCATCCATCCCTTCGTCCTTGCGCCCGCCCCTCTCGCTGTCTGTGCGTCCATCAGTCCGTCCTTCCGTCCGTCCATCCGTCCGTCCGTCTACCTGTATGTGTGTCCGTCGGTCTGTCTATCTAGTGAACGCAACAAGTACAGCCATCTCACATGTTTTCAACATGTATTCATCACATACAATTGCCGCCATCCAGCAGACATTCTAAGGACCGCTCTTTCGGGTATGTGCCACCAGTGGCTACATACATCGGAGGATGGACAGACCCACACCCTGAGGAGCTTCGCCTCAAAACATACGTGCTGTCAGGAGAAAAGAGAAAAATCATAAGAGTGGCGGAGAGGGCGGGCGGACGCATAGATGTACACACGAACGGACGTGCGGATGAACGCAGCGACGGACGAACCGACGGACGCACGGACGGACAGACGTGCTGACGGACGGACAAATGCACGGATGGACGGATGGATGGATGGAAGACCAAATGCACGGATGATCGAACAGACCAACGGATGAACAGTTACACGGACGAACGAACGGATGAATGCACGGAAGAACGCAGGGACAGACGAATGGGCGGATGAACGAACGCAGCGACGGACGCATGGACGAACGGTTGGATGGACAGTCGTACGGAAGCACGTACGAGCTGACGGATGCTTCTGCTCACTCAATTATCCACTCTGTGGATATGCTGTGCCGCCATTTCTACTGACATGTACCGCAATGCTACTGGCTACTACGATTACGACGGCTACGATGACACGGGACATTAAAAGAACTTGTTCATGGCACCGGCAGCAACAAGCGTGCAACATAGGCGAACATCTTCGTGCAATTGCAGTTTGTCTACAACAAGCGAATAAAAACAACGCAATTTGTGCTATGCAAAATGAACGAGTTAAATACGCATGTACACAGCATGCAAATCACCGTGTATTGCACCCGTTGCACTGGTGATAGCATTTAGTCCGATTTGAATCAAATCTCTCAACAGTGATTGGCACCCTTCTGCAGATGGCGTAAAAGGGTCATTCACATCAGGCTTGATTGCGACTGAAAGTGACCGTGTTACAATGCCCAAAATTAAAACTCTGAAAATGCTTAAATAGGATGACTTAGGCTCCACAAACACGAATTGTCTGTCGGTTGCCTCTTGTCGTACTTGATTTTTACAAGACACAAGAGTCACCTTTTCGGGGCTTTTAGGAATCTGAACATCCTGTAGTCATTTCTCGAATGGTTTGTGCACTGTGACACGCAACACCCGGGCATTTTGCCACAATCCTTACTTCATTCTAACCTTTTTTGAAAAGACCCCCCTTCCCCTCCAAAAACAAAACGGCAGGCCTGCGCGGTAAGCGCAGCACAGTCACAGCAAAAGCTAGAAAAGCGGCCTTTCAAAAGCTTTTCAAAACACTCATTCGGTAAGTACTGCAAGCACACTTGCTGGGTACCCACTACGGCAATAATAATATCCCTTTGGGTGTGATGCCGGCATTCGCTATGCTATAGTTTCTCATCCAACTGAGAAGCGTGGTATCCGTTAAACACTTGCTAAGAATTTTATGCAAATTGTTCATGCAGTGGCTGACGACTATAGGGAATTACGGCTCAAGTGGGTATGCGCAACAGTTAATAGGGAAACAAGAACAAGCTTTTGTAATGGGTTGGAGCATAAACAGCCCACACGTTACGCTAATCGCAAAGTGCGACGACTGGTTGCTTTTTGTTGTTGTAAAATGCTTTATAAGTCGTAATAACGCGATTGCTTTCCCGACATCAAGCATGCCTAAGCCAAGTTTGACAAGCCACAAGCACCGGAGTAGCTCAGTGGTAGAATAGTGGGCTGGCACCCAGCGGACCCAGGTTCGAGCCCCACTGTACTATTGGTGCTAGGTCTTACCTGCCTAAGGCAAGCTTGGCAACAAAATACAAGCACCGGCGTAACGCAGTAGTAGAATATTGGGCTGGCAACTGGCGGACATGGGTTCAAGCCTAACTAGGTCATTGGTGAAAGGTTTGTTTTCTAATTTCACGCAATGTGGTTATGGACACCGGCAGCGGCGGACAACATGAAACTGCACGATACCCGGAAAGTGAGCTCATGCCAGCTTTCGTTGTAAAATGAAGTTGTGGGAGGAGCTGTTTCTGCAAAAGCATACCAGGTTTTCCGACAAAATGGCGCGCACGTATCTCACTCAACCCCACGCGACATTACAGGGGGAGCCGAATGGCGGCTGCTGATCGTAAGGCGGCCCTCACCCCTTCAAAGACAGCTCCAACCTTCAAGGGGGCACGGGCATCGAGGAACGCTAGCGACAACCATTAGAGCATTTCCTCCATGCCACCTTCGCGCTTCTTGAGTCTTGACTACAAAAGTGCCTTGAAGTCATGGATCTTTCCAGAATGGCAGCGGTACAGGGTGTATATAAAAAGCTTGCTGTAATACAGCTGGACAATGCACTCTCTGTGACCGAGTGGTTTCGAGCCGTGCATTGCAGAGTGAGAGGTCGTGAGTTCGACAACCCTATAATTACCATGGCCTTGTGATTGATAAAGTGCATGCTGATACGAAGGCGCGACGCCAACACGATACCGAAGGCGTCACTGCTCCAAACTCCACCGCCAAGGTCACCAGCCGTTTGGTAGCATGCGTTACTCAGCTCGCGACTACTTCTGCGCAGAGCTGATAGACGAGCAGACGAGACGACGGTGAGTTAACGCAAAGGTCATGTACATCATAGAAATAGAAGCATTACGAAATCCGCACTGCGGCCAACAGCTTAGGAGCTCAAACAGTCGAGATGTCTTCTCTCCCACGCATCCGTCGGCTTCTGTCTGCTGCGTAAGTCAACTACTGTTACGAAGCACATTGCCAACGAGGTTATGAAGGGCGCCATAAACTCGCCGCTGCCAAGGACACCGGCCGCGCCGACAGCGAAAGGGGCTCGAAGCAACCGAGAGGCTTCTTTGACACATAGGTGTACTGCTGGCGACGTGCCGCAGGGCTTTTTTTATAGGCACCGGATGGATCTTTTGAGTCACCAACGTCCTACCAGAAGCGCCGCTGCTCGTGATAACAGAATCTTCCAACGGGGCCCGCTGCTGGGCCACGTCATGCACATCAAATGGGGAGCCGCTGCGCGTGGTTGCATCCAAGGACGAGGGACTTGTCAAGCATTGCGTAAGACTCGCCGAACCAGAAGGCGCCATTTCCTTCAACGGGCTCGTGGGCTGAGGAAGTTTGCTGTCTGTTGCGTGACAGACCAGCGTCGCCGCTTGATGACGTCATTGAGTTGATCGCGTCCGACGGGCTCGACCGCTGGCCTTGACTCAGATTGCCTTTGCAGAGGCTTTGACGTTCAGTGTGGAATCCCAAGCGTAACAGCAATTGAGCTTTGAGAATTCGAGCTCCTTAAGTCGTATCGCTTCCGCAAATGTTGTGGCTACACAGTTGGCCGTCAGGATGTACCGACAACCTTGCCTTGACTCTGGCAATAGCACGACAATATCGATTACGAGGCACCAAAAAGGTTCTGTGATAATTCGCACAAGCTTCATGGGTGCCTTCCACTGGTCCGTGGATTTCTCTACACTCTGACAAGTGTCACAAGAGCGTACAAAGTCTTCGATATCCTTTCAGCATTTCGGCCAATAAAATCCAAGGGAAACTGCAGCCTTTATCTTTTTATGTCAAGATGCCCTGCCCACGGGTTTTCATGCGCCAGTTACAATGGTTGGCGACGATACTTTCGTCGCGCCAAGAGCTGTTCATACTAGCGACCTTGCGCATTTGTGTAGCTCCGATACAGGAGCGCTGCGTTTTAAAAAAATGCAACATTCTTTTTCTTTTTTCGTAAGTTTACGCTTTTTATTAGCGCTTTGATTGAGAGGTCTTAACGCTGCTCTCAAATATGCATTTCTCGATTAACCCTCGAAAGCTCACTCCAACTTTCCGCTAGAGGCGAGAGCGCTGCACCCCTCTCGCTCTTACTCAACAGCGCCATGTCGTCTCCTTCAAAGACAGAGACCGCGCCAGTCGCTTCGGCAACGGGCCCCTCGAGTGACGGCTCCAATGACTCACACGGAGAATTTCTTATCTGAGGTTCCGTCGACTCACCGCCAAGGTCACGCAGATCAGCAGGCTTTGCAGGTCATGTTAGAACACACTGAGCAAGACCAAGGTCCTGCGAAAGCTTCCGCGCTTGCGATCTCATGAGGGCCGTATACGTTAAGTTGGAGAAGAACGATTTACCCTACTCTTCGAGAAGCTGCTCTGAGTTATTAGAGAAAACATAAAGAAATGATCGGGAAGCGCGGCTGACACAGCCGCTTCGGTGCGAAGCTTACTGAACGGGCCTTCAATGACAACCGTAGCGGTTCGTAAGCAAGCACTCTGCTCCTTCGCTACTTGTCTGATTCACGCGCATTTTCCCTGTAAAGCCATCCAGAGACACCTACGAAGGATGTCAACGTCCATGGTTGCCACTGAGTCTCGAAGTGCTCGACACGTTTTCCCATTCACACTAATTTCTTGGACATACGGCTCTAACAAGCGCATGTTCTTTGCCATCTTGCGGTCATGTTTGTGCCACATACCGTTGTACATAATGACAATGACGTCCCTGATAAATTCTATCACTGCGAGTTCTTTCAACCTCGCAATATTGGTGCTGCCGTCATCGATTGCCGTGTCACGAACTTCTAGGCTGACGGGAGTGAACGACTTTTGATGCATTGGTTTTGATTTTGATGCATTGACCGCAAGTTTGGCAATGATCGCAAGTTCATTTGATTTTGATGCATTGGTCGCAAGGGAAGGCCACACAACGGCTTTCACGTGCGAGCAACGTTTTTTTTCCTTCACGATGCAGATAATTACACGAGAAAAGCATTGTTCAGCTGCGCTGCTCGACAAGACATCGATCCCACAAATAGGCGTCACAGCACATACAGGTGCGCAGCGGCCAATGGCGGTCCCCAATCCATACCACGTGATAAGCCAGTCGCGGCACTCAAAAAACGCGCAGAAGTGTTTCTTTTTATTATTTCTTGCGCCGCATCAGCGAGGAAAACTGCTGTTGCTTGAAGAGTGAGGCTTGACTCTTCGATCAACAATGGCGAGTTTCGGTGCATTATTTGCGGCTAGGTGTTCTAAGAGTGCCCACATTGGATCTTTCAACAGGCACCTTGTGCTCTTGAGATGCCATTTTAAAGCATTTCCAGCTAACTCGACCTGTATTTTTTATAACAGTAGAAGTACCAATCTTATCCCAACAGGGAAAAATCAAAAATCAGTAATTTGGAAAAAAAAACTCGCGTTTTTTGACCCGCATCTTCCCTTAGGAACGATTTGCTACTTATAAAGAAGTACACACTACGTGGATGCTGCCGAATACAATACCAGTCCTTTTTTCACCTTCTCAGTTGTGAATTCAAAAGGTCAGATAGGTACTGCTGCTTTTATTTCTGCTTCCTCTTCTGAGGAGGCGGAGGAAGCAGCCATTGCTTTCGCCCTGACAGTTCCAAAGTATTCACTTATTATTTGCGATTCGAAAGCTCGCATGCACAATTTAGGAGCACGTAGGGTGACCAAAACAGCCCTATCCCTCCTCCTGGCCCATTTCTCGCAACAAGACACTGCTTTAATATGAACTGCCGCGCACACAGGCCTTGTCGGTAACGAGGCGGCTCACGCCAGCACCCGTGGATCAACGTTCCGGGCGCAGGCGCTGGAACAGCCAAGCTCCGATTCGACAACGGCACCGTCTGCTGCGCGGAATCGCCTTCTAACATTTCACGACATCTGTAATCACTACGACCTCGGCCACTCAACTTTACCGCCGCTAATGAAAAAATCCGCGCGAAGGCGTGAAGTACTGTGGTGACAGCTAAGGCTTCGCACCTTTCCTTCCCCCTGCATTTATCGCCTCATGTACCCTTCGCTTTACCCATTCTCCTCCTGTAAATATTGCTCCGTACGGAAAGCAAGTTATATTCATATATTGTGGGGTCGTCCTAAGCACTCCTTTCTACCATGCCTCTGATAACTAGTCAGTAATGAGGAGCAGTAGGAGGTTTCCTTGCGCAGCTTGAAACCCAACGTTCAGGAGGCCATCCTAAGTTGGTCAGAAAGGGTTGTGGAGTGCTACCAAGCGTAGCGACCTTTCTTCAACTCTGTCCCAACGCCCCTTCCCTTTACAAAAAAATATGTTTTTACTTACCTACCCAGATGTGAGAGAACAAGGAATAAAAGTGCGTCTGGCACAGTGTTATTGCTATCAGTGTGCGACAAACAGCGCCCTGAATGGAGGCGATTGATTTGGGAACACTATTCAAATCCTTAGAAGAACGTTGAGTCAACGTGTGAAACTAGTATTTTAAATGACACGATGCAGTGCTGGCACTTTGAATGCGAAGCATTCCTTTGCATTCTGCAGGCACTTTGAGGTTCTATCTATCCATCTATCTATCTATTTATCTATCTATCTATCTATCTATCTATCTGTCTAACTATCTATCTATCTATCTATTTATCTATCTATCTATCTATTTATCTATCTATTTATCTATCTATCGATTTATATATATATATATATATATATATATATATATATATATATATATATATATATATATATCTACATACCTATTTATCTATATCTACCTATCCAACTACTTAGCCGCCTACATTGGAGTGCTTTATCATCGCCCCTTAATTTCAGGTAAACCTAAACTAGTATGTGAGGATAAAGTGGCTTGTACAACATTACTCGCTGGTCCCAACATGAATCACTTTACTATCTCTTCGCGTATGCTTTCAATTGCCACCATACAGTAAACAATACCCACAGCCGGACATCTGCCACTGGTGTTCAGATGTGGGCTACTGGTGACTGACCCTTTGTCTCTACGCGAAAACGGCATGAACACCTATGGTACAATTTAAAAATTTTGCGTGAATAAGAACCCCACATCAGCAACGTTGGCCCAACAAATCCAAAGAATAAATGTCAGGGTCTCAGCAGAAATTGAACTGCATTACTGGTCTCGGAAATACTTTTTGAATAGCCCCTAAGGTTTGTGGAACGTCAATTGTGGTTGCATTGATGGCTATCCAACTTTATAGACACAACCTTTTTACTCCTATGATACAGCTTTCAGGTCGGCTTAACATCAATTATATATACGTTTCATTCGCTGAGTTTAATTTATGTAGCAGAGTCCAGGCCTGCCACCCTGGCGAACACCAGGACTTGCAATATCCATTTATGTACCAGGTACTCCTAATATTCATTTGTCTGTTGGCATGGTTACGGAGCTTAAACTAACTGGTTATATAAAACATACGTTAGTGTAAATGTATATCTGTGCGTGAATTTGTACACATTTCTAGCACCACTTCGCAGCGTTCCGCTGAATAAATATAATTAGAAGAGTCACCTGCCACTCACCAGTATTCGCATAACATCGATTCAGAAGAAAGCAGGGATGTACCGAATTTTTCGCCAGGCCAGTGGATGAAGATGTGTAAGGTGGTAAGCACAATAGTTCAAAGCTTAGGTGTTCTTTAATATAAAACAAACCCTGAATAAGGACAGGTGCAAATATCTGTTGTGTGGAAGAGTAAGTGGAGTTGAGCGTGTTTTGGATGCGAATCGTTTATTGCATACTGCATGCACTTAGGGCATCAATCAATCGAATAATCAGTCTATCTATCTATCTATCTATCTATCTTTTTATATATCTGTCTAACTATCTATCTATCGATCTATCCGCATACGTATTGGTGCTCTAGCGATCACAACAATAACTTGGAATAAAGCAAAATTATTTTGGGAGAATAATACGGTATCACCAATACAAAATCTTCAACTTCGAGAAACGTTCGTGATGGGCAGCCAGCGTTTCACGGTGCGGTTTTCACAACCTTTTTGTAATTTTAATCCTGCTATCTTGTCTTTGCTATCTTGTTTAACGTCAAACTATCTCCTGGCTTCTCGTCAAATGGTCAGAAATCCGATAAAGTGCCCTAAGGGTAGCAGCGGGTCAACCGTGTCTCGAAAGCACAATTTAGGCCTAAACTCCAGCAGCAGCGGCGCATAGAAACGAGCTCAAGAAGGTTCGTTCGTCTCGCATGCAAATAATTCATCACTTTTGCCTGACAGCAATGTCAACTACCTGCAAAGCAGATTCAGTACTGACCGAAACAAACGAATTGACCGCGGCAACAAATGCTGTTATGGACGCTTCTGCGTGGACGCATGAAGAACCGAGTGACTCTGGCTGTGGCAAACGCCGAGTAGATGCATTGTTATCCGCATCTGCGGCGTCGGCGGCTTCGGTAGTGTCTAAGCAAAGCTGCCCTACTCCATAAGAAGAGTGCTCCGCGTTCTGTGCGTCGGGGCCTGTTAATAAAGTGACCAATAAGCCCCTTGCTTGCTTTGATGTGGCATAATTCTCAAACCGTGCACTTTCGCAAGCATTGAATACCTACCTCCAGACAAGTGATTTGATTGATATGTGGGGTTTAACGTCCCAAAACCACTATATGAATATGAGAGACGCCGTAGTGGAGGGCTCCGGAAATTTAGACCACCTGGGGTTCTTTAACGTGCACCCAAATCTGAGCACATGGGCCTACAACATTTCCGCCTCCATCGGAAATGCAGCCGCCGCCGCCGGGATTCGAACCCGCGCCCTGCGGGTCAGCAGCCGAGTGCCTTAGCCACTAGACCACCGCGGCGGGGCACCTCCAGACAAATGACCTTCAAGCATTTGCCACCCACAATTCCACAAACACTGTATCAGTTGGGGGCACTCCTCCCAGGATGTAGATTGACTGCGTTCGCTAAAGCCTGTGGCCACGTCTGAAGACACAACAGTAACCGTACAAGCCTATCTGACATCGGGAACCGACCACCGCCAACAGCTGGTGCCGTAACTGCACGTTATATGGAAAAAGGTTGAACAGGTCTCGTCACTCTGAGGGGTCCTCTAACTCCTCCGGGGTGCATTGTCCACTATTGTTACGTACTGCAATTTCGTCCCCACCGGCCATCAGTGGGGCTCTTCGATTTTCAACTTCTGGCTACCCGCGGGCTGCAAGAGCCTGTCAGAGCACACTCGTTTTTCTCGAGTTGGACGTTCTGGCGACCCGCAGGGAGCCCGAGGGTTGCCAGACGCTTTCGGGACAATTTAGTCGTGGAAGCTTTCTGGAAGGTTTTGGGCAGGTTTCGGGCTATCAGACGTCGAAAACGTACGATGCGTGCTCGGTGCCATCTCTCTGCGGACTCGACGGATTGCAATGTGGGCACTCAAGGACTGCTCTTCGCTTGTCATTACGCGTGGCGTTATCTTCTAAAGCCTGTTTCGCCTTGCGAGATCAGGCGATTACGAGCGGCGGCAAGTGTTTGAAGCTACTGTTCATCGCATTTGTTATGTTTCCTGTGAAGCTTCCTCCTGGGAACAACGCGGTTAACTATTGTCTGTTGACTGAGTCGTGCACATGCCTTAAAAGTTATGTAGTGCGCAGTACACGTTCGTACGCACGCATGGAGACAACTTCGAAGTTAATTTTTGTTTTCCGTAGTAGTCATTGTGAAGCTGTGTCTGCTTTCTGTGAGCTTAGCGAAGACGATTGTTATCGAACTAGCTCGCTCCACCGTATTTTTGCGTACATGAACCTCTTAGAACCTCTGTCCTGACTACACAATTGATCTTCGATGGTGATAGAAGGCCCTATATCGCGACTGTTGGTGATGCTCGCTGGTCGCGAACGGCGTGTGAACCCATTTCTATCTATGGGCCAGCATATATGTGGTATGATAATATACGATACGGCACGAGAAAAAAGACGGAGAATGGAATCAGAAATGTATACATTGTTTCGTGGCCCATTTCATCGTTGGCTTCGTCTAATTTCACCTCTTCGTAATAATGACACGCAGTACGTACTATGACCTAGTAGGTAGCATTAAAGCTGATATACATGACATTCGTTAAGTGCCCCTTAGGACTCAAAAACAGGCCAAGGCAAGTTATAAAAATGGGTTGAGAACGTGTCTTGAAAATGTTTATTTTATATACGACGCGCACTCGTGGTACCGATACCTGCGCCTCTCATAAACTTTAGACAAAAACATAAGTTGGTCAACGTGCGTTTGCGACGTATGATACGCGATAGCTGAGCAGGTATATAGCTGAGCAGGATTGATATATCTTTAAGCTCTTTTGGGGACATGATCACGTTCGTGTGACTTCACATCGTGTAGTGCAGTGACTGATACATGTACTAAAACGAACGTGAGCTTGGCAAGCCGTCACCGTCGTGGCAGCTCACCTTGCATCGTTCTCAAGGTAGCGTGCGCCAGCTGGCTGTTTCGTTCGCGGACGTGGCGAGTGATCGTGCGAGCGTACGAAGTCGTACCCCAAATGCGTACGCTCTAGGATATTATTTCACCTTTTCGGCGAGCTTAACTGCGTATTTCCAAGCGGACAATGTAGAAAAAAAACAACATACACGTGGCGCATTGTTTTGTTGGCTGCCATGACGGTAGAGTTTGTTTACGTTTACGCTGGCTGTCATGCGTTCAATTTTGCGACCTTCGGGCTGTCGTCTGGTGGGCACGTACCCAGCTCACGTCATTTCTTATCAGAACCATATGCAGCGGTAGTTTCGGGGAGCCTGCGGGCAGCCCGTGGGTCTCCAGAACCAACCCAGGAATCCGAAAATCGAAGAGCCCGAGTGCCTCATTGCTGTAGCTATTTCAGTACTGGGCTTATTCGCTCCTCGTGTCCATATGAGACTGATTGCATCATGACAGTGGGAGATGGTAGTGGATATAAGCGTGGATTGTGTAAATCAAAAGACCTTGATATTACACACAAAGCTTGCCCTACCAAGCGACAAGCCACGAAAGCTAAGTGGAAGGTACTTCGCAAAAAGAAGCCACCAAATCCAAGTTCCACTACTGTAGTGCTTACAACGAATCGCTTTGCACGCTTTCAAGGAGAAAACAAAGAAGGCGATGATGACCTTCGCCCAGAAACCTCCCTTACGCCTCCCACTCACTTGATATACTGCGAGGCAGTAAAACAGAAACGCCCCAAAAACAAACAAGTATCCGCGACGTTTTTTTAACGGAGAAATGGACTCGGGTACTGCGTTGGCTGAGTTGCATCAACGCTTGGCATCTCTGCAAGAAGGAGTCCGTCGTCTGACGCAGCGTCGTGCCGCGATACGTCAACGCATCACCCGAATATCCAACCGCCAGCCGAGCACACAAGCGTGCGAGCGCGAGCGTTCATCATGTCACCAGTCTCAGCCTACGCCGGCCTCACCTTGTGCCTAAACTTCTACGGAACTGCTGCAGATTGTAGCCAAACAACTGCAAAGCATATCAGCAGTGTTAGCAGCTAATCTTCCAGAATGACTTCCCAGGTAATCAACCAGTTTCTACCTGGCATTCTACAATGAAATTGCCGCAGTTTGAAAGCAAATGTTGGGGAGCTTCTTCAGCGGATACGCATGAACAAACCGTCTGTGTGGGCTTTACTCTACAAGAAACCAATTCATAGTACCGCCCTTATAGTTTTAACGCATGTGCTGACCCCTTCAATGTAGACGAACGCTGCGGCGCTTCAGGCTGTACCTCTGAAAAAGTGGCATGCTATCAACAAATTCCCCCAGTCACCTATCCTCCTGACACAATGCAATCGATGGCAAAAAGTGGTTGCAATGTTGGTGATACTACATTGCAATGACCTGGTTATGGTGTCCTGGTATGAGCGTGAATACAGTGGACAGGACTCGCACATAATCTTAGGTGGTTGCGACGTCTGCCGCGGACGTACTCTGGTAGCCCGATATTAGTGGCGTGGAATTTTGTTGCACCGCATAAGGCGTGGGGCTATCCTGCCATGAGCCTTAGGAGTAACTGGTCGATGGAATCATTCGTGGACGTGCACTTCGAGCTGCTAAGTGCACCATATTCATCAATTCGACGCCCAGATCATGCGGGTATTCCTGCTTACTCTACGGACCTCACTTGGTGGCTGGACCCTGCATCTTTCTAGTGGAAACAAGAACCAGATTGTTGTGGTAGCAACCATTACTCTACACACGCAAGATTGCATACAGATAGACCACAAGGACTGTACCTTAGGTGCCATGTAACAAATAGGGATTTATTCCGCTGTAACCTCATGATGATGTTTGATGTTTTATGGCGCAAGGGCCGACTCACGGCCAAAGAGCGCCAGTTCATCTTACTAAAAATATGGACAATGATTGTGATAAGCGGCTGTATAAGGGCCATAAAATTCCTCGCAGTAAGGCGGGTAAAAACATAAAAGTAATAAAATCATAACCATGCCGTGAAAGGTGTGTGTGATGTGAACAGATGACAAAAGTTGGTGATAATAAAAGACGATGGTGGATATGTATGGCAATAGCACAAGTGCCTCACTCGTTCAAACCCTTGCGTCCAAGGGCCGTGAGGCATGTGCTTTTTTGTGTAGCCACCGCAGCAAAACCTCTCTGGAGAGGTCATGCTACGGTATGCCCGGGTATATGACATGAAAGCTGTGAATTTCTTTTAAAAACGCTAACAATGAATTATGACTAAAAAGTGGTTCCCTACCGACAAATATTGCAGGGTGTAAAGGTATATGTTGTCGGTAGAGTATTGGAAAATGTTGTTTTCTAAGAGTTTCTAAGTGTTTACACTGAATTAACATGTGAAGGACGGTTAAGTATTCACCACATCTGTCACACAATGGTGGATTGCCACCAGACAAAAGGTGTGTGTGTGTCGTGTATGTGTGTCCTATCCTGAGTCTTGTTAGTGTTACCTGTGTTAGACGCGATTTTGATACTGGTGGCCAATGGCCAAGGTGTGGCTTGATAACGTGTAGTTTGTTTTGTGTGTGTGTATCCCACTTGCTCTGCCAGTAGTCCCTGAGTTTTCGTTTGAGAGACGGCTTAAGATCAAGGGCCGGGATTGATGTCGGTGTAACGGCGGTGCTATCGTGGGCGGATGCAGCAAGCTGATCCGCCATCACGTTGCCTTGAATCTCACGGTGCCCTGGCACCCAGCACACAACATGTCTGTTGAGTGTGTAGAGGGTGCATAAAATGGAGTAAAGTGAAACGAGGACAGGGTTTTTTTGTTTTTTAAGACTGTGCAGAGCCGTTACCACACTGAGGGAGTCTGTATAAATTACTGCTTTTTGTATTTGTGATTGTTTGATGTGTTTAGCTGCCACAAGTATCGCGTAAGCTTCCGCTGTGAAGATACTTGTGCCTGGATGTAGAGGGCCAGCATCCGAAAAGGAAGGGCCAACAGCAGCGTAGGACACAGAAGAGTTAGACTTAGAGGCATCTGTGAAAAACTCAGGACGTGTGTATTTGTGTTGAAGTTCCAAGAAGTATGTTCGAATATGGGCAATAGGCGCATGTTTTGTAACTTCTAAAAAAGACACATCGCAATCTATAGTCTGCCACTGCCACGGTGGCGGGTATGAAACAGGAGCCATTAAACTGTGTTCGAGTGACACTCCAGTGTCCTCAGCTAGACCCTTCAGGCGAACTGAGAAGGGCTGCCTCATTGAAGGCCTGTTTTGAAAAAGAATGGAGCTCGATAAGTCATTAATAGTAGAGTATGAGGGGTGCCTCTTGTCTGCTTTCACCTTAAGGAAATATACAAAGGACATGTAGGTTCTTTGCAGATGAAGGAACCACTCATTTGACTCAACGTAAAGGCTTTCTACGGGGCTGGTGCGAAAAGCACCCGTAGAAAGGCGGATGCCCGAATGGTGCACGGGATCCAGCATCTTCAAAGCACTTTGAGTCGCTGACTGATAAACAATGGCCCCATAATCTAAGCGGGTGCGAATAAGGCTTCTATACAGGTTCATGAGGCATTTCCTGTCACTACCCCACGTAGTACGTGACAACACTTTTATAACATTCATGGCTTTTAAACATTTTGTTTTTAAATACTTTATGTGGGGTATGAAGGTCAACTTGTTGTCCAAGATTAAGCCTAAGAATTTATGCTCGGCTTTGACGGACAGTTGTTGCCCGTTCAGTTGAATGTCGGGTTCCGAGTGCATGCCTCTCTTTTGAGAGAACAAGACACACGTGCTTTTTTGTGGGTTAAGTCGAAATCCGTTTTCATCTGCCCATTTGGAGACCTTATTTAAACCAAGCTGAACCTGCCACTCACACATGGCCAAGTTGCATGACTTGAAGCCAAGCTGAGCGTCGTCGACATATGTACAATAGAACATAATGCGAGGGATGGACAAGTGCAAGGAATTCATCTTGATGAGAAAAAGTGTGCAGCTAAGTACACCACCTTGTGGCACGCCTGTTTCCTGAACGAAAGTTTGGGAAAGAACCGTGCCTACTCGGACAAGGAATGTCCGGTTTCACAGGTAACTTTCGATTATGTGAAACATTCTTCCGCGTACGCCAAGGTGGGACAGGTCTCTTAGAATTCCGAAACGCCATGTTGTATCATAAGCCTTTTCGATATCGAGGAATACAGAGAGAAAATATTGTTTATGAACGAAAGCGTCTCTGATATGTGCCTCGATACGAACAAGGTGGTCTGTCGTGGATCTACTCTCTCGAAACCCGCACTGAAATGAGTCGAGCAAATTGTTTGTTTCAAAAAAGTGTACAAGGCGGCCGTTTATCAGTTTTTCGAAGACTTTGCACAAGCAGCTTGTAAGTGCAATCGGCCTGTAACTCGAAGCTAAAGATGGGTCCTTGCCTTCTTTCAAAATGGGAATAACAATCACCTCTTTCCAGGACGTAGGAATAGTGCCAGAAGACCAAATAGCATTGTACAAACAAAGTAAGGTTTTTCGGGTTTCGTTTGGTAGATTTTTTAACATTTCATACATCACACGGCCTGAACCTGGGGCAGAAGTACTGCAGGAGTTTAGAGATGTTTGGAGCTCAGCTAGACTGAAAGCTTGGTTATATGCCTCGTATCTAGTGGATTTGTGTTCGAGTTTCTACTTTTCTATTCTTGTTCTGTATTTTTGGAAAGTGTCAGTATAGTGGCACGAGCTGGATACCTGTTCGAAGTGTGCACCGAGGAAGTTTGCCTGATCTTCCAAGGTATCACCCTGAGTGTTTACGAGGGGAAGTGTGTGTCCTTGTTTTCCTGCTATCCCACCGACCATGTTCCAGACTTTAGCCTCCTGTGTGTATGAATTAACCCCTGATAAAAACTTCTGCCAGCTTTCTCTTCTGGCCTGCCGACGCGTTCTCCTGCCTTGAGACTTTATATTCTTGAAGGTTTCAAGATTTTCGGCTGTCGGTGAGTTCCGAAGCAGCCTCCAAGCTCTGTTTCGCTGTTTGCGCGCGTTTCGGCATTCAGAGTTCCACCATGGCACACGTCGTTTTCCAGGTTGTCCATTTGTTTGTGGGATGCATTTTGTAGCAGCATCAATCAAAAACGCTGTGAAGTAGTTCACAGCAACATCAATGTTCGAAGTACAGATGTCATTCCAACCTAGACTAGCGATAGTATAAAACTGTTCCCAGTCGGCTCTGTTTATTAGCCATTTGGAAACACGTGGTGGGCACTCGGTTACTGTAGTTGTGCTCAAGACTACGGGGAAGTGGTCACTTCCGTACAGATTAGTGACGACATTCCACTGGAGTAGAGGGACGAGAGATGGAGATGCTATGCTTAGGTCTATGGAGGAGTAGGTGTTATTGGCGATATTATAATAGGTTGGTTCTTTTCGATTCAGGAGACAAGCGCTCGACGAGAGAAGGAACTGTTCGATCAGTCGACCTCGCGCGTCATACCGAGAGTCACCCCATAGCCTACTATGTGCGTTAAAGTCTCCAAGGAGAACATAAGGCTCCGGAAGTTCATCAACTAGAGAGTGTAAATCACTTTTCTGCAGCTGATAGCTAGGAGGAATGTAAATAGTGCAGATTGTGATCAGTTTATCAAAAAGAACCGCTCGAACAGCCACTGCCTCAAGGGATGTTTGGAGTTGTAAGTGTGTGCATGCCATTCCTTGATTCACTATGATGGCAACACCTCCGGATGATGTCATGGCATCATCACGGTCCTTTCGAAAAATAACGTATTTGCGAAGGAAATTTGTGTGTTTTGAATTAAGGTGTGTTTCTTGTACACACAGCACTTTTGGTGAGTGTTCGTGTAGGAGTTCTTGGATGTCGTCAAGGTTTCTGAGAAGGCCCCTGACGTTTCATTGTATAATTTGAGTGTTCATGGTGAATGTAAAATAATGCTGTGTGTACGAAAAGCGAGTGGCTGTTTAGACGGGGAGTTTGAGTTCACTTAACAGGGCCGTCACCAGGCCCTGTTATTTGGTTTTTTGTTTTCTTGGCGCGCTCCAAGGAGTCACGCCGCTCTTTCGGCACCAAGGGTGCCGACGTATCCATTGCCTCCTCGGAGGCACTGGATGCCCGCACGTGCGGGCTGTTAGTTTGGATTTTGGGCCTCGCCTAGTGAGGGGAGGCCTTGAGACCCGAAGACTCTGGAGTCTCCGGTCTCTGTTTGGGAGTAGGCGGTGTAGCCTGGGCTACAGCCGCCTTGGGGGCAGGTGCCACAGCCGACGGCTCGCTCTGCGCAGGCCGAAGGGGTGGCGAGGGCTGGTGCGGCGTAGCCCCCTGACGCGCCGCATCAGCATATGTTGTGCCGTAAAATGGCGACACTCTTCGTCTTGCTTCTTTGAATGTGATGTTTTCTTTGACTTTAAGAGTGATTATTTCTTTTTCTTTCTTCCAGTTAGGACACGAACGCGAATACGCGGCGTGTTCTCCGTCACAATTCACGCAGTGAGGCGTAGTAACACAGTTATCAGATGGGTGGCCGTGGCTACCACATCTTGCACAAGTTTACTGACCTCGGCAGTTCTGTGAGCCATGACCAAATCGTTGACATTTATAACATCGTCTTGGATTGGGAATGTAGGGACGGACAGAGAGTTTGATGTAGCCTGTGTCTATAGATGAAGGCAGTGTGCTAGATGCAAAAGTGAGTATTATATGTTTGGTAGGTATTTCTTTGTTGTCGCGTCTGATGACGATTCGTTTCACATCCGTGACATTTTGCTCTTTCCACCCTTCAAGCAGTTCCTGTTCAGACATTTCAAGAAGGTCTGCTTCTGAAACAACTCCGCGTGAGGTTTTCTCTGATCTATGGGGTGAAACAGATACTGGGATATTACCGAATGCTTTGAGACTGCCAAGTTTTTCATAGTGGTGTTTTTCTGGTAGCTCAAGGAGAAGGTCTCCGCTAGCCATCTTTGTTACCTTGTATCCTGGGCCAAAGAGCTCAGTCAGAGATTTAGCAACGAGAAATGGAGATATGGCTCTGGCTTGTTTTGTTGGCTTTTCGCTGTGCACAACATGGAATTTGGGAAAACATTGTCTAGGTTGGCTGAAAATTGAGATGTCATCGGTGCGTCCCCTCTTAGGTGGAGGACGATCTAGTAGACGGGGAAATGCAGGTGTTCCCATAGTAGTGTACTTTTTTTGGGCAGCAATTGCGACCACCCACCATAGAGTCCAACCAGGGGACGCTGAAGCACTTAATAGCATAAGGCTGCAGACGCCAGCCGTACATTGCCACTATAACCAAATATAACTACTCAAGGTTGAGTAATTACACAAGGTTAACCCTTGCCGCCAGGAAAAATCGGAAGTAAATGGAAGAGAGAAGAAGACAGGATAGATTTAAAGACGAGAAAAGACTAAGATGTAAGGAAGAGAGAGATAGGAAAAGGCGACTGCCGATTTCCCCTGGGTGGGTCAGCCCAGGGGTGCCGTCTACGTGAAGCCGGGGCCAAAGGGGTGTGTTGCCTCTGCCGGGGGGCCTTAAAGGTCCAAGCACCCAGCATTCGCTCAACCCCCAGGATCCCCTTTTCACCGGACACGGCAAAGCCATGCACGGCTAGGCGTGGGAGGGAGCCGAAACTCCCTCGTTAGCTCGGGTCCGTGGTGTCGCTACACACCAAACGCCTGCTTTAACAGGCGCCCCTGCGGGGATTCCGCTGTAACCTAAATGAGTGGATGTATGAATCTGTGGAGGCTGCTAGAAGAGATCTATTAGATGCTATTCGAACTATAGTGT
Organism: Rhipicephalus annulatus; assembly: GCA_013436015.1. Classification (NCBI taxonomy): domain Eukaryota; kingdom Metazoa; phylum Arthropoda; class Arachnida; order Ixodida; family Ixodidae; genus Rhipicephalus; species Rhipicephalus annulatus. Next base: position 109,635 of record WOVY01011632.1, on the reverse strand, counting down.
TTAAAGCTACCATAATTTTTTCGGTCGACGAGAATAGCCCCTCACCTGATCTACAACTGCTACAGTTGCGCGCAGAACATCGTCGTACAGAGAAAGCTCTTTCTGGCTCCCCAGATTCTTTTGTGGATTGATACAACGTGAACCTGGTACATTCTGAAACAGGTGGGAACAGTGCCAAGCCCCAAAGATCTTTAAGGTATGGAGTCATAGCTTACCATGTGTCACAAACGAGCACTCAGAAAGAAAGCGCACCACCGAGTTCTCGTGGCGGTGATGGTGCCGGGCGCCGGAGGGGCGCCTCATGGTCAACAATAAAGAAGAAAATAAGCATCCAAAGACTACCCTTGTGCGCAGTTTCTCCCCCTCGGAAGCAAAGTTTCGCTGATCAACCTCCTCAAATCAGCCGCCGAGCAAAGCCTGGAAACATGGGGAAGGAAAGGGGCGTGGTGGTATAGAGTTGCGTCACGAGTCGCAGATGGCCCTCGAAACATCTCACTCTTTCCCAAGGCTTGGCTGTGCATCGCGCCTACGAAGCGATAAGAATAAGCTGGAATGTAGCGCGAAAGGTGTTTAAGCGAGCAGCAGCGAAGGGAGATCAGGAGAAGAAGAAAGTTTGCGCCCGTGTGCGTAGGCAGGGGATGAGTTTTGCGCAAGTGTGCGTAGGGTCATTCCGCTGTGTCGGCGAAGGCTTCTGTCCTCAGCGACAAAGCAGGTATTGAAGAGGATTTCCGCCTAGAGTGTGAAGGCTGGTGCTACCAGCAGAAGAATAGTGTGAGACTAACGCCAGATAGCGAAGGCGCTTTTTGCAATCGCAACGCGTGGGAAGCCGACGTGTTACTGGCTGAATTTGGTGCTTGGAGAGCGGCAAATTGAAGACGGGAGGTTTCCTGGAAGAGACACTTCGGGGGCAGCAGATCGACAACAGCGCCGGACTTTGAGTGAAAGATTCTTGGAAGGGTTTCATTCAGACTTTGTTCCAAGGACTTTGTACTGAATAAGTTTTTGAACTCTTTAGTTTTTGAGTGTCTCGGTTGTTCAATGGATGTGATCGCATTGTAGCGCGTATTTTTGTTGGTGTCCGTTGTTTCGAGTGTAGCTGATTGTACTGGGTAGCACGTTGTTTGATTGGTGACATATGATATTCAACTATTGTGGAGTGTGCTTATTTGTGTATCGTTTGATCTGCCACATATGAGATTATATTTCTGTTTTGTTTATCAACTCTCGGCTCTGACTTGTTCTTTGGGCCACAGCCGGCGCCCGCTGGCACGCCAAATAGGACCACTTCTAAATTTTTCGCGCTCTCATGGTGCAGTTCGGGGGGCCAATACTTAGGCGCTTAGAATTAGCCCGGCGATCGCCTTCCTAATTAACGGCACCTGTGACACCATGCCCGAGCTGCTTTTAGTGATCGACAAGGCTAAGCCTCCAACAGCTCCGGGCGTTGAATGCATTCCTTATTAGGTGTACAAGAACATAGAAGGGCCGGCACTTACGTGGCTTCTGGATACTAATAATAAAGTCTGGATGTCGCGAGAAGTCCCAGCATCATGGAAGCATGCAGTTGTTGCAGCCATCACAAAACAAGCCAAAAACAATGGCATTCTAAGAAGCCTGTGACCAGTTGTGCTCGCCATAACCCTGCGTAAACTCCTGGAGCGAATGGTGGCTGCGCGCCTTACACGGTGGCTGGAACACTTCAGGTGGTCACCCTTATCAGATCGGATTGAGGCCCCACCTTGAAACCTAAGATGAACTAGAGTACCTCGCTTCTGCGACGATTTTATGTGGCTGCTCACACCGTGTATGAACATTCATTGCAATTGAAATAAACCGAGCTTAAGACAACGTCACCCCCAAAGCAATCCTTGAGATTCTTCAATGAATTCGCTTATCTGATCATGTCCAACATTTCATAAGCTCCTTTCTTCGAAAGCACTCTTCTTCCACCCGCATCTAAGGTAAAAGCTATGGCACCTTCAACACGCAACGTGGAGTTTTGCAGGGGTAAGTTCTTGTGCCAATATTGCTCAAAGTTGCACTACTACCAATGGCATGGAAGTTTTGAAGCATTCCCGGCCTACATTTTTTGATGTAGGCTGATGGCGTGACAGTGTGGTGGACTCACTCTTCTTTGGACCATCAAATGCAGGCAGTGCAGTAAGCGCTTGATATCGAATTTGCCGGGTGAACGTCACTGAGGCTCACAATCTCACAAGAAAAGACTACCTACATGAGCATTTCGAAAAAATGGGGCCGCCGCAAACTTGACCAAAACCCTGTAGGACTTATGCTTGGTGGTCGTGTTCTCATTGAGGCGCCTACAATCCGCATCCTTGGGGTAAACTTTTCTGCATCTGGATCAGCCTCACAATGGCTTCGATTGGCCTGCAGGACTGCCGCAAGTATGCTTCATCTTTTTTGTCGCATCACTCAGCGAAAAGTGGAGCGCGAACTCGTGTTGTATGGTACCTGGCATGTTCGGTACTCCAACCTCGATTAGTATACTAAGCATAGTTGCAGCGCTTCACTAAAAGAGAATGGGCTTAATTGGAAATTTTCAATCGTGAAGCCATATGTGTGATGACAGGTCTTCCAAGGTTCGCTCTGATTCCGATGCTGCAGGCCGAAGCACAACTAAATACGCTTGACGAGCTCATTCATTAAAGGCAGAAAGCAAGGATTATGAAGTACAGCAGTGTTCCTGTGCCTGCTGCTTTAGCGCATTACATGGACCCTAAAGACCATTCGCTTTACGAACCTATCTTGTCAGCACCACCGTGGAGTCAATGTCAAGTGACTACCAACAAGCCTCCGACATTTATTCATCTAGAGGTGAATCCGTCTCTGTATACGCATTTGCACTCAATTTCAGAATCTCAGGAACCCGAACTAAGAGCATATGTCGATGATAGATTAACACCTTCCATACTGCATACTTCCCTAGCGGGCCCTTCTCACCCACATGTCGACCAGACTTGTTCGTGTGCGTTGGAAGCCCCCCCTTACATCTGCACTGGCAGAACTAGTTGCCCTATGCGATGGTCTTGCAGCTCTTCAGCCACTCGTCGAGATGCTGCACCCATTACGCATCGTACTCTACATGGACTCGACGCAAGCTGTTCGCGCACTCCGTCGCGTTGACCATTCTGTGGGTGTAGCAGTGCAATTTCACCAGTGTGCTGCAACTTTCCGATGCTCTCTTCGAGTGTGCTAGATCCGCCGATCTTTATTCTTTATTCATACATATCCCCGCTTTGCCAGAGGCGTTACAGCAGGGGGGTTACAAAGTTGAAAAAAATACATCTTCATTAACACTGCACACTTGCTCAGATGTCAAACAATTCCATTCGTTAATAGTTTTAACAAAAAACGAGTTTGAATACAGGTTCGTCCTGGCCCGGCACGGCTTTATTTTGTGTATGTGGTCTGTACGTTGAGATATGTAATCTGGTCTTTTTAAGTAAGTGTCGCTGTCTAGTCCCGTTTTTTTATGAAATATCTGGTATAAAAGCTTCAAACGCAATTTTTTGCGACGGGACGACAGTAACTCCCAGTTTAACTCCTTTTTCATTTCGGTACAACTCTGCTTTTGTCCGTACCGACCCAAAACAAACCTGGCTGCTCTGTTTTGTATTTTTTCTAATTTATTTATCAAACCTGTTTGTGTTGGGTCCCAAAGAGTACAGGCATACTCCAAGATTGGACGAATACAAGTGAGGTAGGCCGTGCTTCTAAGGTTAGGATCTGCACATCTCAAATTCCTTTGAATATAATTCAACGCTATCGCGGCTTTGGAAACCACATAATCCACATGTGCATTCCAGGAACAATCATGCGACAGCAATACACCCAAATATTTGTACGAGTATTTTTTATCTAATTTATTTCCTCCTAGACAAAAATTTGCATCAAATATTTTTTTCTTCTTTGTAAAACACACATGAACGCACTTATTTGTGTTTAACTTCATTTGCCACTTAAGGCACCATTGATGAATACGTGCAAGATCAGCCTGCAATTCAAGGACATCATGTTCTTTCTGAATTTTTCTGTAGACTACGCAATCATCAGCAAAGAGCCGTATACTTGAGCTTATATCTTTGTTAATGTCATTTATAAAAATTATGAATAGCAGAGGCCCCAATACAGATCCCTGGGGGACGCCCGACGTGACCTCTAGAAATTCCGACTTAGTACCATTCAGGACAACACATTGGCGGCGTTGTGACAGGTAATTCTCTATCCAATTAAAAATTCTTTCATCTATATTAAATATTCGTAATTTTTCGAGGAGCAGAGGATGCGAAACAGTGTCGAAAGCTTTACTGAAGTCTAAAAAGATGCAGTCTGTTTGCCCACCTAGATCAATTTCAGATACTAGTTCGTTGTAGAACTCGAGAAGCTGGGTCGTACAGGAAAAGCCCTTACGAAAACCGTGTTGAGTCTTTGTTAACAAATCGTAATCTAATAAATGCTTCATTAGAGCCTTATATATTACATGTTCAATGATTTTACATGATATCGAGGTAAGCGAAATAGGTCTATAATTCGTGACGTCTTTTTTAGGACCTCCTTTGTGGATCGGGACTACATTTGCCACTTTCCAGTCTTGTGGCAACTGGCCAGTACTTAGTGATTTTTCAAAGATCAGGTAAAGGTAGAGCGAAATGGGGTTAACGCACTGTTTTAAAACTCTTGGAGAGACACCGTCAGGGCCGATAGCTTTACTGTCGTCGAGATTCCTGAGCAAGGCCTCAATACCGCTGACACTAATTTCAAGAGGTTCCATGAGAGGAACACTGCTACTTTGCAAGGGTGAGCTCAATGCAGATTTAGGAAGAAAAACGGATTGGAAGTAATTATTTAGGCACGTGGCTTTATCCGTATCATTGGAAAGAGTGCGTCCATCGAAAATAAGTTCATTTATTCCAACCGGATCAGACCCACATCCCTTTAGATATTGCCAGAAAGGTTTAGGATTTGTACTCATATTTTCATTCAATCGTTTAAAAAAATGCTGCTTTGCATTTACTGATTCTTCTTTATATTCACGTGTTAGCTCCTGTAGCTTCTTATAATGAACTTTACCTTTCATTTTTTTGTATTTTTTGAATACCCGTCTTCGTTTCTTAATTAGTTTCAGGATACTGTAAGTCACCCACGGTTTTTTACGTTTCTTAAGCTTAGCCGAATCCATACTTGGTATGTACTGCTCTGAGAGTTCGAGTATCTTATTTTTAAATGTGTTCCACAAATACTCTACACTGTGTTCCTCTACCAAGCATTCAAATACAGGCAAATAATCAAGAAGCCTTGCGGAAATTGACGGATAGTCGCCTTTATCAAAAAAGAACAACTTTCTTCTGATACTCTTCGTGATTTTTTGAATTTTTGTTGTAACACCTGCTACTACAACCTGATGGTCACTAATGCCTGGAATGATATCAACGTTACTTACTAAATTAGGGGAGTTACAAAAGAGAAGATCAAGGGTATGCTTAAGTCTTGTGGGTTCTAAAACGTACTGTATCAACCCAAAAGTGTCAACAATGTTCTTCATTTCTAGGTTATTACGGCTGGCATGCAGCACCTCGCATGAGTGACTTCGCCATTTTAGATCGGGTAAATTAAAATCACCTGCTAATAATATCGTACGGTCAGACGCCTGTGAAACGATGTCACCTAATAATTGCAAAATACTGGAGTTCGCGGCGGGCGGTCGATAAAACGTCCCAGCTACAAAAGAAAAATTGTTACTGACTGTAACAGTACTCCAGACAGATTCGACAGCGTCATTACCGATATCAAGATTAGTGGATGAAAGGGACGAGTGAACTAACAAGAAAACACCACCCCCATGACTCGGCCTATCTTTACGGTAGGCAGTATAATTGTTAGGAAACACTTCATGATCAGAGATGGATGGGTTGAGCCAAGATTCTGTACCGAACACGACATCGGCCTTCACGGTATCAAGCAAGCCAGCGAATTCGTCTATTTTGTTTATTACACTTCGGCAATTCACTACTGCAATAATTAAATCACGATGAACGCAGATGGTACAATTTTCCTGTCATCGTTTAGACAAGGCAACGACTTCTTCCTTTTCATCATCCCAAGTAAATGCTCTGCCGTTTATAATCAGTTTATCGGCTTTTAGCTTAACCAGGTTTTTCTTATCCGCCCTTTTCGCTTTACCATATTCCCAAAGCTTCTTTCGTACAGTGCGCGTTTCGAATGAATAATCCTGCTCAATGCTGTACTGTGTACCTTTCAAATTCTTGGCTTTTTTAAGGACGACCTCTTTTTCCTTATCAGATGAAAAGTTCACAATAATTGGCCTTTTTTTCCGTTCATTAAAACGACCTACGCGATGTGCCCTTTGAACTGATGTCAGTTCGTATCCGAGTTGGGCAGTGCAGATGCCCTTAACGAGGGCCTCAGACTGTTCCCAAGTTTCATGCTGGTCATTATCGTCTATCCCGTAAAACACAAGGTTCATTCTACGGCTTCTGTTTTCGAGGTCGATATTTTTCTTTTGAAGAATTCGCATCTGATGAGTTAGATTCTTTATTACAGTGGCTTGCTCATGTACCAATTTCATGACGCTTTCTATATGGCCCTCGGTCATCTCTAGCTTGCTCTTTATTTCAGCTATGTTAGTATCACTGTTAGTTATCCTAGTATCAATATTCTCTAACTTACTCATAATAGTATCCTGCAACTTCTTCAAATAATCCATTTCACCTTTATCGAAAGGCCCAGGATTGAGCTCAATGTCTCCAGAAAGTAGTAGAAGAAGAGCAACATATAGCACTCGGTTCACAATAAAGCGAAAACGCTTCCCATTAACTCCAGTGCACACTCGCACCGTGGTGCTCGCGACACATGCCTTTGTGGGAGGAGCCGGCAACGCTAAAAGTGCTTTAGGAATTTCAAGCATACGAACAGCACTAACCTGCAAGAGCAGAAGTGTTTTGAGCTTCATGTCGGCAAGCGTGCCGGCTCCAATTCCCACGCAGCCAAGGTGTCGCGCAAATATATACGCCAGTTCTGGGTCACATGATGTTCCACACATGCAGCGACTGTCGCCGTCGTAATCGCTCACGCAAGCGGCCCAACAAGGATCGCAGCACTCCTCGTCCAGCGATGAAGATGCTCGAGCTGATGACGCTTTGCGTGATGTATCCGCAGATGGGATGGCAGAACACACGTGTACCGTATGCCCGCCGAACGGCTGATGCGCAGTTTCCGTCCAAAAGACCGCAAAAACCTGCAAGAGCAGAAGTGTTTTGAGCTTCATGTCGGCAAGCGTGCCGGCTCCAATTCCCACGCAGCCAAGGTGTCGCGCAAATATATACGCCAGTTCTGGGTCACATGATGTTCCACACATGCAGCGACTGTCGCCGTCGTAATCGCTCACGCAAGCGGCCCAACAAGGATCGCAGCACTCCTCGTCCAGCGATGAAGATGCTCGAGCTGATGACGCTTTGCGTGATGTATCCGCAGATGGGATGGCAGAACACACGTGTACCGTATGCCCGCCGAACGGCTGATGCGCAGTTTCCGTCCAAAAGACCGCAAAAACCTGCAAGAGCAGAAGTGTTTTGAGCTTCATGTCGGCAAGCGTGCCGGCTCCAATTCCCCTAGTGTTCCGGCTCATGCAACGGTATATGCTATGCCGCTTGTCATCCTGTAACTGCAATGTACCCTTTATCTTTGCTCCTGCCACCACCTTCTGACGCGTGGAAGCTTGGGCAAGTTGGTAGGACATAACTGAATGCAGGAACAGCGCAACCTAGGAGTAGTTACTTCATAACTACGGAAGCAAAAAACAAGGACAGAAAAGAGCGCTGACAGCGCTCTTTTCGAGGGCTTCTCAATCGGTAGAGTTTATTAGTCTGTGTTTAGTTTGAAATGTGCCTGCGCTCTGTGCTTCACCAGTGTGTTCTGTCAGTGCTTATTATTGCGAAGGTGCACCATCCTGAAGACTGTACCTGTGGATTCATAAGGTGGAGCACTCGAAGTGAAATAGTGAGTACCGCTCTCACGTTGTTCCGTTCAGCGCTTTGTTAACTGCGTGAGCATGAGAATAACGCCTTCAAACAATTTTGTTTTCAACTAGTTGATGACAAATCAGCATTTGTTTACTTAGCGAGAATATTAGTCCGAACTATTTCACGGGGATGATGGCGAAGTGTGATTGTGGGCAAGTTTTTTTGTTTGTTTGTTTAGATTGTTTGGAGTTCAAAGCAGAGTGAGCGTGTGCCGCTAAGGTTCAGCGAAGAAATTGAACAGTTTTTGGCGGTGCCCTTCGTTGGCAGCCATTTTTAACGGGGCCTGCTCGTTCTGCACATCAATTTTAATTTACTAATTACTACATGTATGGGGACGATGCCTGTTAGCTCTAAGCATCAACCGTATGTAAGACGCATATGCTTGGGCATGTTGGCAGTTTATTTACTTTATTATTTTTATTGCACAAAAAGACCGAGAACGGAAAATAAGAGCGTGGTGTCCATGTCGTTCTTTACGGTTCTTTTTTGTTTTGTGCGGTAACACTACCGTGATAACTCGGGTTGATGCATCGGGTGACAACACAGCATATTGCTTCGCGTAAGGTGCGCCTCGCGAAGTTTGCCTACTTGCTAATATATTCAATTTCTTTAAATTTGTCTGCACCGGTATTTTTGTTCACACGCAACGTAGCGTGACACTGCCGGCAGCCATGCCTAGATAGCGGATCAAGCACTGAAGCTGGACTTTTGTTTGAACTGACCTTTAGTCTATGTGTGTGGTCGAATTGCCTACTTGAACAGCGCAAACGCTTGTTTGAACATAACTGCTAACGTTCGAGCACATTTTATTCAGATTGTTTTTATCATGTATAACTTTCAAAATATTCTTGTTATTCAGAGCTCTATTGCCATCGCCTCGATTTGGCGTTTAACTTCGCTAAGTACTTCAGATGTTAAAGGTATTTTCGCCATGTGAAGCGTATTGTTAGTTTTTTGTTGCACAAAAACACTTTTATGTTATACATACTGTGCGGTATCTAAGCATGTGTTGCAGCCAAAATGTAAGACTGGGCAGCATATCTATCTGAGAACACAACACGCACAGCCACTGAACAGCCTACGGGGCATCGGAAAGGATTTATGCTCTCACCATGACAGCATGATTGAAACAAATGGCCCTACTTTAGCAGTATGCAATGGTCATTGAGTGAAGGTAACAGGGTTACTTTATTTAACATTTCTCAGCCAATTTTGCGGCTATGGCTAATGTGTTTGAAAAAAAATCGTGCTGATTTAATGCACTGAAAACAGTGAAGTGCTTGAATATTTCGGAAAGAAAAAAGGTTTTGGTCGCGTGGTTGCCTTTCGAAGTTTCCAGACTGTTGTTTGAGTGTTGTTTGTGAAAAAAATTTATTTTACAAGTACCGCACCTTTTTCATACCAATTTTGGTACATGTTAAGTAAAGGGGCTTGTGTAAGGTGTTTGATACTAATAATAATAATACAAATTTTCAGCCACATACTTCTGCAAGAATTTACCGAAAGTGTGTTATGCTTGCATTTACTCATTGCTATACTGCACAAAAGGTATCTTGATGAAAAACTATTTTTTGACATCTTAAGCTTTTAACCTCTACGAGAAAGGATCACTCACTGCACAGAATTGTCATTTTTCTCCGTATTGAGACGCAATTAGCACCATGTGGTGGTCCAAATAAAAATTACCTTTTAACTAAATTGAAAGCAAATAAACAGTTCTTTGCATGTGACAAGTTTCATCACTACAATTTCTAATTCAAGGAATAAAATATATTTTTTTAATTTTCTCATCAACGGCAATGGGAAACATCGAGGCGTCGGCTGCTGTAAGACCAAATGGCAAATGGGGAACTTAGAACGTCAAAAATCATTTAGGGGCAAAGGAGGCCGTGGATGGTTCCCTCCTCTGTAGTCGTACTAGTATTATGTAGCCACTTGATGAGTTGCACAATAGATAGCGTTAGTGAATTTCAGAGCATATACACGGACAAAATGATGATTCGTGGGGCAAATCGTTCGTCCGTACATTTGTGCTTTCGTTCGTTCGTCTGTGCATTGATCTGTCCGGGCTTCCGTGTGTCGGTCTGTCCGTGAGTACGTCCGTCTTTCTGTTCGTCCATACTGGGGTCAGACTGTCTGTCCATCCGTTTGTGGATCCGGACGGACGAACGCTACGCCCCACTCATCATCATTCACTCCGTGGATATGCTGTGATCTTTTTCTCAAAACATGAATTGCTATGACAAAATTGGCCACATGAAAAGAACTGGTTATTTGCTTCGATTTAGGTACAAAGTCTATTTTATTTCAACCACCACATGGTGCAAGTTGTGTCTCAATATAGACAAAACAATTATTTTGCGAAATTTGCTATTTTTTCTCGTAAGTTTGACAGCTTGAGAGGTCTAAAATATTTTTTCCTCCAAATATACCTTCTGTGGATTAAGTATTCACTCCTCAGATATTCTATAAAAGTGCAGTATTGATATAGAAATTGAAGATATAACACATTTCGGCTAAATTATTTGAGGCGTACGTGGTCGAAAAATGGTAAAATTACTACTGAGCTTCAAACACTTTTCGCAAGCCCTTCACTTAACTTGTAGACCAAATTTGGCAAGGGAGAAGAGATACTTATGAAAAGTTTTTTCACAAACATCCAGACGAGATTCCGGGAACTCAGGAGGCAGCCACGTGACCAATAAAGTATTTTCTGCGAAATATTCTAGCAGTTACCTTTTTATTGCAGTAAAATCAGTGCAATTGTTCATCGAATACATTTGTGGTGGTCACCAAAATGGCTTGAACGCGTGACGTGGAATGACCCAGTAGCCAATTATTTCATTAAATAATCGTGTCAATGTGAGCTAGTTCAAGAACACTGGTATCAATCGCATTTTAACACGTAACTGTACAGTACTTAATTTTACAAGTTACCTGCACTGAATACCTTTTCAATGCGCATACCGTCATTTATGCTCAGTGCTAGTGTGCTTTTGTGCAATACAGATAAATTATGTATATGTTGTTGCGCGTCGCACTGTATTCCTTTCAATAAACTAATCGAATGAGTACCATGGTAGATCTGCAGAAATACACATGCAGCTCTGTTGATGCATACTTAAGCATAGAACTTGACATTCATTTACATTGGTCGTTGTATGCAGCTAATGGAACATTATCCACTTGTAGCAGCACCTTTTCATTTGCCTGCACGAGCAAGCTGAAAGGGTAAAGTAAGGTTCATATCTACGGCACGAAATGTATAATGATTCTGCCACAGCGCGCTTTTTATGGCGTTTATTTCTCAACATACCTTTTCTACCATTTCTCACTGCAGTGAAGCCCGATGCCTCTGAATATGCTTGCTATGCACTCAATTTATACTTACACATAATAAAGCAGTTAGTTGTGCATGGTGCACACTCTTTGTGAAATTTCAGTCATTGTCCTTTGTGTATCTATTTTAGGTTTCCGGGATTAAATTTCCTCTATAGAAAGAACAGCTTCGCCCCACTTTTCTCGAAGACAGCAGTCATCTCAGCAGCTGAAGATGATTGTGCAAGCAGCAGTGACGAGTGGTTTCGCAGTTAGAAGTATACCGATACTGACAATACTATATTACAACCCCCACTACACTACCTTGTTGAATGTTCTCTTTTTCAATGTCGAAATTTATACTGCGAGATGTAATAACTCATGTCATCGGTTGTAAATGTGACGCCAGAAACTCGCTTATTCTTTCTACGTGTTTTTTTCTATTGTGTAGGTGTCAATCAAATGCCATACGTTTTAGTCATTTGCCCGACAAGCGCAAACGTTTTTAAAGGTTGTGCAAATATATTGTATTCAAAAAATAAATCTTTAGTATAGAGAGAATGAAACTTGTTCCCGTGACATAATTCAAAAATTTGCAGAATGCCACCAGAGTCCTGCTTGTCAGATTTGCAGTTTTTCTGTAATAAATGCAGATGTTACCATATGGGCTAAATTATTTTTGGCTTCGGCGTTATGTTCGGTTGGACCTTACGCTACAGGGGACTGCTTGCACTACTGTGTGTGTGTGTGTGTGCGTGCGTGCGTGTGTGTGTGTGTGTGTGTGTGTGTGTGTGTGTGTGTGTGTGTGTGTGTCTTCCGCGTGTTTGTCGTTTATGGCCGAGTCTGCGTACACATATATGTGACGCTATGATGAATGAGTTACGTGGCCTGGCTCATACCCCATGTTAATTCCGTTCTGACTTCTACTAACCATCCCTGCCTTCTTACGTCAAAAGATTCCCCCTCCCTTCGAAAGATAGCACCTGTTACAAGCTACAACAGATTGTACAGAATAAACAAAATAATGGCCAAATTCACAGTTTTACGTCCCAGCAGAGTTTCACAATCTCACTAAATCTTCAAGGCCGAGGGAGCTGTCCGGCGATTTTTATGACGACTCTGGTGGACGAGCTTGACTGTTGCGTTCCGGACAGAGTGGCCTACACATGAACACTGACAATACTGCTTGAACTGTTCAAGGGACTTAGCAAGGATAGAACGCATTGTTGCATCGGCAGCTCGGATTTCGTCGGGGTTGTATTTTTCGTCGTGAATGATGCAATCGTGGTGCTTCTTGCTTTCGAGCTTTTTGACAGATTGTGACGAAGTGCCTGAGTGCTTGCTGTGTGCAAGCATTGCTTTTGCGTCTTTCTCGGCGTTTTTTGTGGTGGTGCATTTGTTGTAATAGCAGGCGCAGGGAGTGTTTCTGGTGACTTTTTGTGCGAAAGTGTCTGACCTCTTGAATTGGGTCTTTGGTAAGGAGATATTATTTTCCGATGTTCTTTTATTGGTGAGTGCGCTTTCGTTGAATTTTGCGTTCGTCGGTGCCCTCGTTGCAGTTTCTCTCGTTGTAGCATGGGTTTATGAACTTGGCTTTGCTTACTTTGCTGAGGCTGCTCAAGAGATGGCTGTAGTGACGCCTTTTCTGGAATGGGGCATTCATTTCCTTCGGTGTTTGACGTGTCCTGTTGACAGCTGATGCTTGGTGAATTGGTGTCTTGCTTGTCGGGCATAGTTGGTATGCTTCATCATTGCTAGCAGGCTCTTCAGATGCTTCGGTGACGTGGTTCATTACGCACGCTTCCGAAAGACAACTGTGTCTGAGGTTTGATGAATCATGTACTTCTGAATTTGTTCGATTCATGAATTCGTGAGCTCTGCATGTGGGCACCACAGGTGACATGGCATTACTAGGTTTTAACTGCAGATTTTGGCAAGTCTGCGGTGCCGTAGAAATGACAGGAAGCTCTTCTGAGGTTAGTTTTTCGCTGTTCACTGCGAGTGGTTCTTGCGCCTGGTAGCGTGCGACGTTCGATGCGTCCGAGCGTTCTGTTTTGTTTTGACTGTCGAGGGTGTGTGCACCGGACGGTGATTCATGAAACCGTACGGAAGAGGAATGGCTTGACAGAGTATTTTCTCGATGCACCAGGTCGTCTACCATGAATACGGCATCCTTATAAGGCAAATGGTGAGCGTTAGGAGGGCTTGAAGAACAGCGTGATGGAAAACCGGATGGTGGACCACATATGCGAGACGAAAAATGAAGTGCATGAGGTGGGTAAGCAACGTCTCGGGTCGTTTGCTGGAGCGACGACTGTGAAAATACCAGCTTTAGTGAAGGGAAATCTGATGGAAAGCTACGTTCCTTGAGAAATAAGCGTGGACTGTGACGGCCGCGTGTGGTTGTATGCAGATGGCCGGTAATGAGGAAGTCCTTGTCGTAGTCGTTCAAACGGGCAATCATCTCTTCTCTGCTCTTTTGGCATGACTCGTCGTTTTCAAATATGTGTATCAGGTAAAGCCTAAATGCCTCACGGGAGATGTAGTCAGTAAAGTTGGTGATCATTTCCCGTTCCGACTATGATGCGGCGGTGGCATGGAGCTCGAACAGGTTGACCCAGTCGTGTACGGGTCCGTCGTCCGCTGATCCGGTGTACTTGGGAATGTCAAGGTCGTCTGAGGCTGCTGTCTTGATGCTTGGTAGTCTTGGTGGTCCGCGTTCTTCTGTGGTCCGTGTTCAGTCACTGCATCTCGCTAAGGCCTTCGATGATCGCTAAAGTCTTCGAATCGCCGTCACCTGTAGAACAAAGCAGAACGAATTCCTTAACATGTTGCCGTTTGTGCTGCTGCCATGCCCACTGAAGGACGACAGTGCTCCTTCTCTTCTTATACTGGTTGCGGGCTGGACAAATTGTGACGTCATCTGATGAGACGCTCCTCCTGTCGGCATCCATGCATATTTTTGAACGAGGAGCAGGCTCGTGTTGCTGACGAAGTGATTGCCGCTTGATGATAGCCGGATACCAACTCCTGTAATCTGATCGGCACTTGCTGCTTCTGCACTGCAGCCGGGCGGTGTGAGCGCGCTTCTAAGAAGAATCGCCGTCAACTGTAGAACAAAGCAGAACGGATTCCTTAACATGCCGTTTGTGCTGCTGCCGTTCCCCCTCTCAAACAAAACTGACGGTACAAAGCTGACCCTCAGTGCTTGAAAGTTGTCAACGTGAACTGTAGAAGTGTTGTAAGTAAGATAACTGAGTTAGAGGCCTTGTTGCTATCGCATGATCCCCATATCGCTGTCCAAACAGAAACCTGCTTAAACAAAGACATATACGCTAGCAAATTTGCACCAGCTGGCTACAGCGTATATCGGAAAGATCGGGGCAGTAAAGGGGGTGGAGTTGCTCTGATATATAAAAATTCTTTAAACGTCATAAGAATGCCTGTTATACCTAATGTTGAAGGTGTTTTTGCAAGGCCTTTCATGGCAGCACAAAATTCATCATTGGAGGCTATCTACAGGCCCCCCAGCTCCACTATTACAGTATTGGAAGAGCTGCGGACATACCTCGACAAACATGTACACATCGGTGATCGCATTATTTTGAGTGAGGATTTTAATTTGCCTGATGTTGAACGGAAAGCCTTCTCCCTTAAAACCCGTATTAATTCATTTGGTGAACAAATGTTAAATATTGCCTTTACGTTTGATTTATTACAGATTGTCGATGACTTTACCAGAGTACAACGTACCTCTTCGGCAATCCTTGATCTTTTTTTTGTTAGCGGGTCAATTTTTTCCAAGACAGCTTGCAGTGTTTATCCCCGAATATCGGATCACAAGGCTGTGTTCTGTGTGTTTCCATAAACAAGAACTTAAAAACTAAAACTTTCCCAAATTTCTCTCGCGCAGACGACACATCAATTATAGATATGCTGTCTTTTACATTTGATGCCTTTTCACACAGTAATCTTGACGTTGAAAGTCTTTGGAATTTCTTTAAAGATATTGTTAATGAATGTGTCGAGCGATTTGTACCGCGCATCACAATAAGAATGCCAAAGAAAAATTCCTGGATCACTCGGGACACATTACGTTTGAAAAGGCAATTAAAAAGGTAAAAAAAAGCAACAGTCACGCAAAAGCACTTCTTGTAGAAAAATAAAAATATCTGAATAAGCTGCAAGCTCAAAATTCAGCTGACTGAAATAAAAACCGCTATTATAGTGAGTCTCTCCCAGGGTTTAAAGCCACAACACCTGACAAATCTTGGCAGACAATCTTCAGTCTGTGACGTGTTCGATATTGACGGTGTGCGAGTAAACGATGAATCTGTTATTTCTAATGCATTTAACAAGCACTTTAAATCTGCCTTTGTACAAGACAATGGTTTACTTCCAATATTTGAAGCTAATTTTCCCCCATGTCAGGCGTAGTAATAAGTGAAGAAGGTATTCTTAATATGTTTTTAAAGCTTGATGTAAAAAAGTTGCCAGGACCAGACAATATCCCGAACATGTTCTTGCAGCGTTACGCAGAATGGACTTCAAAATATTTACATGTCTTGTTTTCGAGATCTTTACATGAGGGAGAATTGCCGAGTGACTGGAAAACCGCCAGAGTGAAGCCATTACATAAGACATGACCCAAGCGTATGATTAGTAACTACCGTCCAATTCTATAACATCAACTTGCTGCAAAATACTCGAACACATTATACAAAATCACATATCTGAGTTTCTGGAAACACATACTGTACTAACCAACTTTCAACATGGGTTCCGGAAGGGATACTCTACCTGCACCCAGCTGGTGCAGACAGTGCATGACTTTGCTATCTCTATTAATAACGGCAATCAAACCGACGCCATGTTTATGGATTTCTTCAAAGCCTTTGATTATGTTTCACACCAAAAATAACTTTTCAAACTAGAGAAAAATTTCAGGACCAACCAATTACTTAAATGGATCTTGGCATACCTATCAGACCGGGAACAGTTTGTTAATTTTAAAAACAGCAGCTCCTGTAGGCTAGCGGTTAGCTCTGGCGTTCCCCAGGGTTCGGTGCTTGGTCCCATCCTGTTTCTGGTATATATTAATGATATAGTTGATAATATTCCTGTGAAAACGAAACTTTTTGCAGATTATTGCGTAATTTACTATGAATTAAGCAGCATGTCAGATCAATTTCTTCTAAACGATGCCCTTCAAAAAGTTTTCACGTGCTGTGACCAATGGCAGATGGCTGTAAACTTCGATAAAACTGTAGTCATGAGAACTACCCAGAAAAAGAATCCTTTTGTCTTTTACTACTCTGTGAACGCAATCACTTTGAGAGAAGTAACTCAATATAAGTACCTCGGTTTGTGGATAACTATTAATCTTATTTGGAATAAGCACATTGATTTTGTGATTGCTGGCGCGAATAGAAAGCTTTTCTTTCCTAGATGAGACTTTCTACTCCTGATGTTCGTGTACTTGCGTACAAATCAGTAGTTCGACCAGCATTAGAATATTGCGTCGTTATCTGGGATTCATACAAAGACAAACATCAGCAGGCTGGAAAACGTACAAAAGAAGGCTTCGCGCTACATATTTAACAAATTGGGTGCACTTCAGTTACCGAACTTCTACCACGAGCCGAATTACTGTCGTTAGCACACAGGAATATTTTATCGCGACTGAAGTGTTTCTATCAAATATTCAAGGGGCATTATAAAATAGATTTTTTCAGATGTGATTTCATTTTCAGCTGGGTACGCGACCAGACAAAGACACCAACTAACAGTCACCCCCCATCGCACACGTAATAACTGGTATAAGTATTCCTTCTTTCCCAGAACTATTTCCGATTGGAATAAACTTCAGAATTCACAAGTTCTACAGCCTTCTCTAAGTTTGTTTGAGTCCCATCTTAATTAGCATTGTATACCAATCCTTTGTTGTTGTTTTTTTGTTTATTGTTTGTGTAATAATTGTAACAACTTTTTGTACCCGAGAAGAAAAGCAGTTTCATCTGTGTTGAATTGTACAGTGGTTGTAAACCATGTATCCTTTTTATGCACTGTAACCCACCTGCTAAAATCCCTATCAGGGATGGTAGTACTTTATAAATAAATATAAATAAATAAAATAAATAAATGATTGATGATGGCTGGGCGATGAAGTGCTTAGGAGGTCTTCATCCTGTCGACTTGTGTGACGCTACGATAATAGGGTGACGTGGCCTGGCTCATATCCCTTGTTTATTCCGTTCTGACTTCTTCTTTCTCTGCTTCTACTAACCATCCCTGCCTTCTTACGTCACATATATACACTGATCTCATGCATCTCATTCAAGACCATGGCACCTTATTTTAATAGCTGCATGCATGCAGGTATAAGTGCAGTGGGCGACACCAGTATTTTCCTTCTTCCGTGTCAGTCACAGAGAAGGTTCATATATGCTTCTCCCTGAGAACAATTGAGGCTTGGGCCCTAATTAGGAAGTGCGCATGACAAAAAATTATAAACAAAATTTAAAAGCCAGATTTTGGCCGATAATGGGTGTCCCAGTGTGCAGCGCCAGCGTTCCACGTGCAGCGTGGCACTGTCGTGCGCCACACTAAACACTGGTACAGTATTCAGGTATGACGCTGGGCCAGTGCCACTGGTTTTTGCGATAGAGATGTCTCAGGTGGTAGCACGTTTAGTACGACGAGGTCCGGTGCCTCCAAGTTCCGAAGTGGTGGTGCGCATGGGTGAAGGTTTTCTCATCATTGTGGCTGTGAAATATCCTCGGCCATAAGAAAGGGTGATGTAGCATCCGATGACGAGGCAGAGACACAGCTGGGTTTTAGACCAGTGCTTGTATCAAGGCCAGCTGCGTGGCTGTCTGCCGGTGGGCTGCAGTGCACATTGGCCAGCTCGAGGTGTAGCCCCTCCCGAGGTACATCATTGGTCTGGGTAGACTGGGTTGCACTGAGGTGGTAGTCACTCGGTCCAAAGGCAGCTATGAGCTTATTTTACCACCCTATGCAGCACTGCTGCCGCATGCCTTCGTAGCGATGCTACGCCGTGCCACTGTTTGAAAAGTGGTCTACAGCCATGGACTATTTCTGAGGCTCCGTTTATGCCTCGTGCACTTCTATAGCGTTGACGGTCACCAGCCAATCTTCGGCGTGGTCATACAAGCCGCTGAACTGCGGTATTGCGCAGGTGTCTTGACATTGTAATACGCAGCTGAAAAGGCACAGAATGTCAACACGAAGCCGGCCAGCTGGTCCTCGAGCTGCATGAAAACATACGAAGCTCTCTGTCTTGCTCGGTGGGCTGGCCTTCAGGTCATGTTAGGCAGCTGTGTCAAGCATGGCGTCAGCGGTGCTGAACGCCAACAGGAAGGAAGGAAACAGCGCAGAGTGGTTGTGTCAAGCACGGCGTTGGCGGCGCTGAACCTCCAGCAGGATTGGAGGAAACAGCGCAGAGTGCGACGCTGTTAAGGCATTGGTCGTTGAAAGGAGTCACGCGACGGTACGCCGCAGCAGCACGGCGCTGTCTGATGAACATCATGTGGAGCCGGTGGCAACTGTGTTCAAAAAACTTATGGCTGGGCTCACTGTGGCGGTATCATCGTCAAAAGGAGCTCTAACAGCACCCCTTCTGAACAGCGCAGGAGCTGATGGAGTCCTGAGAGATAGCTTGTCACCACGTGAAGCGGGAACAACGTCCGCGAGAAATTGGAGGCTCTGCGCCTTCTTCGCGGCATGGTGGCACGCCAAGAAACGCTGAATGGCGTCCTTTGCATGCTCACCTGTTGGAGGAGTCTTGGGCGCGGGATCCATGTCAGGGTAAGCATACGTGACGTTTCCAAACGATAAGACCTTGCACGCCTTATCACACGAAGGTAGAAGCAAGGTTCCTGACCTGTCGTAACCTGGCTCCACCGCAGAGGCCTTGGCCCGTCTGGTGATGGTTCGGCGGGTAGCTGCAGCAGCGGTCCGGTCGTGAGGTCCATGATTGAGGGAGCGTGGACGGCCTTCCAGATGGAAAGACCCGAGCTGCCGATGACCCACGAGGTACGCGGTGCAGGTGGCTTCAACGTTCAGTCACAGAGCGCTGCGCCACTGTAGTGCCTAGAAACACAGGGATAGCACCCAATAATGATGATGATGTTGATCTTTATACTAGCGGGGCACACCCATGAAGGCGGATCGGCCAACAACCGGGCATCAGGATCGACAGAAAGTTAAAGGCTTATTCTTTCTCGCTCTTTCAGTCCGCGTTGCATTTTCCTCCTGGCCATACGAAGCTCACCGAGCGAGTAGAAAGGATCGGTTGTTGTAAAGCTTCAATCGGGAAATGTGTGCAATTTCCGTCTTACGCGAACGCCGGTTCTCAGTTGTCACTTTCACTACAGCGTAAGGAACGTCACTAAAGTACCGAGTATTTATGAATGGTCCTGAGTACTTAGAAAAAATCTTCTGGCAGAGCCCCTTCTACTGAACGGGCGTAAACAGCCAGACAAAATCACGCATAGCGAAAGTCACAGGCGGGTGTTTTGCGTCGTAACGGTCTTTCGCACGAGCGTGGGCGGAGAGAGTGCAGAGCCGAGCAAGTCGACGAGCTTCTTCGGCGCGACACAAAGTCTGCGCTACACTGCCCTTTTCGTTCGTCGAAAAAGGAAGTGTGGTGTCAAGGAAAGTTTGGGGATGACAAGCATAAAGGAAAAAGAAAGGCGTATAACCTGTGACCTCGTGTTTTGCGGTATTAAAGGCGTTTGAAACAAAAGGTAATACGGCATTCCAGTTCTTGTGATCTGCTGCGGCGTACAGTGAAAGCATGTTTGATGATGGTAGGATTGGTGCGCTCAGTGAGGCCGTCGGTCTGAGGGTGGTATGGCGCGGAATGGCGATACCGGCACCCACAAAGCCGTAGCAACTCTTCACAACGTCAGTGGCAAACTTCCAGCCGCGATAACTTATCACCACACGAGGGGCCCCGTGACGGAGTATAATGGAGTGCAAAAGAAACCATGACACATCAGTAGATGTGGGTTAAGCAACTGCCATTGTTTCACTATACCGCGTCAGGTAATCTATGCACACAATAATCCAGCGGCGGCTGGTGGTAGGCTTGGGGAAAGGGCCCAGTAAATCTATGCCGACTATTTCGAATGGTGAAATCGGTAGCTTGAGCGGTTGCAGTTGACCGGCCAATGTCTTGGTAGGTTGTTTGTGGCGCTGGCAGACATGCGACGTAGTGCTTAGTGGTCTTCCAGAGTTGAGGCCAGTAAAAACGTTGTTGGATATGGTGAAGCGTTCGGGCAAATCCAAGATGCCCAGGCGCAATGTCATCGTGCATGGCTTGGAATACCGCAAGACGTAGGCATTCTGGCACGACGAGGAGTAGTGTGGAACCATTGCTGGACTAGGTTTTGCAATATAGTAGGGCGTCATGAATCACGAATGGCGTGGCGTGTTCTACAAGCCGCATCGACCATTTGTTTCAGCGAAGGGTCACGCTGGTGCTCGTGACGGAAGACGTCCAAATTTGGGAAGTTGGAGGCGATTTCAGCCGGGTAGTTATCCAAATCATCATGATCAGCATCCACAGTCGCAGATGGAAGACGAGATAAGCAGTCGGCATCTGCGTGACATCGACCGCTCTTGTAGGTCACAGAGTAATTATATTCTTCAAGTTGTAAGGCCCAGCCAGCCAAGTGACCAGCTGGTTCACGTAGTCCCAACAAGCCAACAAAGTGAATGATGTTCTGTGATGATTTTTAATTGCTGGCCGCACAAATGAGTCTGAACTTTCGGGCGGCGAAAATAACCGCAAGACATTCCAGTTTAGTGACCGTATAATTTCTCTCCGCCTTAGTCAAAATAAGACTTGTATACGCCACAACGTGCTGGTGGCCGTCGTGATACAGAACTAGCATGGCAAAAACACTGATACCACTAGCATCTGTAAGCGCTTTCGTGAGTTACTCCGGGTCGAAATGGCGCATGATGGGCTCGGGAGTAAGCAAATACTTCAGCTGCTCGAAAGCAGGCTCACACTCAGCGGTCTATCGGAATGGGTCGTTTTGTGGAGCAACTCTGTCAGAGTATGAGCAAGCAGGGCGAAGTCTTTGATGAACGGGGAAAGGTAAGAACACAGGCCCACAAAGCTACGGAGATCCTTCACAGTCGTTGGTAGCTTGAAATCGCGGACAGCGTTGATCTTTTGCGGTTCTGGCCGTATACCGTCCATGTCGACTAGATATCCGAGCACAAGGCATTGAAGCTCACCAAAACGACACTTCTTAGCATTTTAAATGAGACCATCTTGTTTGACACAACCTACAACGCTACGCCGATGGTTGTGCTTATGTAATGTTTTGCCAAAAATAAATGCATCATCGAGATAACACATACATATCTCCCATTTGAGACCTCGAAGGATGGAGTCCATGAACAGCTCGAAGGTAGCTGGGGCATTACATAAGCCAAACGGCATAACGTTAAATTCAAATAACCCATCAGGCGTGACAAAAGCAGCTTCTCGCTGTCGGACGGATGCATTGCTATCTGCCAGTATCCAGACCTTAGGTCGACGGACGAAGAGTATGCGGCCGAGTGCAGGCAATCAACAGCATCATCGATGCGTGGTAGCGGATACACGTCTTTCTTTGTGACGGCGTTTAGACGGCGGTAGTCTACGCAAAATCACCAAGAACTGTCTTTCTTTTTCACCAATATAACAGGAGCTGCCTAGGGACTGCTTGACTTTTGAATAACGCCTTTCTGCAGCATGCCATTGACCTGATCGGCGATCACTTTCCTCTCTGACGGGGATCCGCGAGAGGGTTTTTGGAGTAACGGTGTAGCATCTCCCGTGTTGATGCGGTGGTGCATACAAGATTCAGCCCACATGGAACAACGCATGTCTTGAGCGAAATCTAAGACTCCCGCGTATCATGTAAACAACCCCCTCGAGGACATCCTGCTCGGAAGAACGCAATGACTTATTGATCATGCGTTTCATGTCGGCTGAGTAGTTGGGCGCATACTGATGGCTGGACATGAGGCCATTCTGACGTCAACTGTGGCCTGCTCCTCAAACGTTCCTAGTTTAAATCCGGCTGGTAGGACAACAGGCTCTGATGCTGTATTGAGCGCCCACAAACAGGCATGTCCGTCGATGATTGTAAGGACAGACTGTGGGACCAACACAATCTTCTTGGTGTCGTTTGTATGATCGGGCTCGAAAAGTCCAGTGCAGGGTCCTGAGTGGACGTGAGAAGAGCATACGGGAACTAGCATTGCTGTCTGACCAGGGATCGTAAAAACTTCAGACAACAAAACCGCATCAATGGGGACAGTTGGAAAATCGTCAACCATGGCAGTGGGCAACGTACTTTGTAGAAGAAACTCTCCAGTTCCACAGTCAAGCGTAGCGCCGCATACATGAAGGAGGTCTATCCGTAGAATTACGTCGTGAGTTGCGTGAAGCAGTACAGTGAATTCAACTCGAAAATTTTGTCCACCAATTGTGATAACAACTGAGCGAATACCAAGAGGGCATAATGCTTCGCCTCCAACTCCATGAACAGTTTTTTACGATCCCACGCGAACATTACTTTGTGGCCCAAGAAACGATACTTGAAACGAAGACTCATAACGGAAATGGCAGCGCCAGTGTCTACAAGAGCAAGAGTGTCTACACCATCTATACACACACTCAATTTGTTTATCAACATCACAGCAGAAGGAGGAATTGGCGAAACTGACCGTCCGGCGACCGCCCCTTCATTGGCCGCACTAGTTAGTTTTCCAGCTGAGGCGGGGAAGGCGACCGACGACGCGGAGACGGCGACCAGCGGGAACGAGTCGGAGGTGGCATTAGGCTTCGCTCGGAGGCGGGGGACTCGCTGCGAAATTCGTTAGGCCATTGCTTTCGGGGATGGTGGTCGGCCAGGTGAGTGGTCCAGGTTTCGTGCATACGGTGCGGTACGTCGAAAAACGTGGCGGCACAGGCGTTTCGTGCGTACAAGCCAGGTACGTCGAAAAACGCGGCGGCGCAGGTGGCCGGCTGGGACAAAAGCTTGAACTATGGCCTGGCAGACCGCATCTCTAGCAAACGGAAACTTGTCAGCTTACATTAGCAGGAGCAGAGGCGGTAGAAGTGCGCGGAGACAGGTTGTGCTCTGGAGGAACATTTTGTGAGAATGCATAGTAGTCTTCTGGTAGAGGCCTGGTTGACGATGGTCGGAGGTCTGCAGCGGCACGCTCAGATGATGACATCCGGGGGTGGCCATGATTCGTCGGGGAAAACAAAAGCCGCGGGGTGAAATCTGCTGTTTCTGTGCGCTGTCGATTTTCGATGTGGCGCTTTCGCATCCAGTAGGAAGGTGGTTCGAGGCACGCGGCGAATGGGCATTGGTGGTGAACACCACCTGCTTGAAGCCGTATTAGCTCCCCTGGAACTACCCGACGTACGATGAAGGGAATGTCTTCACAGGCGGCGACGTCCATACTTGAGACAGTGGGAACATTGTCCAAGCGCCCGAACTTGGGTAAAATTCTCCAGGTCTTCAACGCCTCGAATGCGCGACACTGCTGCCTGAAAATAGAGGGAGTGTTCAAGTTCTCTTTCGTTATGACGAAATTGTACACGTCCTCGGCGATGCCTTTTAACAAATGACCGACTTTGTCTTTGTCAGACATATTTGCATTGAAAATCCAGCAATGCCTCAATACCTGTTCATTGTAGGTTGTGCACGTTTCACCGAGCAACTGAGCCCTACCTGACAGCGTTCGCAAGCCTCAATACCTGTTCATTGTAGGTTGTGCACGTTTCACCGGGCAACTTAGCTCTACCTGACAGCGTTTGCTCAGCTTTTTTTTTCACAGAACTTATGTCCCCAAAGCAGGCCTTCAGTTCCTCAACAAATATATATCAAGTGCTGAAGACATGTTTATGGTTCTAAAACCAAAGCAAAGCGGTCCGAGCAAGGAAGTATACTACATTCACAAGCTTCACCGGCACGCCCCTTACGAAAATGCCATACATGGAATTTATGTAGGTTATATGTGGCCACATGTAAGCATATATGTCATCATATGTGGCCCCATATAAGCATATATGTCAGCATATATGGCTTCCATTTACCGTATATGGGTGTATATGCGGCGGAGTTGGTTCATGTATGGGGTTATATACAGCCATATATGCCGCGGTTGGCCCACATAGGGAGTCAAATCCGGCCTTAATAAGGCACGTCCACACTAAGTATAACATATCATCTTGATCCCTATATGTGGAAATGCTCCCTGATATGGGATGAACCACGTACATATTTAACGCCATAATCACACTTTTTCGCGGACTATAGTATATAACAATTTGTACACAAAGCTGACCTGCCTATTTTCTACAACAATAAGAGTATTAATTGTATATGTTGTCTCTGCCATGCAAAAAAACCAAAATTTCCGGTCAGCTTTGTAGTGTACGTGATAGTTGCATTTAGGTTTGAAACAATGAGTTGCAATTGATACGACGTAAATAATGTATACCAGAGCAGACATCTTTTACAAGGAAGGAATCGTGTCCGGCCACAAAACGTAGTGAAGCTCTCGAACCTCGCTATTATTATAAAGCAATCCTATATAGTATTATGTGAAAACGAAATGAATGCAACTTATATTATTCACAATGATGCATTGTTTAGAGTGGCAGCAAGAAACTGTAACTTTAATGCAGCTTTAGCTTCCGCATCGCTGGACAAAATTGCTGATTATTTGTAGGTTTTGACGGTTATATGCTCCCTTCATATAGCAAGATTTAGGTTAATCCTTTTGACCCCTCATCTGCGCTTCGTTTTAGCGGACATTTACTATATTGTGGCGCAGTGCAATATTTAAAGTACTATCTTCAAAAATAAAAAAGAACTTACGTGAATGCAACTTGCAGGCACTATTATGATTACATTCAAGATGAAAGTTGCACAAATTTATTGCAAAAATACATCTTGCATTTCTTTTGGCTACGTATATTGTTTTTGGCTGTGCACATACTAAATTTATCGAAAAATTTATGATTGCACAAGTAAACGTTTATTTTGGTGTAGTGTTTGCAAGCGTCGAATAAACTTCACGTCATACACAAATACTTTAAGAAAGGTTCAACTGGCTCACACGTCGTACACAATTATTTGACCATGCATTGAAATGCTGAACCTTTCTAGCAACGTTTAACGTAGGCTGCTGAATTCACAAAACTTATATTTTGTGTGGGTGTGTCAATACTTGGCCGAGGTCACTAATGTGCACGTGCCATCATCAGGATTAGTTGAAACATTTCCTTGCGAATACAACTAGTGTGACACATTTTTGCGGGCTTGCGTGATGCCTAAGCCAAACTCTATATTACGTAAACAACCTCTTGCTGTGCAGGCGCGTAATGATTAAAACTACTTGAACATATTCTTTCAACACTACACTGTGGTGCATTTACCTCTAAATTATGTATTTTGGTACATACCCACCAAACTGCGTAATTACACACTCGCGAATAGAGATTCATGGGCACCCGGACACTAGCATTTTCTTCAATGTGGCCAGATATTTTTGTCCGTGTCAGAATAATATGAGTGCATTATTATATGGCTCTTGTTATTATTGTTATTGTTATTATGGTTATTGCTGTTATTGTTATTGTTGTTAGTCTTGTTGTTGATGTGGTATCTCGCAAAACGTCCAACGTTTCAATTCCATACGCTGTGAATGCAGTGTCGTTATGATAGGTTTATGAGATCAGTGATCTTGGTATTCTTTTTGAGAGCATGCTAAATTTTTTTACGTGCATTACATGTACTGCCATGCGAGGCCTTTGTTCTCTCCCTGTTGGCCTGTTGGCCAGTATTATACGATTCATAAATTTATTACACTGAAGACTGTACTAATTGTTAATCAAGATCTATGCTTATTCTGTGTTCTATATATTGTATATTTGTTTTTCTTGTTTTCTCAGTTACAGTAAGGTGCATGCTCTCACCTAGCACTTTATGTTTATTCATTTACTTATTTTTGTCAATTATGGTCGACACGTGGTGCAAGCAGGAAGGGCAATAAAATGGTACGACGATCAAAGTATTGAAATCAATGAATAAGCAAAACAAAGACAACAATACAAAAATATAAACAATGTATTTGGTGAAACGCGATAGAAACAAATCAATATTCAGAATTAAGATATCATTTCTAGTACGAAATTTTATTAGGAAATTTTATCATTCCTAAACATTTGTAAATGTCTTAGTTCTCGCGTAGCAAGGTGTTAATGCATCTTGTCTTTGGTATGAAACGTCCACGCGTGCAAGCCGAGGAAGGGGAACGGCTTTCGAATAATGCCCCCTAATATAAAACAACACCTGTGACACTCATCAAAAGACTAAAATATCACTCTCCCTCTTCCATGAAGGACGGTGTGGTAGTTTGAGGGCTCTCAGACGAAGACAAGTTCAACGAAAACAAAACATTTACGCAATACAACAACAGCACAAATACACTTTCAATACTTGTCCGAACAGTGCAACACGGTTGCGTTTTTTCTGACCCCAGTCCTTACATTCACGTAGCCTACGAGCATCATACGCCCTGAGTTATTCGTAACTTTTGTTCTTAAACGACACTCCCGGCACCAATGACCGCGTAGTCGACGCATGCTTGAAGCAGGGAGAGACGCGCTGACTCGCTCGGCTCAGGAACGCTTTGGAGCACGATGATACGCTTAGCGCAGAGACCACGTCGCAGCCGGTTGTGCCGGATCGCGACCTACACGTGGCACGAAGGCCACGCCTTCAGCCTGCGGTTGTTCTAGATCCCAGCAGACTCAACACCGTGGAGTGATACTGTAGCTGGTTGGTCTCGGATACCACCTGGCCCACGATCAGCAGCTTGTCCTCGCTCACCCGCGCTTGCACCATAGGTACTCGCCGCAAGGCCTAGTTTGGACTGCACTCGTTCACCGCATAAAACGCCAGGCTGGTCCCGGCTTTTGTGATGGCCTCAACGTGGCAACCCCCTTTATTCCAGTCCACGTTCTAAGGATCACGCGCTTCACGCTCGCCTTTCGCGCACACTCACTTTGTCGTCTTCGTCATCACCTTCTCTGTTGGCACTTTCAGTTTCGGTGCGCTCTTACCACAGAACAGTACTCCCAATTCTCTTCATTGACATATTTTGAGCCAGAGAACGTTGGGTCGCGTTCACGAAGTTTACGTACTCTCTACCACCCTGAGGAAGTCTTGATGAAAATTGGTCTTTGATTGATATGTCGCATTTTCCACCCCCCCCCATCCGAAACTTAACCGACCGCAGGCATTAACCCTACGCCTGATACAGACACAATCGTACCCAACCTTGCCACGCTTCACGTTTATTATCCCGATTCATACCCCAGCGACACATGCCCATCATGTGGACACAAAGCGACACTCGCACACATGCTCTGGGAGTGTAGAACAGTTCCTCCCGACTCTACCTCAAGAAGTGGGAGAGGTCCCTCAGGAGCTCACTTCTCGCCGACCAGCAATGGGCCGTCCAACAGGCCCACGAAGCGGCCGCCAGGTACTCCCTCTCGGTCCCTACGTGGGAGACGCCCGCTACGCGCTAAGCGCGTCCTTCAGCACTGAGATAAAGTTTCTTTATTCCATTGATACGTCGACCAGTAAGCAGTTTTGGATGGACGCACACTTTATTCCGATATATATATATATACTGGTAGTACGCGTTTAGCGTTGAGTCCACGACGCGTTTATTAAAAAAACGAATACAGGTCAAGTGCTCAGCGATCCGAATCACAGCAATCAAGAGCACGAACCACGGTCCTCTTCCTCCTCTTTTGCAGGCACTGCTAATTGCACCTTATCCATTCTACAAATCACTCCCCCGCGAAAAAGGAGCCATCCTGGCGATCTAAGGCACAGGTATGACTGGTGGGTCATAGTGCGGCTTCAGTCGGTCGACGTGAACAGTCTCACGGCCGCGATGGCGGCAGTCTGTGGATGACTGTACGGGCTCGACAATATAGTTTACCGGGGATGCTTGACGCAGGATGTGGTAGGGGCTTTCATACTTAGGCAGCAGCATTGAAGAAATGCGTGGAGCTGAGAAGGCAACGCGAAGCCACACCAATGTTCCAGGCGAATATGACTGGGGATGCAGGTTGGCGTGATGGCGGTCCTTTTGGTGTGCTTGGTCTTGTGTAATTAACGAACGTGCTCACTGCCTGCATTTTTCCGCATAGGTGACAGCTTCTGGGAGATTTGCTGACTCTGTAGTATACGGGCGATACAAAAGAATGGTACCCATAAATGAGGAGGGTTCACGGCTATATAGAAGAAAGAAGGGAGAAAATCCAGTCGTGGACTGAGTGGCGCTGTCGTACGCATAGGGGACAAATGGTAGTATGTGGTCCCATGTGGTGTGGTCAGCAGATACATACATGAACAGCATGTCGCCTAAGGTGTGATTGAAGCGTTCAGTCATGCCATTGATTTGGGTGAGGTACGCACGGGTCGTTCGATGAACAACATTGCATTCACGTAGGTGGTCTTGTACGGCTCCTGAAAGGAACGTGCGTCCACGGTCGCTGAGTAACTCGCGAGGAGCGCCGTGGTGATGAACAAGCTTGTGAAGAATAAATAAGCTGACTTCACTTGATTTAGCCTCTTGCAGCGCGGCTGTCTCAGTATACCGTGTCCAATGATCAATAGCGACAACCACCCAGCGATTCCCGTCAGGTGTGTATGGAAAGGGGCCGTATAAGTCAATTCCGATGCGATCCAAAGGTCGGGATGGGCAGGGCAACGGCTGAAGCGGTCCAGTGACGGCATGCGGTGAACTCTTCCGGCGTTGACATTTCGAGCATGAACGCACGTATTGGCAGGCACATCGGTACATTCTACGCCTGTAGTACCGCAGCCGAAGGCATGCATACGTCTTTATTACACCAGCGTGGCCGCATTGGGAGTCCGCATGGAACAAGGCGCAAATATCAGCACGTAGATGGCAAGGAATTACCAACAACTACTTGCAACCTTCCCTGAGGTAATTGCGGCGGTATAGTAGCCCGTCACACATGTTGAAATGGCGAGCTGTGCGCCGCAGCGAGCGACTGGCGGTACTCGGTGATGTTTTCGATAGGAACCTAATTGAAGACACTGTCCAAAGGCCTTGACGCTGCTCGGATGGCATGTCAGCATGTGTGAGGGAGGCAGAATTGTAGGTAGAAACATGCTCACTTGCACAGTCAAGGGAAGCGGAAATTGAGAGAGAGTGTCGGCGTCTAAATGTCTGCGCCCTGACCTGTAGACGACGCGGATGTCGTAGTCTTGGAGTCGTAATGCCCAACGGGCTAGGTGACCAGATGGGCCTTTTAGAGACGACAACCAGCAGAGGGCGTGATGGTCAGTCATGACATCAAGTATCCGACCATATATGTAAGGTCTAAATTTAGCAAACCCAAACAATGGCTAGACATTCTTTCTCCGTGACCGAATGATTTTCTTCACCTCTGGTGAGAGTTCGAATCACGTAAAAAACGACGTACTCATTGAAGCCAGGCATTTGCTGCGCAAGGATAGCGCCAAGGCCGACTCCACTAGCGTCCATTGGGATTTCGGTAAGGGCGTCTGGGTCGAAGGGACGGAGAATCGGCGGCGATGTCAGAAGATGACGTAATTTCGTAAATGCATCGTCACAGGTGGACGACCATGCTAAGATACCTTGGCTGTCAGCAAGAAGAGGTGTTAAAGAGATCATAATAGATGTGAAATTACGAATAAATCGTCGAAAATACGAGCATAGCCCTCTAAAGCTCCGGAGTTTTTTTAGTCTCGACGGCTTAGGAAACTCGGTTACGGTGCGAAGCTTGTCTGGGTCTGGTAGAACGCCGTCCTTGATGACAACGTGCCCTAAGATTGCGAGGTGCCGTTCAGCGAAGCGACATTTCTTCAAGTTTAGTTGTAGCCCAGCCTGTGCGAGGCATTTCAGGACACTTGCGAGGAGCTGGAGATGGGTGTCGAAGTTTTTTTAAATAAAACACGACGTCGTCCAGATAGCAAAGGCTCGTATGTGACATGAGACCTCGAAGTATGTTGTCCATAAGACGCTCGAATCTGGCCGGGGCATTGCGAATGCCGAACGGCATCACGTTGAACTAGTACAAGCCGTCAGGTGCTACGAATGCAGTTTTGATGCGGTCGGCTTCATCCATAGGTACCTGCCAGTACCCCGACCATTGATCCAGCGATTGAAGAACTCCGCTCCTTACAAACAGTCGAGCGCGTAATCAGTTCTGGGGGGCGGACAGACATCTTTGCGCGTGATAATGTTGAGGTGCCTATAATCAACACAGAAGCAGATGCTACCGACCTTTTTTTTCACGAGCACCGCCGGGGATGCCCAGGAACTGTGGGACGGCTGTATGACTTCCCGACTAAGCATGTGAGTCACCTGGTCTTCAATAACCCAACGTTCAGCTTGACAGACGCGGTATGGACGCTGGCGCAGGGGTGCATGGCTGCCAGTGTCTATATGATGAGCGATCAAAGTTGTTCTGCCCAAATCGGGTTGCTTGTAATCGAAAGACATCCGAAAGCGGCCGAGAAGCTTCAAGAGTTGAGTCCGCTGAACGCTAGAAAGGTCTGATGCAATGAATGGAAGGAAGGCATCGGGGGTAGATGTGTTGGCCGTCGTATCGAATTTAACGCTCGTGACATGGGGGCTTGCTTTGCGACCAGTTAGTGCGTTAGGGCAGACTGAATCAATGACCTCAAGTTGCCCTATACATTTTCCGCGGAACATAGTGGTTTGGACCGAGAGCAGGTTCGTGACATAAATGATTGCGGAGGAATTTTCGATTGTGATATGAGCAAATGGAAGAAAGTGCTTACGGGAAGTGAATTTCGCTGAGGGCGTAAACAAGGCGGTAGAGAAAGCATAGTCCCAAGAGATTGTCACAATAGCAGACGACCTTGGTGGGATGTCCTTGTCCTCGGCGATGACGACACGAGAGAAAGAGGACTTGGCAAGAGCGATGTCCGAGATTGCTGATAATTCAAGCTTGGCACGGGCATAATCAACAATGGCATGATGCATGGAAAGTAAGTCCCAGCCCAATATAACGTCATGCGAGCAGTGCGGAAAGACGACAAATTCAACCGCATACAAAACGTCCTGAATGAGTAGACGAGCTGTGCACGTCACGGAAGGTTATATGTGATGTGCGGTCGCCGTGCGGAGAGAAACACCAAAAAGCAGAGGCGTAATCTTTTTCAACTTGCGGCATATTGCTTCCCTCAACACGGACACAGGAGCTCCAGTGTTCACTAAGGTGGACACAGCAACACCTTCAATGAAGATTGGGATTTAGTTTGCAGGTTGGGAACGAGGTCTTGTGTATTTCGACAGTGGCGCAGTTCTTGCCTCGAGAACTGCGGTGGTCAGTTTTCGGTGTGGACGGGCGCGGTGCGTCGAAGCATTGGCAATAGCGAGCGCCGGCTCGGGGAGAGTGATCGAGACGAGTGGGAACTGAGGCGGTTCTACGATGAGGTGTTTGAACAAGCGTGGGAGGGCATTGGCTGTTGCGGCTCTGTATAGTCGTAGCTGTATTTGGCTTCAACGGCAGTTGGACGAGAAATGGGGCGGCAGCAGAAACGCTCGACATGCCCGGGTAGATCACAGTAATAGCATATTAGTCGGTTGTCCAGTGTGCGCCAAGGATAATCGGGAAGGGTGGCAGGACGTCGATAAAGTGGAACTTGCGGGATTGTCGGCGCCCGTGGGGCGTAGGAGACATGAGGGCGTTGAGGAGGGCTTGTTCTGTATGGCACTGCATGTTAAGGCCTTCTCGCGACGTTGGCATAGGTCAACGGCACTGATACAGGCGGTGGCTGGTGCGTAGGCGGAAGAGCTTCGGATACTTGTTCCTCAATGATTTGGCTCAGTGACGAGGGCAGTCCATGACTATTACTAGGCAGAAAGGAAGCAATAGACAATCGGCGGGCAACCTCCTCGCGGATGAACTGTTTATTTGGTGCGTCAATACTACCGGATCTTGAGAGACGCACCAACGGACAGTGCTGACCTGCTGGTCGTGTCGAAACTGCAACGTCGCGTGGAAATGCGCTGCGTTCGCAACTCGTCATAGCTCTGGCAGTGTTCAATGATATCTGTGACAGTTCAAGAAGTTTCCGCCACAAGCATGTGGAACGCATCGCCCTCGATGCCCTTCTTGATATGCTTGACTTTGTCGGCTTTTGACATGGCTGGATTGAAGCACCGGCAGTAGCCTACGACGTCTTCAATGTAAGAAGTGAAACTTTCTCCTGCCAAGTGGGCCCGATCACGCAAACGCTGCTCCGCGCAGAGCTTGCGCACTGCCGGTTGGCCGATTACGTCTTCGAAGGTCGTTTTTGAAAGAGGCCCACGTGGTAATCTCAGCCTCATTGTTGTTCAACTAAAGCTCCGCGACACCCCTCAGGTACAAGTAGACGCCACCGAGTTTGTCGTTATCGTCCCGCCGGTTGTTGACACTCACTTTTTCAAACAAAACGAGCTAGTCCTCGACGTCCTGTTCATCAGTGCCGTTGAATAGAAATGGGTCGCGCTCCCTCGGAATACCGGGGCAGTGGAGAGCGAGGGGTGTGGCAGCATTCGGCTGTTCTGCAACGCCGTCAGGCATGATGGACGGCTGAGGTAGAGTCCGGTTACGGAGTTCCAGGGTAAAAAAGAGAACCAGCACTCTCCACCACTTGGTAGTGAGCGTGAAGCGTGGAGTCCGCGATGCGTTTAATAACAAAACGAACACAGGTCAAGCGCTCAGCGATCCGAATCGGAGCTATCACGAACACGAACCACAGTCCTCTTCCTCGTCTTTTGCAGGCACTGGTAATTGCACCCTATCCATTCTACAATATATATATATATATATATATATATATATATATATATATATATATATATATATATATTGTATAAAGTGATGGGTGGTAGAGGCCGAGAAGAAAGAAGTGCTTTGGAATAAACATGGCGTATGCGCCAGGCCACGTCTCCCATTCATCATAGCGTCACACGAGTCGACAGGATAAAAACCAGGATGCCGCTCATCGACCTCACATCATTCACGAAGCTACCGGCAATACGCCTTAACTGAATATCGACCACAAGGAGGTGATCTCAGGCGCATGCAGTTACCGGCATCATG
The DNA here is from genome assembly GCA_013436015.1 of Rhipicephalus annulatus. Lineage (NCBI taxonomy): Eukaryota > Metazoa > Arthropoda > Arachnida > Ixodida > Ixodidae > Rhipicephalus > Rhipicephalus annulatus. The sequence continues at coordinate 76,020 of WOVY01011632.1, read as the reverse complement.
ACAAAACCATCGACTGACCTTCCCATCACCAAGTACGCCGGAGTAGTGGGCGATGGACCTGTACAGGACTGGTTCGACCTGTTCAAGCTCCACGCTACCGCTGCATCCTGGTGGGGACGGGAGATGATCACAAACTTCACTGACTACACCTCCGGTGAATCATTTAGGTTTTACCTCACCCACATCTTTGAAAACGACGAGTCATCGCAAAGATCAAGGAAGAGATGATCACCCGTTTTAATGAATATAACCAAGTCCTAAATATTGACAACCATCAGGAGAAAACCGCACACTATCGTCCACTCCCTAAGCAGTCCTCAAGCATTCGAAAGCCCAACGTGAATCAACAACTGCCACAAAACGAAGCGGCACATTAGTTTACTTTCAGAAGACCATGCGTGTTTTGGGAAGAACCTAATCATCAAGCACGCCTCCCTTCTGCATGAAAGTCAGTATTTTGAAAGTCCTCGTTCCAGCATATGACGCAAGACGTTGCTCAACGACCTGATGCTCTTAATTTTTCGTCTCACGTGCGTGGTGCACCGCGCAGTTTTCTATCACGCGGCTCTTCAAGCGCTCCTAATGCTCACCATTTGCCTCATAAAAACGCCGCGATGACGGTAGACGACCTGACGCTTCACGAAAATACCCTGTAAAGCAATGCTCCTTCCAGACGGGTTCATTCATCACCGTGCGGTGCACACACACTAGACAGTCGAAACAAAGCAAAAGGCTTGGACAAATCGAACATCGCACGCGGTCAAACGCAGGCGCCCTTCGTACTGAACAGTGCAGAAGCCTCCAAAGACTTTTTGTCGATTCTAATGCACCACCTTCTTTTTCTTTTGAGGATCACAACAACCCAACGACTACCAACTATTCATTGGCCACACCAACTATCAAAGAAAAGCAGGCTTGTGTTACTAATAATAAAGGAGTACCACCCCGTCAGATTCCGCAAAATCAGCTGTGCCATCAAGAAGTCAAAGAAATCCGGAAACTACGGCAGTTACATCAAGCACTATGTCGAACTAAAATAAGATCTCAAGTAGATTTACTGCTTAAAATGGTCGTCAGGAACGACACCAACTAAAGGAAAGACCAACTCAATATCTGAGCCATATTCGTAGAAGGAAACGTCAAGGAAGTATTCTGTACCAGATATCAAGGCATCATGTACAATCCTACCGACGAAGATACCACCACAGAAAACCAAGAAACTGACTGAATGCTACCATTTGCAAAATGCAGGAACACAGACATCGTATCATCAACTTCAGTTCTCGCAAACACAAGCTGGAAGCAATGCTTCTGTCTCAGCCACGACACAGAATACAGCGCCCATGAAAGAAAATTCGGCGCCTACGACGTTCGACCTTCAAAGGCTACAAGGACGTCTAACCTCGTTCGTTTTTCGCAGCTGCTGAAGCTGTGTCATGGTCAGTGCGGTTTTGCAAGGCGCGGTTACCTTCTTCAGAACGCCACAGCCAGCCTCGCCCACCAGAACTCACCCATTTACCAGACTGCTGCACTTTTTTCTAAAGTTTTGCGAGTTTACGAGACAAAACAGGGCCATGAAACCAATTGTGCATTTTGACATTTGTGACTTCTCAACCTCTCGTTCTTTTTTTTCTTGTTCGTAATCCGTGCCTTCTTTCGAGGGGAGGGGGAATATTGTGACGTTTGAAGTGATAGTTGGTAGAGGCAAAGGAAGAAGTGCTTTGGAATAAACATGGCGTATGAGCCAGACCACGTCTTCCATTTATAATAGCGTCACACACACACACACACAAACACACACACACACACACACACACACACACACACACACACACATATATATATATATATATATATATATATATATATATATATATATATATATATATATATATATATATATATATATATATATATTGAAACGGGTTGGTGAACAATCAGGAGTTGACTCGGCGAACGAGAGCTGTATTTAGCGCAAGGGCTAACTGAACGCAAGCCTGCGATCACAGCAAGTCTTCTTCCTTTTCTATACTCCAGCTCCATGCCCACTTCCCTCGTTACAACCACCCCCGGACGATAAGGGAGCCATCCTGGTGACCTAAGGACAGGTGTACACAGAAGGGTCCTGGTATGGCTTGAGCCGAGAGATGTGTACGATTTCTTGTCCCCGACGACGCTTGTCCGGAGGCGCATCCAGCGGCTTGACAAGGTAGTTGACAGGGGATGTTTGGCGTACAACTCAATAAGGGCCATGGTACCCGGACGAAAACTTGTGGGAGAATCCTGGAGGAGTAGAAGGAATCCATAGCCACACCAACGAGTTCTGAGCAAAGCACATAGGCGTGGTTGACGCGTCGTGGCGAAGTTTGTGGCGCGTCTGCTCATGTGACGTGAACGCACGAGCAAGCTTCCGACATTCTTCAGCGTGTGCTGCTGCTCGAAAAACGGTAGTCATCTCTGAAGGGTCCGGTCGATAAGGAAGAATGGTATCCATTGTTGATGATGGCTCGCGCCCAGAAAGAAGGAAGAAAGGTGAAAATACAGTGGAGCTTTGCGTTGCAGTGTTGTAAGCATATGTCACGAAAGGCAGTATGCTATCCCAATTTGACTGGTCGGATGAAGCGTACATGGCCAGCATATCCCCAAGAGTACGATTAAAACGCTCTGTCATCCCATTAGTTTGCGGGTGATAGGCTGAGGTAGTGCGGTGTATGATGCGACACTCGCTCAATACGCTTTGACGGCATCGGAGAGAAAAACGCGGCCGCGGTCACTTAGTAACTCTCGAGGTGCTCTATGCCTTCAAACCAGGTATTGCAGTATAAAACATGCAACGTCTTTTGCGGTAGCAGAAGGTAACGCAGCTGTTTCAGCGTACCGCGTTAGGTGGTCGATAGCGACAATGACCCAGCGGTTGCTACTTGAAGTATAGGGAAGTGGACCGTAAAGGTCGATTCCGACACAATCAAAAGCTCGTGCTGGACATGGCAATGGCTGCAAGGGACCTGTAGCATGTTGAGGGGGCATTTTTCGTCGCTGGCATGTAACGCAAGACCTTACGTAACAGCGAACGAAACGGTACACACCGCGCCAGTAGTACCGCAGCTGCAAGCGAGTGTATGTTTTTAACACACCAGCGTGGCCACATTGCGGATCATCGTGAAACGTGGCGCAGATGTCAGAGCACATATGTCGGGGAACGACGAGCAACCACTTACGGCCGATCGAGCTGTAGTTTCGGCGGTAAAGCAGGTTATCCCGAACAGCGAAGTGTCCTGCTTGACGGCGAAGCGTCCTGGAAACTGGAGCGGGAGTCCGGTTTGAGAGAAAGTCCAAAAGAGAAGAAATCCAAGCATCTTTGCGTTGCTCGGAAGGCATGTCCGAAATGGTGATGGCCAAGGCAACACTGGTGGAGATAGGCGAGCCGACACGCTCTGAAGCTAATGGCGAACGTGATAGGGCATCGGCGTCATACTTACTCCGGCCAGAATGGTAGATAACACGGATATCGAACTCCTGTCACCGCAATGCCCAACGACCGAGCCGACCATTAGGATGTTTTAGTGAAGATAACCAGCAAAGAGCATGGTGGTCTGTTACAATATCAAACGGACTTCTATATAAATAAGACCGAAATTTTCCGATTGCCCAAATATTGGCGAGGCACTCCTTTTTAGTTACACTGTAGTTCTTCTCGGCTTTACTGAGGGTGCGGCTGGCATAGGCAACGACGTACTCGTCAAATCCATCCTTGCGTTGGGCCAGTATGGCCTCTAGCCCGACACCACTAGCGTCCGTATGAAGCTCCGTTGGAGCAGACAGATCGAAATGTCGGAGTATGGAAGGCCTGGTAAAGAGCCGTCAGAGTTCCTAAAATGCATCATCAACGCCTGCGACCACGCTGACAAATCAGAACTTCCGGCAAGAAGATTGGTCAAGGGGGCGATAATGGAGGCGAAATTGCGGACGTAGCGCCTGAAGTATGAACATAGGCCGATGAAGCTTCGAAGCTCTTTGATGGTGGTTGGTTTGAGGAACGCCGCAACTGCATTGAGTTTTGTAGGGTCCGGGAGATTGCCGTCCTTAGAAACCACGTGGCCGAGGATTACAAGCTTGCGATCGCCGAAGTGGCATTTCTTCAAGTTAAGGTCTAGTCCCGCCGTGGAAAGGCACGTAAGAACTTGCTCGAGGCGGCTGAGGTGGGTCGCAAACTCGCTTGAAAATACCACAATGTGGTCCAAATAACAGAGGCACGTTTTCTATTTCAGACCTCGCAAGATGGTATCCATCATCCTTTCGAAAGTGGCAGGCGCATTTCAGAGGCCAAATGGCATAACGGTGAATTCATATAGTCCACCCGGTGTTGCAAAAGCTGTCTTCGGGCCGTCTCTCTCTGCCATAGGCACCTGCCAGTAGGCGGAGCGTAAGTCTAACGAAGAAAAGAACTCTGTTCCTTGTAGGCAGTCCAAAGCATCATCGATGCGCGGCAGAGGGTATACGTCTTTGCGCTTTATCTTGTTGAGTCGGCGGTAGTCAACGCAGAACCGGATGGACCCGTCTTTTTTCTTGACAAGAACAACCGGTGAAGACCAGGGAATGTTCGAGGGCTCGATGATGCCACGTTTCAATATGTCAGTCCACTTGTTCTTCTAAGACACGGCGTTCAGCAGATAACACACGGTACGGACGCTGTCTTAGCGGGGCTTGTTGGCCGGTGTCAATACGGTGAACGACCGCAGAGGTTCGGCGTAAGCCTGACTGGTAACGATCGAATGAAGAGCGAGAGCGGAGTAGAGGATTTATAATTTCTTGGCGCTGAGTTGGTGCGAGCTCAGAGTCGATGGCATCCGAGAATGCGTCCAGAACATCATTAGGCGCGTTGGTAGGAGTGACAGCACAAATTGGGAGCGAAACCATAGAATCGGGTATAGTAGCCGGAAGAATGCACTCGTAAGGTTCGTAGCTTCCCAGGCATTCTCCACGTAGTAGGGATGACAGGCTGTCCGAGGTATTGCACACACAAATGGCAGCGTGACCATTGCGAAAAATGACGACGGCAAACGGAAGCATGAAATTTCGACGGCACGCAGATGTGACCGATGGCAAGAACAACACAGGCGACTTCAAAGGGGAGGCACACAACACCGAGACAACAATAGCTGAGAAATGCGCAATGTCAACATCAGAAGCAGCTAACACTCTACACGAAGCGCCATCGTCGGAGTCATAGCACGGCACAGATAACGCGAATTCGGAAGGAGCACAGTCGACCAAAGCAGAATTTGACGAAAGAAAGTTCCACCAAAGGATAACGTCGAGCGAAGTACGGAATAAAACTACAATTGTGACGACGTACATCGCACCTTGAATGACGACTCGTGCAGTGCACAAACGTGAAGGCTGAATATGATGGGACGTAGTGGTATGCAAAGATAGGTCTGTAAGTTGAGTGGTCACTTTCTTCAAGTTTCGGCACAGTTTATCGCTAATTACAGATACGGCTGCTCCAGTTTCAACAAGCCCGTGCACCTAATGCCATCAATATAGAGTTCGATTTCGTTCGGGGGACAACAGTAAGGTCTTGAAATTTTCGCTGCCAAAGCAGTTCTTGCCTCCGGAACTGCGCACGTCAGTTTTTCCCTTGCGGTGGGCTGTTGCGACGTAACATTGTAGAAATAGATTGACGACGAGGAGAAGGTGAACGGCTCGAACTGGATGGTCGGCGACCGGGACGTACGTCTAGAGGTGTATTGGCAGGAACGGGATATCACGGATAAGTGGGCATGGTAGGTATGTAATGTGAGGCGCCTGCATTGTCATAAGAAGGGAAGCTGTGACGACGGCAGTGACGAGCTACGTGGCCTGGGATGCCACATGAAAAACATATCGGCTGATTATCCGGATTGCGCCATTGGCTGATGGTAGGGGCACTGTTCGCTGAATAAGGTACCGAAAATTGTCGTGCAGGCGGCGGCGTCATATAAACGTTCTGAGCTGTTTTGTATACAGCCGGAGACGGAACGGTTAGTGAGCGGGCAGGTGGCGTCGGCGAATAAACGTGGCGAGTAGCTTCGTAGATGGCTGGAGACGCTGGCGCACGTGGCCGAGCAACTGCGGCCGCATAGGTTAGTGGTGTGGTAACAGTTGGTGGAGCCTGAGCTGGCGGCAATAATTCGGCAACTTGCGACTGAATGACCTGGCGAAGCGAAGGCGACAAGGATTCCATCGGCTCGGTAGTTCTTGTGATTATAGATAGCTGCCGGGCGACCTCCTCGCGTATGAATTGCTTTATGAGTGGCATCAACGCAGAGTGGTCGGCGGTTTCGTGGTGATAGTCCAGGGATGAGATGTCCGCGGTGTCTTGAGCAGCGCAACGTGTAGAAGCGCGCTGCCTACGCAGCTCATCATAGCTTTGGCAGAGCTGAATCATTTCGGCGACCGTCTGGGGACTCTTCGCCGCAAGCATTTGAAATGCACCGTCGTCGATTCCTTTCATGATGTTTTTTTTATATTGCCTGCCTCATCTAGAGTCGGGTTGACAAGCTTGCAGAGAAAGAGCACATCTTCGATGTAGCTCGTGAAAGTTTCATGTGCTCTCTATACTCTGCCCTTCAAGCGCTGTTCAGCACGAAGGCGGAAGACAGCAGTACGGCCAAAGACTTCCGAGAGGGTTTTAGCCAATTCCGACCAGGTACTGAAAACACTTTGATGATTTCTGTACCATAGTTTTGCCACGTCAGTCAGGTAAAAACACACATTTGTGAGCTTATAGGCTGCGTTCCACTTATTGTATGCGCTCGCCAGTTCATACTCGGCAATTCAGTTGTCCACATCTTGGTCCTCTGTGCCACCAATAATGGGGGGGTCGTGCTGCCGGAGAGCGCCAGCGCAGAAGACAGGCACAGGTGCCAGATCTGGAGTAGCGGCCTGAGACGGTCCCTGATCAGTCATTGTAGAAGGTCGTTGGAGTGTGCGGCTGGGAAGCTCCAGGGTGAGGACAAGATGTACCCCTCTCTTCCACCACTTGAAACGGGTTGGTGAACAATCAGGAGTCGACTCGGTGAACGAGAGCTTTATTAAGCGCAAGGACTAACTAAACGCAAGCCTGCGATCACAGCAAGTCTTCTTCCTTTTCTATACTCGAGCTACATGCCCACTGCCCTCGTTACAATATATATATATATATATATATATATATATATATATATATATATATATATATATATTGTACCATGTCTAAGGACTCGGGGGTGTGATAAAACGAATTTTTCGAAGGGCGAACCTGTGCCCACAACTCAAAAGGACTATGGTCGTAAAACGTTACAGCCGAACACCAAAGATGTCCGCCTTTTTTTCCTCTTCAAAAGAAGTCCCGAGTGCGTGGCGCACATCAGCCGGGTCCAGCTGGTTGCTCGTGCTATCATCATCGTCTCTGCGCAACACTAGAGGGCGCGCATGTATGTTCCTGTGCGCGCGATCATGGCCGAGTTGTTGGAATGCCGGCAAGATGTCGCGCATAATCCCCCTCCTCATACGCATCGTCCTGATGCGTCAGGCAATGAATCAATTCGTGGTAGGCGTCACTAGTTTTCTGACAATCTTTCATAGTAGGGCTTCATCTGCACTACACGTACAACCTCTGTTGGGTTGCGTGGGTTGCGGCGTTTTGAGCTCCCGTGTATGGCGTATCTGACTTGGTACTTCTCATCGCTTACACGATGGAGTACTTCGTAAGGCCTGAAGTATCGGCTAAGAAGTTTTTCAGAAAGTTCACGGTGACGCACTGGGGTCCGTATCCATAGTTTGTCACCTGGTTGAAAATGCGCTTCGGTACGACGCTGATTGCAGCGGTAAGAGTCGTTACGCTGTTGGTGGCGTATTCTTTATCTCGACATCTGTCGTGCTTCCTCGGCTTCTTGCAAGAAGTCGTAATGGTCGGGTGGATTGCTGCTTTTATCATTCAGTGGTAACAAGGCATTCAGTGGAGTGGTGACCAATCGGTCGAATACAAGTTCAAATGGTGTCACTCGCATTGTTTCTTGAACGGCTGTATTATATGCGAACGTGATGTAGGGTAATATTTCATCCCACAGTTTTTGTTCGACGTCGACATACATTGAAAGCATATCAGTCAGAGTTATTTTCAGACACTCCTTTAGGCTATTTCTTTGAGAATGGTATGCCGTAGTTCTTCTCTGGTCTGTATGGGTCATTCGCATCAGACATTTCATTAGGTCTGCAGTAGAAGCTGTGCCACAATCTGTAATTACGACGTTGGGTGCACCATGTCTGAAGAATATGTTGTTGATTAAGAACTTGGCAACTTCAAGAGCTGTTGCACTCTACGGCAAGTCAGTCTTAGCGTAATGAGCGAGATAGTCCGTGGCTACGACTATCCACTTTTTGCGTGCAGTCGATGTCGGAAACGGCCTAGGAGATTCATACCGTTTTGTTGAAATGGGGCATCGACACTCACGGCAAGTTTTCACATAGTGCTGAACTGATGCTAACAGTTTTGCTAGTAGTATTTTGGATGAATTCTGGTGAATGTACGGCTGACACGCATATATATATATATATATATATATATATATATATATATATATATATATATATATTGCTGCGACAGGTTCGCCACATTCAAGTAGCCCGCCACAATCATCGTCACCAGCACCAGCAAGACCCGGCTCGGCTGGCATGCGCCACGCGTTCGGAGGTTCCAACAACGAGGAAGAGGAAGATAGTCGGATCTGTGCCACTCGGCCACTCGAACTTGACGACCATAGTTTTTTAGAATCGTGGGCACAAGTTCGCCCTAATAAAGACGCTTCTTTTTTAACCTGTCGGCGTCAGCATCGCTACATTCTGGTGGAAGTGCTGGGTTATGAACCGAAGCCCCGCGAGCTCAAGACAGCGTAGCCCCGACGACCAGCGTATCAACCCCGTGGAAGTGACTCCTGTACACCAGAGGGCAAGTCGCCGTCTTCGAGGTGACTCACCTGAGTTCGGTCCTCTTCACTTCACACCAAGGGGAATTCAAACGATGGATGCCACCACTATGACTAGCCAGGTAACACCGGCACAAGTGTTCATTAGCCAACCGCACCAGCCACCAGTTTTCCACGGCGACTCGCACGAGGATGTTGAAGATTGGTTGGACCTCTTCGAGAGAGTAGCGAGCTTGAATGGATGGGACGAAAGAGAGAAGCTCCGTCGCGTATACTTCGCCCTGGAAGACTTCGCGAAGACATGGTTTGAGAACCATGAAACCTCGTTGTCTACCTGGGAGGTATTTCGACGACAAGCAGTGGCTACGTTCGCGAACATAGACCGGAAAGAAAAAGCGGAGGCAGCTCTTCAATCGAGGAACCAGCTAACGAACGAGAGTGCTGCTATGTACATTGAGGACATGGTCCGCCTGTTCAAGCGTGCGGATTACAACATGGCTGAGGATAAGAAGGTGCGCCATCTAATGCGCGGAGTGAAGCAAGAGCTGTTCGCCGTTCTCGTCCGCAACCCTCCGAGCACGGTTGCTGAGTTTTACTCGAAAGCGACGGCCATCGAAAAAACACTGGAACAGCGGGCTCGGCAGTACAACCGGAATCTTAACTGCGCATCTGCACAGGTGTTCCCCGGAGGCGTGCGAAACGACGTTGAAGCCCTGCGAGAGCTAATTAGATCAGTTATCAGAGAAGAACTGAGCAGACTGCATATGCCCCAGACTTCAACTGCACTATCTGTTACGGACGTTGTTCGTGACGAACTGAGGCAGGTGATACGAGAGCCAGAGCGTGAGCTGCAGCCGGTTCGACCTATCCGAACATACTCTGAGGTTGTCAGACAACCCACGGTACACAGCAATGCAGCAGTTGCGATGGCGACGACTACTCTCCCACCTGTGGCACGCAGCGCACCTCGTCCACGGGAACCGACAGCTACCTATCTGCCCCCAGGAGCACGTAGCAGACATCACTATGTGGAGCGTAGGCCCAGGAAAAGTGACGTCTGGCGTGATCACGAGCGCAGGCCTCTGTGTTTTCATTGTGGGGAAGCGGGTCATCTGTACAGATTCTGTCCTTACCGACAGGCTGGATTAAGAGGCTTCCCGTCATATGCACCGTGCCCCCGAAACGGCGAACGACCAGCGGAGATTGAGGAGTACTTGTCGACGCGCCAGAACTCGCCAACTCTACGCCAACACCGGTCACGGTTACCATCGCCTATGCGCTACCGGTCATCCAGCCCACGTACACCTTCAAGGCAGCCTGGTCATCGCTCTCCAAGTCCACACCCGGAAAACTGAAGCAAGCGACCTGTGGAGGTGAGGCCGCTGATAACGTCAGTTACGAAGATCCTCCAGTTTGGTTTGAGAGTGATGACGGTGTATTTCCGGTAGATGGGTGCAGTAACGAAAACGTTACTTCAGATTTGCGGTTGAGAATGGAAGGATGGGAGCTGAATGCCTTAGTCGACACCGGTGCTGATTATTCAGTGATAAGTCACAAGATGGTGAAAAAGCTAAACAAAGTTGTGACACAGTGGAGTGGATCGCAGATACGCACGGCAGGCGGTCACATTATTACGCCCCTTGGCAGATGCACTGCAAGACTTGAAATACGGGGCTTTATTTACGTGGCCGATTTCATTGTGCTGCCAGAATGTTCAAGAGAACTCATTATAGGAATGGATTTTTTGCGAGCTAATGGCGCCGTAATTAACCTGCGTAGGTCCAGCGTGTCGTTTTCGACTGAACGAGCTATACCTGTGGAGGAATCTGAGGAACGACGCCTAACTGCTCTACGCGTTGTTCATGATGACGTCACTGTGCCGCCACGCTGCAGTATAATGGTGCTCGTAGAAAATGATGCATTGTACAACCGCGAAGGCATAGCGGATACAAATGTAGGACTGTTTTTGAACAAAGGTGTCTGCGTAGCTAGAGGTCTTGTTCACTTGACGAAAGGCCGTGCAGATGTCGTACTCACAAATTTCTCCAATGAGCTTCAACACATCGCTCAAGGCACGGCTATCGCCTATTTACACGACTTCTGTATGGCGACTGAACTATGCAGCTTAACGACATCAACCACTCGACCAGTGGCCTGCAACATCGACACATCCGTGACCGTCAATCAGAGCCTTCCGGACAGTCAGAAGAAACAGATTTACGCCTTGGTAAAAGAATTCTCTGATTGCTTTTCAAGTACCCTCGAAGGTCCAGCGCACGTCAATCACGAAACACAGAATTATAACGCAAGACGATACGAGGCCTATATGCCAGCATCCATATCGGGTGTCACAGAAAGAACGGGAAATTATCAAGAAGCAAGTGGAGGAGATGCTTTCTGATGATGTCATCCAGCCTTCGAATAGTCCATGGGCGTCTCCCGTAGTGCTCGTTAAGAAGAAAGACAACACACTTAGATTCTGCGTCGACTACAGAAGACTGAACAGTGTAACTAAACGAGATTTCTACCCCTTGCCACGTATCGACGATACACTAGATCGGTTGCGATCCGCAAAGTTTTTCTCCTCCTTAGATCTGAAAAGCGGATATTGGCAAATAGAGGTCGACGAGCGGGACCGTGAAAAAACGGCATTCGTAACACCAGATGGCCTCTACGAATTCAAAGCGCTTCCATTCGGCCTCTGTTCCGCACCAGCGACGTTCCAGCGAATGATGGACACTGTCCTCGCCGGATTGAAATGGTAGTCATGCCTAGTGTATTTGGATGACGTGGTGGTATTCTCTGCAACGTTCGACAAACATCTAGAGCGACTACGCACAGTATTGGAAGCCATCCGGTCAGCGAAATTGACAATCAAACCCGAAAAATGCCACTTCGGCTTCGAAGAGCTGCGATTCCTTGGACATGTCATTAGTTCCGATGGTGTTCGTCCCGATCCCGAAAAGACAGCCGCTGTTCAGAGGTTCCCTACACCCAGAGACAAAAAGTCAGTGCGTCGATTTTTGGGTTTATGTGCCTATTATAGACGATTTGTGGAAAACTTCTCAAAGATTGCGGAACCTCTTACAAAACTGACAAAAGACGACGTGCCCTTCACGTGGGAAAGCGAACAACAGAAAGCTTTTGACGAATTAAGGAAACGACTACAGGGTTCACCAATACTTGCCCATTTTGATGAGACAGCCGACACTGAAGTCCATACCGATGCCAGCAATGTCGGCCTCGGCGCCATCCTTGTCCAGTGGCAAAATGGTCAAGAGAAAGTGTTAGCCTATGCCAGCCGCAAACTATCAAAAGCTGAGGCAAACTACCCTGCAACAGAAAAAGAGTGCCTCGCCGTCATCTGGGCCATAAACAAGTTTCGACCCTACCTTTATGGTAGACCGTTCAGAGCTGTCAGTGACCACCATGCTCTATGCTGGCTGGCAAATCTCAAGGACCCGTCAGGTCGACTAGCAAGATGGAGCCTTAGGCTGCAGGAGTATGATATTACGGTCGTGTACAAATCTGGAAGGAAACACAGCGATGCCGACTGCCTGTCACGCTCTCCCGTCGATCCAAGTGTACCTGAAGAGGAAGACTTCCCGTTTCTAGGCGTTGTCGACACATCCAAAATCGCTCAACTACAACGAGATGACCCGGATTTGCTGGCACTTATACAACACCTGCAGGGTCGCGACGTTCAAGTCCCTCGCATATTCTCCAGAGGGCTCTCCGCGTTCTGCCTTCGAGGAAGTGTCCTTTACAGGAGGAACTTCGAACCTAATGGTGAAACGTTTTTACTAGTCGTGCCCACAGCCATGCGAGAGGAAATTCTGCACGCATGCCACGACGAGCCAACATCTGGACACATGGGTGTGAGCCGAACATTCGCCAGGATTCGCTTGAAATACTATTGGCCTAAGTTGCTCGCATCAGTGCAGCGCTACGTGAAAACTTGTCGTCAATGTCAACGGCGCAAAACTCCACCCGTAAAACCAGCCGGCCTTCTCCAGCCAATAGACCCTCCAGATGCCCCATTCCAACAAGTCGGCATGGACTTCCTAGGACCTTTGCCGACATCGTGTGCAGGCAAGAAATGGATAGTCGTAGCCACAGACTATCTCACCCGTTATGCTGAAACTGACTCTCTATACAGTGCGACAGCTGCCGAAGTCGCCAAGTTCTTTGTGACAAACATAGTGCTCAGGCATGGTGCGCCCATCGTTGTTATTACGGATCGGGGCACCGCATTTACTGCAGACCTAATGCAATGCCTGATGCGCATGACAAATACCGATCACAGAAGAACAACGGCGTATCACCCTCAGTCAAATGGCTTAACCGAACGCCTCAACAGAACTCTGACCGACATGCTATCAATGTATGTTGATGTTGAACATAAACAGTGGGATGAAATATTACCCTACGTAACATTCGCATTTAATACAGCCATTCAAGAAACAACCCACGTTGCCCCTTTCGAACTAGTATTCGGCCGAAGAGTGACCACCCCGCTGGATGCCATGTTGCCACTACAAGACGAAAGCAGCTATCCACCTGACTTAGATGACTTCTTGCAAAGAGCCGAAGAAGCACGGCAAATGGCAAGATACCGAATACGCCACCAACAGCACGTCGATTCTAGTCGCTACAACAAGCGACGCAGTGACACACTTTATCATCCCGGTGACAAAGTGTGGATATGGATACCAGTGCGCCGCCGCGGACTCTCTGAAAAGCTTCTTTGCCGATACTTCGGCCCTTATGAAGTAGTCAACCGTATCAGCAACGTCACATATGAAGTTAGATCTGCTGGACACGTGAGTTCAAGACGCCGAAATCCCACGGAAGTGGTCCACGTGGTCCGCATGAAGCCCTATCATGACAGATCATCGAAAAACGAGTGAGAGTGCGCGTGTATCTTTTCACTATCTTAAGCATCGGGACGATGCGTCTGAGGAGGGGGGCAATGCTGCGACAGGTTCGCCACATTCAAGTAGCCCGCCACAATCATCGTCACCAGCACCAGCAAGACCCGGCTCGGCTGGCATGCGCCACGCGTTCGGAGGTTCCAACAATGAGGAAGAGGAAGATAGTCGGATCTGTGCCACTCGGCCACTCGAACTTGACGACCATAGTTTTTTAGAATCGTGGGCACAAGTTCGCCCTAATAAAGACGCTTCTTTTTTAACCTGTCGGCGTCAGCATCGCTACAATATATATATATATATATATATATATATATATATATATATATATATATATGTGTGTGTGTGTGTGTGTGTGTGTCTGTGTTTGTGTGTACCACCGACATGTACGCGCGCGTTATATCCCACTGTATTCTGCGCTATATTTCTTCTAGGATTTCTATCGGGTGCCTATATGAGGTACTATGTAGAAATGTTGTTGGTTGAAGATGGAGCACAACGGCAACCATTGCCAGATAGGCGGACAAAAGAGAGGTACTACCAAGAAGTGGCGACTGCGGTAAGACGCATTAATCTAAAATAGCAGATAATATGGCCACAACATTTACCAAGTGCAAGTGTCTTTTCTATATAGATATTTTAGATGCACAGTCACGCGAATTGAAGAACTATGTTTTGGAATTCTTACACGATTTTCATGAAGTGCAAAAAGGCACATCCCACGTACAGTGGGAATCAACGACATTCCAATTGAGTGAAAAAGGTAAATATGTCGCTTTAAATGAGCACGACGTAATGAGCCGGACGTAAATTCTACCGTACATGACTTCCGTGCCATAATTATTCTGTTTGAACGCTTTATTTACCGTTGTCGTCTAATCACGGCACGTGATACCAAATTCCGCATATCTGAAGCTAGCGAAACGGCATGTGAGCGTGCTATGAGCATACCAAGTAGTCATTTCTAGATGCCAATCATAAATGGTTGTCATGTTTGGACGTATCATTTACCTTCATTGTCCATTTATGTCACGCTATACAAAAATTTGTATATGTGGAGCCAGCAAAACGGCCTTGAGCATGCTATGAGCGTAGAATTTAGTCATGTTTTACATGACAGGCATGTCATGATTATTGTGTTTTGACATCGTTTATTCACATCACGTAGTGCCAAGTTTGGTATATGTGAAGCTAGCAATACGGCCTCGAGCGCATCATGAGTGTAGCATGTAGTCATGTTCTGACATGACATACATGTTATGATCATCATGTTTTCACCAGCCATATACCTTCGTCATTCATTCACGTCTAGTAATACGAAATGTCTGATATGCAAAGTTAGCGAAACGACCGCGAACGCACGATGATCTAGGTGTGTAGTCATGACCTATATGACATTCACGCCATGATTTCTACGTTAAGGTGTGTCACTTATGTTCGCCATACATGCAGTCATATCATACCATACCAGTTTTGCGGTATCACATGTGAACAAAACCACGGTAAGAGCACGAAGACCATGAATTATAAATAATGACATTCATAATATACATGCCAAGATTTTTGTTCATCATGAAACAAGCGCTAAAAATACACGCTTTCAGAGAGGACACAGACAAGCGCTTACTAGCAACTGAAGATTTCATTTCAAAGTGAACACCAATAAATACACCACAAGCATGAACGTCATTCTCGGCTTCAACATAAACCTTTACCAACACGCCCAACTGGCAGTCATCCTAAACGATTTTTGTTTTTTGACTTGTGAATTACGCTCGTCATGCCACCATGTTATTCCGTAAGAATTCTGGTATTAATACTATTATTGAAACGACCAGGAGGGCTAAAGTCATAGGCGGCTAGATAGATATATAGATAGATAGATAGATAGATAGATAGATAGATAGATAGATAGATAGATAGATAGATAGATAGACAGACAGACAGACAGACAGACAGACAGATAGATAGATAGATAGATAGATAGATAGATAGATAGATAGATAGATAGATAGATAGATTGATAGATAGATAGAGAGATAGAGAGATAGATAGATAGATAGAGAGATAGATAGATAGATAGATAGGTAGATAGATAGATAGCTACGCTCTGAATTGCTGAAGTTTGCTAATATTTTTCAGAATTTGACCAAGTACTCCACAACGAAGCGCAAACTTGGGGCCAGAGACGTTAGCGTACAGCGCACCCTAAGGCTCTCGACAAACACCCCCGCCGAAAGCGCGTCTGCAGCGCGGCGACTTGTTCCTGCCATAGCCTCACTGACGCTGTCCTTCCTACAAAGTCATTTGTTGCGCCTTTCACTCGGCTCGGAAGGCTGCCGAATCCTCAGTGCGAAGTTGCTGTTTGCGCATTGTCATTCGTTCTGGTTCCTGTACTGCTGTATCAGCCCGCCTAACAAGGTTTTTTCACAGATAAGCTGTTGGCCTAGTGCTTGGAATGTTGTTTGCTGTTGGGTCGTTAGTGGTAGTTGTAAATCATTCCCATATCATGTGGAAGTTGTAAATCAACCTTCCTGTGAAACCAAACTACTCATGGGTTCGTGTGCTCGTTAGGCGATGTTTGCTTACATGTCTGCATTGTCTGTCGACCTGCTTGACGGCTTTCCTTGGTTGAGAGGAGACGCGCACGTGTGCAAACCGCGAGGGGGGGGTGTCATGTTTTTCGTTCCCCATCATTTCTTCACCTTATCTTCAAAATCCTTTCTCTTCCACTCCTCATCTGTGTGCAGCGTTGTTGAGAACGCTGCTATGGAGAGACGGCGCTGCACTTTTTCCTTCATTTTTCTCTCTTTCTCTAATGTCCGGGGTTGTTCTTCGACCAAGGACGTACGTGCTGGGCGTGGTGGTCCAAATGAAAATAGGGGACCCTGAATCTTCACCTTTAGGAGTTGAACGCGATAGCGACAATCTCTTTTTTAGTTTGTTCTTTTGCACTTTTATCCTGGCGCAACCCACCATGGGGGATCGGCCATAAAACGAACGATGACTCGGTATTTAAAGGAATGTTCATAATTTCAAAATGTCAAATCTTTACCGAATATGCTTAATTTTGATAACTATTTATGCATGACCTTAGCATTCAATTCTTCTCGTCTTCCAAAGGAAATCGCAAAGGACATGTCAAGTGCTCCTGTGGCTAAAACCCAGCATGGTAGCCCCAAAGGAAAGAAGAACCGGAAGTGATACATTTATTCTCAACCTTCGAAGCGGTTCGTCTAGAAGTGTTTTCCTTTGACTGGTAAATAATCTGCACGTTATAAAGAAATAATCAAGAGATTCACAGTCATCGCAATGGGGCAAAAAGTGATTGTACCAAACCAGACCTGTGTAGGTAAAAAGCCAGTGGGAGACTCGGCATCGTATTTTGGTAACTGCAATCTCACTCCTTCTGGAGGAACACCATCGATTCTTTCAACAATAATTGAGGTGAGGGAACTCAGAAACTGATAACGCAGACTTAGCGAAGTTGTCCAATGTGCCAAATTTTTCAGTACGTACCACGCTTACAAACGCCAACGTGGCGAAATATACATTATAAAACATTTCCATGATAAATATGCGAGTGCAACCGCTTGTTCATTTAAAGGTACACTTTTGTGCCCTAGTAACCACATCAAGCGAATAATACGTATATGTCTTGGAATTAGGCAATAAAATATTTCGAAAGAAATTGAAAAAAATTCATGCAGTTGATGAAGAACAGACGGATAGGCTGTCTGTCAGTATGACGGCTTCTGATAATGATATGGATAATTTCCGTAGAGTTAATATAATGGCAAGTAATTCTGCATAATAAATAGCAGTAAAGTCAGGGAAGCGAATTGAAAAAGACTACTACAAAGATAATGATGCAGTTCCCACCTCTGCCTTTTCTGCACAAATTGAAGCGTCAGTTGCTATCCCTGCGGTCATTTCTAACCTATATGAATGGTCCTCCTAAATGCAATTTAGGTAATCACTGGCTAAATGCTTCCAATTCTTGGGAAATATGTCATCTAGTTCTATTCTACTTCTTTGTACAGATCTGCTTATAATTAGTACTTCACGTACCAGCACATGTAATGTTTCCAATTGTGTCTATGCGAAAATAACTTAGGAACACCATAATCTTGGCCACTGATGTTCGAAAAATTGCGTCGGATGATTAAGAAAAGTATATTGTGATCTCTTTAATGGCGATGCATAGATCTTTAGAATTGTACGCACGGTTAGGATGTTAAACCGAGTACGAATAGCAGGCAGGCGTGCTTCTGTGTATAATATACTATTTGATGCAAATTTTGGAAGTCCAAGACATGATAGTAATGATTCGCGTTCTAAAAGAACCAGTGGTCGTAGTTTGTATGCAGGTGCACCAGAAAACAAGACACAGCCGAACTCTAATATCGAGCGAATATACATGCAGTAAATCTTGATGAGAACATCACGACGTAAACCTGAACGTTCGTTGCTGAGTCTACGAAGCATCCCCAGTGCACGTGTTCCTTTGGCAGCCATATTTTTTATACCTGGACTACAATTAGGTTTTTCGGTATAAGTGATCTCTAAATACTCAACATGTTGTACCTGCGGGATAACGTCTTGCCAGTAAATCAAATCGATATGGACCAGAACACTGAGAGGAAAAACTACCATCGCACTTTTTTACATTAAATGATAAGTTTATATTTTCTAGCCACGTTTCTAGAGCGTTCATATACGTCTGCAGACTTCGATAAGGTGAATTTATACCTGCACCTCTAACAAAAACGTGATATCATCGGCATACACATACACTTGCACGTCCATCTGTATAAGATTGGTGCATAGTAAAGTACTTAATAATAGTGGCGATAGCACTGATCCTTGCGGGAGACCTCTAGTTTGTTCCTTAAAGGCGACAAACCAGACTAATAACAGTAAAACTCTTTGTCGTTTAAGAAAGAATGTACCCATGCTACAAAGTACTGGGGTCGACCTGCGGTTTCAAGTGAATTACTTTGTTTTGAAGGTTCCACGCCGTCATAAGCTTTTGTGATGTCTAGGGTTACGGAGGTGGCATATTGTTTCTTACAACGGGCAAGCTGTATTCTACTTTCCAAATCGACATGGGTACACAAATGGAGCAACCACGCCTGAAGCCAATTTGTCATGGGATCAAAAGATATTTTCATTCAATCAAATATTTATTCTTATGTGTAAAACATTTTCAATTAGCTTTACCTGATTAGATGTAAGTGCTGTAGGCCTGATGTTATCTAACGTTAGCCCAGCACCTTGTTTTTTAATAAAGGAATTATCTCAGCTATTATCCAATGAGCTGGAATCCATGAGTTTCTGATAGAGTGGTTAACCCAGGAGGTCCTGGGTTAAAACCTTAAATATAATGTTATTGTCGAAGTAGTTATGCCATCAGGACCTGGCGCAGTATTGGGCAAGTTTCTCACTACCGGAACACTCAGTTTCCAGTGCGTTCTTCAAACACTTAGTGCATGAAACTTTCTCAAGTTTTCCTCGCACCCACTAAGTGGCCCCAAGAGAATAGGTGCAGTAGAGTGTGTGCATTTTAAAGGGGGTTTCGGCTTTCAACCATGGAGTCATCATGGTAATCACATAATCTGACGCCCGTTGGCAACGAATACTTGTACCACGCATCTTTTCACTGTGTTCACAGGCACAGACGTGGCCGTGTGCTGTACAACCGCTTGCCACAAAAACGACCCGGGTTCGTTTTCCACTTAAAAGTTGGACCCAAACAACCCTGGTTCGGGTCCCACTCTGCTCCAGTTTTTTTAAGTATTTTTATCTATCCCGATTTTTAGGTCAAGCAAAAGATCCAGTCTAGACAGGTAAAAAGCTTTACAGCTAAAGCACGTATGATATCAAAACACAGGTCATGTGCGGTGCCGTAATTGTCCACCGCCGCGGTGGCCACCGCCGGTGTCTGTAAACAGTATCGATCAAAAAAGCCCTGTAAATAAAGAACGAAAATTAAGGGCACAATGAGAATCAAACCTGAGTCTACCACTAAGCACGCCAGTGATTATTTCTCATTGCTAAACTGGCCTTAGGCAAGGTTGAGGTCGGGAAAGGAATCGTGGTAATATGAGCGATAAAGAGTTTTAGAACATCAAATGAACAGCCAAGCGTTACACCGTGCGAACGGCGTAACGAGTGGGTCGTCCAATGCTCCAACCCATTAGTGAACTTATTCTTGATCAATTAAAAACTGTGACGCATACCCACTTCAGGCATATTTTCTCATTCCTATCAGCCACTGCATAAAAATTCCTCGAAACTCGTAACAAGTGTGTATCGGATACCACGCTTTTCCGAAGAATGACGAAGGATAGCATGCGCCGCGTGTCATTTCTCTCGCTTCGCCCTGTCCACCGCTCGCTACGCTCAAGCCCACTCCTCACGTCGGCATCATCTTTTCACCCAATCGCCATCTCTCTCCACCTGCCGTCGAGAAAAAGGCCCAGGAAGGCGCACTGCGTGCGCTAAGGCGCCATCGTCTAGCCTGGCCGTGGTCGAGGCTGTGGTCCCACGGTGCTGGTGATGTGGACAGCGCGTTACCCCTTGCCGCGCGATCCTGCTGATGGGCGGGATGCCGCCAGGGCATGCTTCCCTCTAACGTGCGCGTTCTTTTTTCGGCCGTCGCTTGCGTGGCGGGTTAGCGAAGACGTTCCGCGTTCGCGAATGGCGATGCCCCGCTTGTAACAACGATAAGGCGCAATTGATTGATGATTAACTAAAAGTTAATTCTGATCCTGAGGAGACACAGGAGAGACCCCGCTCCACCCGGCTAATTCAACGTAGGAACCGCCAAGCCGAGCTTGGAGGCCCGTTCGTGGGCACTCTGGAGGCCAGAGTTTGATTGTTAAGTTCAGGGCTGCGTAGGAGCGCTGCCCACCTGTCCTCGTTGAGAGCGGAACGACTGGCTTCACATTTCCACAAAATATAGTTGATTGTGGCTAATGGTCCACAGGCAGGGCAATCCGCACTTGGATACCGTTTAGAGCACATGGCATAAAGAACTGCAGGTCAAATATGCGCAATGTATTGCAATATTCTAAGGGTAACTGTCTACGCTCCGCACAAGGCAAGGTATGAGAGGTGGATAGAAGTGGTTTGCTATTTCGTTGAACGTGAGCAAGGGTTCCCCGGGAGGCAGAGAGACTGCGTAGGCAGTGCAGTCGGTGAATCCTCGCACGGCCTCGTGTGCACCCTCGTTAGGCTTAAAGGTAGAGCCCTCAATCAACCACAGTTGAGCGGGAAACAAGTGAGAGATTGGAGCGAGACACTCTTGACGCTTTGGAGATTGTGGAGGGCAAGAGCGGCTACCATCCCGGTTTTTTAGGCATTGATAGCCGCTTGTAATCACTGTTTATTTACTATCTACGACTATCAACACAGCCAGGCGATCGCAACCTGTTCGGCTATCACGGGCTTTGATGTGCGTACCGTGGCTGAGCAAGTGAGCCTAGAATTTGAGTTGATGATGGAACCAGGTAATGTCTCTTCTAGTCCCTTATGGTGCCGCATCCACAAATCTCGCGTCAGTGGGGTTGCCATAGACGTGCCCGAGCAAAGTTCTACCCCTAACCCTGCATCGAACGACGTTGTGCAGAGGGTGCATATTGCGGAGAACAGGCGTGATGTGCAGTTGAGAACTGACATTTTTGGGAATCCGCATGGAATTGGTGCACTTGCCGATAGAATTGAGGACCTAATGGTAGAGTATCTTGCAGCCCGATTTGGTTGCGGAAAGCCTGAACAGCTGTGAGCGCTCTTGTGCCTCGATTATCTCTTTGAGTGTATTGCGAGCACAAAGCTTGAACAGGTTTTGAGTGCGAGTGGTCACAGGCAAGCTGAGGACGAGCTCGAGACCTTTCTTATGGGAGGATTGAGCTTATTCCTCTCTGAAACATACCTGTTATGCATGGCCACTGAGTACGAAAGGTGGCAGAGCACAAACCTAAGTATACTGCAGATGAGATTGTCTTCCTTTATTCCTCGTTGTGTATTGGTTATCTTCTGTATGAGGCCAAGCGCATTTAGTCTTGGTAGTCGTCTGCCTTATTTTCGCTCTGTTAGGCCTGTTAGACTCGACATACACGCCCAATATTATGATAAGTGGGGTTTTAGCTTCCCAAAACCAGCGTATGTGTATGACGCACCATAAAAAAGGGCTCGAGAAATTTAGACTACCTGGGGCTCTATAAGGCGCACCCAAATATGCGAAAACAGGCCTACAACATTTCCGCCTCCATCGAAAATGCAGCCACCGCAGCCGGGATTCAATTCCACGACCTTTGGGTGAGCAGCCGAGTACTTAAGCCACTGGACCATAGCGGCGTGGCTATACATGCCCAATATTCGGAGCGAATCCACTGTAGGCATTTGGGACCCATCACCAGTGAAATTCCGCGTTTCACTTGGAGACGCATGCTTACAGTAATGATGGCCGCCACCTCAGGGTCCGCATAGAGCAGTAGTTGTGATTTCGGGAGAGAGCACCTGAGTCCGGTGGAACAGTAGAAACGTTTGGTCTCCTCGAGTGTACTCTGCATGACTTCCTCGACTTGGCTATCACTCTCGCCGGTGTGCCAGACGGTTATATCATCTGCGTAGACGGTATGATTGATTCCTTGAGGTTTCGTGAGTCCCTTGGAGAGCGCGATCATTTCGATCTTAAATAATGTTGGTGGAATAACTGAGCGCTGAGGCATCCCACGTGAACCAAGAGTGGCCTCTCGTGAGAAGTATCCTTCGTTCCTGAGCTTCGTAGTTCTCTGGCTAAGAAAGGATCTAACGAAGCGTAAACCATCATTGACGCAAACTTGAAAGAATAAGGGAGAAGAGACTCGGAAAGACGCTAACACAGCTACACACCAACTATCCCGACAGCATACGTTACTGAGCCATCTCACGTAGTCATACATCCTCTCCACTAGCCCTAGATTGGCAATACACTGGAGAATTGTTTCGTCAATTATGGTCGAAAGCCTTCTCCAGGTCTGATTCAAGGATGGCTCTGGCATCTCCTATGCTCCGGTCGATGATCTCATGCTTTATCAGCTTCATGGCATCCTGTGTCGAGAGGCTAGCTCTGAAACCATTCATATTATTACGAGAATAAACTAGACCCACGGTTGCAGAGTTGATGTGTTTACAGTGATCACAGAGGTTGCCCTCGGCGAGATAAATCCCGTTGCCTTCCTCCAGTCTGAGAGAACTTCCTCGTCTCTTTGCCACAACCTCACCCTCCCGGAGGGCATAGCTCTGTCCCGGTCCACTTTATGCAGCGCCAGTTGAGGCGGAAATATACGGTTTGAGCCTGGCGACGTGAACAACGTTGCTGTTGACGTGAGTAGCAAAGACAAGTCAGCTGGTGCAATGTCGTAAATTACGACAGACAATTGGTGTGAGATCGTGTACGGGCCAGGGTAGCGAGAAATACATTTTCCAGCCAAGACAACATGGCGTCAGGGTGTCCAAAGAAGAGAAAAAAAAACCGAAGGGAAATTGTGTGTCTCGGTGCTGGCGATCGTAGCGTCGTTTTTGAGAAACTTGTGATGTCGTGAGGCATTGACGAGCAACCTCTCGGGTATAGGTGGCCAATTTAATTGCATCGCGGGGGTAATCGGTCTTTGAGAATTTGACACCAGATGGTAGCAACGTGTTGGACGCCAAGACAAGGTTACGGTCATGCAAAAGGTAAAAGGGGGGAAATCTGGCGGTTTCGTGACGGGACGAATTGTAATCAAAAGTTATGTATGTTAAAGCGGCGTCTCAGTCAGTGTGATCGTCAGAAACGTACATGGCAGGCAAGTCAGTTTGAGTGCGGTTCAGTCACTCGGTGAGCCCATACGTTTGAAGATGGTACGGGGTAGCGATCTTGTGTTCAGTAGCACAAGACTGCAGCAGGTCATAGACGACCTTTGACAAAAAGTAACGGCCACGATCCGTTATTAACGGTCGATGGGCGCCGTGGTGCAGGATGACGTCATAAAGTAAAAAAGCCCGCAACATATGTAGCGCAGCTAGACGGTATCGCGCTTGCAATCCTTACAGCAAAAACCAGCGCCACTGGGTACCAGCGTCCAGCGCCATGCTTGATTCTGGGCCCAGTATGGCGCTGGTACCAAGCGCCTCCCAGTGCAGGTACTGGGACGCTGGAGCGGCGACGTCCCAGTCCTCCGCGCATAATGGCTCAACAGTGTTGAAACGGGGATGCCCATTCGTAAAAAATAAAAAAATAAATAAGTAAAATAGCACGTTTTCACATTGAAAAAACTAAAAAAATGAAACACTATTTGACTGGATGTGAATGCTACCTTTTGATCTCTAAGCGAGTACGCTACCCACTACGCCATGCTAAACATGCATACGCGGTTGTAAAACGACTATCTATCCAAAGAACGCGCCCTTCAACTTCATGTTTACATGTCGCACAGTCAAGACCGACAGGATATTATTTTCCAATTAACAATTGCGTCTTGATTCGACAGTGGCGAATGGCTTCCGCGCACCGAATGACATGCAGATATTAGCAAGAGCGCGAAGTTTTTTAAGCATCTACACCTTAACTCTGAAAATCTCAAATTGACTGGAGGAGCAGCCACAGATTGTCAGCTGTTGCTGCCGATAGGTTTTTTTTCTTCGATAGTCGGTTCTAGCACTTGCTACTGGTCAATAATTTGATTGACTGATTCATCGATTGATTTGTGGGGATTAACGTTCCAAAACAACCATATGATTATGAGAGACGCCTTAGTGGAGGGCTCCGGAAATTTCGACCACCTGGGGTTTTTTAACGTGCACCTAAATCTGAGAATACGGGCCTACAACATTTCCGCCTCCATCAGAAATGCAGCCGCCAAAGCCGGGATTTGATCCCGTGACCTGCAGGTCAGTAGCCGAGTACCTTAGCCACTAGACCACCATGGCGGCGCTACTGGTCAACAAGTACAGATTATTTACATGCCTTGGTTGGTAGCTATGCTCGCACACGAGTGAATATTGAGTCTTTTTTTGCGCAAGCGACGATGTAACAGTACACATTCGGCGTGCCAGATTACATATTTGCAGTTATAACGATACCTGCTACTAAGAAATCACCGAGGAATTGACTAATGCAGTCCGCTGAAATAGTATGCCGATATGTTAGTTCGCTAACACGTACAAAAGTACCTATTCAAAATTGCATGTTCTTACATACGAGTCAGAGAAGTACCGGCTCCTTCGCTCAGAAGGAAGCTTTGGGTGACAGCCTACGTTGCTGAAAGCACAACACATCGATTGTCGCCGCTCCTTGTGCAGGCACCGCAAACGCGGAAAACGATTGACTTAGGCTCGGGGATGTCTACACTGTACTTTACAGTCATTCCTACACGTCAGAATTCTGTCTTCTTGAAGTAAAAAGTGCCAGCAGCATGTACACCAACGTTGCCGGCACGATATAGGCCTCGCTGAGACGGGGCACTGGCTGCTCTTGAAGCAGCTGAGTGTCGATGCTTGAAGTTTCTGCATTTAAGCTTCGCAACAATTCTAACTGTTACCAAAACTGTACATGAAGTAAGTGGTAGGTCAATAAATGCCAGAAATGCATTTACGGAGAGGCGATATCGAGCGGCAGCCGTTTTTCTGGCCTCCGCTGGCAGTATACAGCGGGCGTGCCAGCTGTGCAGATATATGCAGTTATATCAATACCAGTTATTAAAAAACACTTATTAAAATGCCAGCGCAATCCGCTGAAAACGTATGCCAGGGAGTCAGTTCACGAAGGTGTACTAAATTACCAACTGAAAATTGCATGCTGTTACATATCAGTCAGAGAAGTACAAGCTAAGTGCGGCCGGCAGCTTTCAGTGACAGCCTGCGTAGCTGAAAGCGTGACGTTCGATCATCAGAGCTTCTTGTGCAAACATTGACACAAAACAAAATAGTTGATTTAGATTCATGGATGTCCCAACTATACTTTACAGTTACTCTCACACTTTAAAGTTGTGTGTACACGAAGCAAGAAGCGCCAGTAACATATATACCAACGCGGCTGGCACGACAGGCTTACCGTTCGCTGGGCCGGGCACAGGGTAAGACCGCTCTCGACGCATTGAGTTTGTATGGTTGAAGATTCTGCATTTGAGCTTCGTAACAATTCTAACTCTTACCTGAAGTAAGTAGAAGGAAAAGCATGGCCAGGCATACATTTATGCGGTGTGGTGGAATCGAACGACAGCGTTTTTTTCTTGCCTCCGCTGGAAAACCTTGGAAGTGATCGATAGAGCTCATTTACGTTTCGTCAACTTTGCGGCAAAAAAAAGTTTACTGTTTCTGTTAGGATTGACGTGAAGCTCCAGGCTTACAAACACTGCAACTTGGAATCGTTACAGCAATACACGGATGATGCGAATATGACCGGTTTACGCGGGGCATATGCGAAAAAGATGCATTTTAGTTGTTGCATCTCTTATAGCATAGCTTATAGCTAGTTATAGTATATAATAATATATACTTACCTATAGTATATTATAGTCGTTGCATCTCATTATACGGTAGCATCTCTCCCTGCCATCGAATCAATCGTTTTATATTCAACGACACCGAAACAAACTACGGCACACGCTACAATAACATGCACGCTGCACTGGTAGAAACAGTGAATGCTCCAGTATTCACCAGTGCTTGCCAGTGAAACTTCCAGCGCTTCTTGAGCTTCGCAGTACGCACCAGCATCAGAGCGGTTGAGCCAGCGCCACTACCTGTGCGACAGAGCTTTTTGCCAGTGCACCCAGCAAAGTGCCAGAGAATACAAGCATGTACCAGTGTCTCCAGCGTGTACCAGTGCCAAAAAACGTACTGGCGTCACGCTCTTTTTACAATAGGGATGGCATATCTCGTGGCATAATCTGTCACGATGGCAATTCACTTGTTCCCTCTGATAGAAATGGGGAATGAGCCAAGTAGGTCGAGGCCCACACGGGAGATTTGTTCTATTTGGACCACAATTGGCTGAAGCAAACCCACAGAAGGCAAAGCAGGCGTCTTTCAACACTGACACAGGTCACAAGAAGTGGCATAGCGGCGCACAGAGTGATAGAGACCAGGCCAGAAGAAGCGGTGCCTTACGTAGTTGTAAGTCCGATGACGCCCATATGTCCAGTAGTAGAACCGTCACGAAATTCCTGCAGCACAGCGAGCCGCAGGTGTTTGGGAATGACTAGTAAGAGCTCAGAACCATCAGACTGAATGTTGCGGTGGTAGAAAATTCCGTCATGAAATGTGAACATCCGGACAGAGGGGTCAGTGAGTGAGTAGCTTAGATGGCTCATAAGATTTTGGAAAACCGGGTCTTGTCGTTGCTCACTGCTTATGTGAAGACAGCCGGTTGCGGAAAGGGTACAGATGTTCATGTCACTATCAGTGCCATCCAGTTGTTCCACAGTATTGCGAGAAAGGCGGTCAGCATCGCTGTGCATGCGTCCAGATTTGTGCACTATTGTGAAGACATACTCTCGTAGACGCGTTGCCCAATGCAAGTCTTCCAGTTGGGTCCTTCAAAGAGGAGAGCCAACAGAGGGCGTGGTGATCTTTGACGGCACGGAAAGGACGAAAACACAAGTATGGTTGAAATTTTGCGACAGCCCAAACGAGTGCAAGGCATTTTCGCTCAATTATTGAGTAATTGCTTTAGGGTGTGAAGAGAAGACTCGCATAGGCGATGACAAGGTCGTGGTCACGTTGATCTTTAGCGAAAACTGCACCGGTACCATGACCACTCGCGTCAGTGTGGACTTCGGTGGGCACAGAAGGGTCGAAGTGTGGGAGAATCGGTGAACTTGTAAGCAGCTCAATAAGGGTAGAGTATGCTCACTGTTGATGCGGCTCTCAGAAGAAAGAGGTATCTTTCTTGAAAAGGTCAATCAGAGGACGAGTGATGTCGGCAAATTTCTTTACGAAGCCACGGAAGTATAAGCATAAACCCGTAAAACTGTGGACATCTCTAGTCGATGAAGAAATAGAAAAATTTCGAACAGCGTGAGCCTTTTCTGGGTTAAGTGGGGTTCCCGCTGAATTTACGAGATGTCCTAGCATGGTAATTTTGCGGCTACCGAAGTGGCACTTAGAGGCATTTAGCTGAAGGCCAGCAGAGCGAGACAACAAAAGGATAGTTCTGGGGCGCTGCAGGTGACTTTCGAATGTCTTCGAAAACACGATGCCGTCGTCTGGGTCACACAGGCCCGTTAACCACTTTAAGCCACGCAAGAATAAGTCCATTATGCGCTCAAATGCAGCTGGCGCATTGCACCGTTCAAAAGGCTTGACTTCGAACTGCTCTAAGCCAGCTGTTGTTACGAAAGCGGTTTTTTCGCTGTCCATCTCATCAACGCTGATCTGCCGATTGCCTGAATGAAGATCAATTGAAGAAAAATAGTTTTATCTGTGAAGGCAGTCAAAGGCATCATCTATTCGGGCCAGTGGGTTCATATCTTTTTGGATTATCCGGTTCAGGTGACGGTAATCGATGCAGGGGCGCCACGAGTTGTCTTTTTTCTTTATCATTATCACTCCGGGTGCCCACAGGCTACTGGATGGTTCAGCAATGTGCTTCTCGATCATCTTGTCTACCTCTTGTTGTATGATAGTCCTTTCTGCAGCGGAGACGCAGTATGGTTTCCTACGTAAGGGGCTTGCATGGCCGGTGTTGGTTCGATGGGTGAAAACACACGTCTGTCCCAGAGGCCACTTATTCAGTTACAAAATATCTCAATACGATGACAGCAAGTGACGAAGAGCTGTTGTGTGTTCTCAGGAAGGTCAGGGGCAACCATTTTAAAATTGTTATCCGCAATTGACCAGCAAAAAGCAATCGGTGACAAAGGTGTGCTGCTATGAAAGAGAGATGCAATGCCCAAAGAAGTATTATTTTATTTTTCTAGAGGAGAGAGGCTCGCCATGGCGATACCTTGGGGAAGCACGTGCATAGAAAATCCAAAATTGACGATTGGTATGCAAGCCCTATTCTCCTGTATTGTGCTTCGCAGGGCAATATTTCACGTCAGAGCCAAGTCATCAAGCGGCGACACGACATGGCCGTTGTCGGGGACGGGAAAAAAGGGCGTCAGGATATCACCTGTCGCAAACTGTGGGGACAGACTAGCGAACTCTTCGGAACATAAACAGGATGGTGCACAAGTTGCAACGTCAGCAGGGAAGTGAAGATCAAGCTGCACAACTCAATCGGAGCAGTCAATCTGGGCTTCCTGCTGTGCAAGAAATTCTACGCCCAGAATGAGGTCGTGTGGACTCCCTTCGAGTGCAATAAATAAAACTATAGCAGAGTGGTTGCTGACGTTGACACAGGCTGTACACACTTCAACAACAGGTGCAGTGCTACCATCGGCGACTCGTACTGTACTCGTTGCGGTGGGTGTGAGGACCTTTCAGAGCTTTCAGTGAAGAGCAGCGCTCATAACCAATAGTTGCGCCCCCGCGTCGACGAGAAATCGGACATTACCACCATCAACTTCAACGTCCAGTAGGTTTCCACATGTAGGCATTGTCAGTACAAGGTTTCAAGGCTAAGTCGAAGTTGCAGCGTCACCTCCGGGAGCTGCGCCGCCTAGTTTTTTGAAAGGAAGCGGTTGGTTTGTGGATGGATACGAAGAGCGGTGCATGAGCGGTGAACGTGTCCGACGACCTTCCGAAGACGGGCAGTGGCTTGATCTTGGCTGGTAATTGTCAGTGATGGTGCTCTTGTTTTGCGTGTAGGGCGAGAAAGAAGGACCATTTGGCAGCTGTTTGTTGTGACTAGGAGACAACCACCAGGGAGGAGGCGTAAAGTGACGGCGGCAATGACGCGTAATGTGTTCAATATTAGAGTGATTGAAGCATATTGGACGATAGTCCATGGTGTGCCACTCGGCGTGATTGCAGCGGACGTTACGAGGGGCTGAGGGAACCCGGTAAGTGCTCGTTTGCCTTTCTGAGCAGAGTGATGACGCGCCCAAACTTGCGATTTTTTCCAGAGCGACCGCTTGAATGGAGGAGATAGATAACGTGTTATCGCTGAAGTTAGAACGAATAGGTGGAGCCGGAGACATGGCCTCAAGCTCATGGCGGATAAGGCGCGTGATGTCTTTAGTTACCGTGGGTTGGACAGGTAATGGTGGATCTTTGCAGGATAAGATCATGGTGGTACTTGGAAATCTGTCGTACTCTTAAGCAACTCGGCGGCCTTTTGCCTGTTCGAAGCGCCAAAAATCTTTGATAATTCCATTCACTATAGTACAACTTTCGTACACAAGGAGGTTGAAGGCATCATCGGCAATACCTTTCAAAATGTGCCGAATCTTGTCATCCTCGGTGGTGCTGTCGTGAGCTTTACGACAGAGAAAAAGTACATCTTGTATGTAGATGACATACGACTTTGCTGACGTCTCAGCGCGGCCCGCAAGTTCACTTTTTTTGCGGCCAGATGATGACCGACCGTTCTGCCAAACAGATCTCGCATTTTCTGTTTATAGGCGTCCCAGCTCAGGAGTTCACTTTATGTGTCTTGCACCATTGCCACGTAGCTCTTTTTAGATTAAAGAGCCCAAAAGAGACAAATGGGGCCAAGGTTCTACAGATGAGTTAGGAAGGCAGCTGGCATTGCCGTTGACGCTTGTTTTGACATCGTTGCTGGCTAAGACATTGCCTGTTGGTTTGTCTTTGTCGCTTCAGAAAGCTGACGTTCACCGAGAAGTTCCTTCCTGGTACCTCAGCACTTCCACCAAATGTTGCGAGAAGAAAGCAGACGCACAGGTGCAGAGTTGGTGTACACCAGTCGCAGAGGTTTCCCAGGCGGAGATAAGTCCCGCCGTCTTCCTCCAATCTGAGAGAACTTCCTCGTTCTCTTTACCGCAACAATATTATGCGTACAGCGTGAGTTGGTTCTGCAGGACATTGCCTGTGGCCTTATTGACACGGGAAGTCATGTGAATTGTTCTTCATTTTCGTATTCTGGTTCTTAACCGGGTTTTGGGATTACTACCGTGTAAACCATCTTCCTCAGTGTGGGGACCTCCCCAGGGCGCAACACCTCGTTAATCTTTTCTGTGAGAAAGTCGATGGAATCATCATCCATGTTCTTGAGCATCTTATCAGTCATGTCATTAGTTCCAGGGGCAGATTTACCATTTAGGGAAATAAAGCTTGCCGAATCTCGGCTACGGTGAACTCCTGGTCAAACTCTGGCACATCACAGCCCACGTAGTTCAGAAACTGTGTGGAGGCAGTGCTATCCGCGACTCGCAGGTACTTGTCTATGAGCTCTTTGACAACCAATTCGCCCGGAGTAGAGTTGGTAGCAAGACGAATGGCTCGAGCGAGGAACCACCTCTGGCTGAACTTGATGCTGCCCTGATCAAGACGGTGTTTGAGATTACCCCACCTCTTTCTAGATCGGAGCTGACCCTCCACGCTTTCGCAGAGTTCATGCCATTTTTGTGTACACAGGGTTCTCCAGTGCTCTATGATTGCCCTGTTAACATCGCAAAGTTTTTGCACACACGCCCGCAGGGCGTGGGTTCGTATCCCGGCTGCGGCGGCTGCATTTCCGATGGAGGCGGAAATGTTGTAGGCCCGTGTACTCAGATTTGGGTGCACGTTAAAGAACCCCAGGTGGTCTAAATTTCCGGAGCCCTCCACTACGGCGTCTCTCATAATCATATAGTGGTTTTGGGACGTTAAACCCCACATATCAATCAATCAAAGTTTTTGCACAGCCGGCTGTTATGCTTCTGCACCTTCCACCTCGTGAGTAGGGTTTGCTTGGATTCTAGTAGGGTGGCCAACTTTCTGTCCATGTATTCGATGTCGATGCCAGCGACGACCTCCTTGGTCGCTGCCGTAGCGTCATCTCTGATTTCTTTGTGCCAACTTTCAAAATCTGTCTCAGACATTGGTGCTTGCTCGGCTCTGATTAAGAGCAAAACGTCCCAGTTGGCCACTTTGAATTTTTTTGTCTTAAAGCGGGCGATTGCGAAGGGTACCTCGATGACGTAGTGGTCACTTCCGACGTCTAGAGTCATGTTGACCCACTTTATCTCCCCGATATTCTTAACAAAACTGAGGTCCGGGGTGGTATCTCAACCTGTGGAGTTACGTCTCTTAGTAGGGAAATTCTTGTCAGCGATAAGCGTCAAGTCGGCTTCCGTCACAGTCTGCCATAGCTCATGTCACTTCGGCATATCTGACATGTATCCCCAACGCTGTGTGGAGCGTTGGAATCCCCGACGATCACAAGGGTATAACCACTGGCCATGCTCAAGGGCGTTTAGAGGAGAGTGTCTGCTTTCACGCTACGATAGCTAAACTGCAGTATACGTTGGGCTGTTTCTTCGTCGGCCCTTTTCTAGTTTAGTGCATTATAATTTCAGTCAGTCAATGGGTACTTGATGCCATTGGTAACTGCACCGAGGTCACGCGATAGGTTATTGTACATTTTGTTGGTGAGTGTGACAACTCCCCTACCTCCTGAATGTGATGACGCTACTATGTAACAGTGGAGTTTGATAGGGTTGGGCCGCAACTTTCTAAACAGCAATGGTTTGGGGCTTAATATCGAGCGTTCTTTAATATTGCTGAGGAAGCGACTTTTTGTCAGTAAACCCACCACGAATTTATTGCGAGACTATGAAGTTTTCGTCTGCACTATCCCTGTTTAGGCTGAGAGGAAGGCTGAGCAGCTAAAATGGTCCAAAGGTTCGCGTCCTGAGTCGGTGGCGCTAGTACGTTGCTGCGACCTGCAAGGTGGTCGGACCAGTGTCTCTCCTGGCACAAAGCCCTTCTAATTTGCTTATGTCTTCACTCAGTGCGCCTAATCTTATTTTGGGGTGCGCCATGGATTTCTGAGTTTTTTCAAAGGTAGCCTGCAATTTCACGAAGGAATCTTCAAGTTCCGACAGTAACTTTACCACCTCTTCTTTTTGTGTGTTCTCAACCACTTGGCTCTTGGTTCCGCTAGACATGCGATGTGCCTCAGACGTATCTATGGCGACCTGGTTTGAGGTGGGCTGCGCCGAAGGGGGCGAAGGCGCGAGCTCTCAAATCTCCGCCATCTTCACAGCTAGCCTGCTCATTTCTTGCTTAAGCGGCGCCTTTTTATTCCTGAGCTACTCATTAGCACGAGGCGTGAGCCAGGGAAGCCAAACTCAAGCGTCGACAGTGGAAGGCCATTGACGTGCCAACAACACCGACGAGGTGCGAGTCAAGAATGCCGACCACGTTTGACAATAGAGACGGCGCGCAGGTAACACCGACAAGACGCGAGCCAAGGAAGCAAAGCGCAAGCGTCTTTAGTGCGTCCCTCCTCCCGTGCTTTTGCGTTTCAAACAAACGTTCACTCCAGTAAGCTCTTCACCAAGTTATGTTTAAAACTGTTCCTCCAGCACCCGCTTCGGCGCCCATTTCAATCCTGTCAACGCTGTGCGCATCGCTGCTGCTTCACATTTCATAAGGTGTCCCTTCAAGGAGATGATTCATAGTTCTTCAGGCGCGAAGCTTCTGAAGTCGGTGGTTTATTCATGCACGCCAGTGACCAGTTCGTAACCACGTAGTTGTATGATTCACTCAGTAAGTGTAGCTAATGTGAGTGACAAACAGACGGATGGACGGACAGATATACAGAAAGACAAACAGACAGACGGAGGGACGGACGCACTGGCAGACAGTCAGACAGACACAGGAACGGATGGACGGATGGACAGACGCGTGAACGAACACACAAACAGACGCAAAGATGAACGTACGGAAGGACGGATGCACGGTCGGACGCACAAACACATGAACAGAAGGACGGAAGCAAGAACAAATGGACGGACGAACAGATGGACGCACAGACATATGGAAAGAAGCACGAACGGACAGACGGAAGCTCCGCCCCACTCAACATAATTCACTCCGTGGCTATGCTGTGATTTTTTTTTGTTGAACTGACACGCGTATACGTGTTGTGCAATTTGAATTTTCCTGTTACACCGAAGCTTTTTTCCTCGGCTCCCAGTGCCGTTACCAATGAGGAATCCAAAACAATCTGTCAGCTGAGTTCTCATTTCTCATCGTGACACCAATCTTCCTTGCGTTTGCCCTGTGGTGCTTTGAACAGTATTGTGATGCCTGAAGAGAAACCGTGCAGTGCGACGTTGAATCGTTCCAGTCTATTCTTTTGTAAGGGTGCGTTTAGGCTCTGCCACGTCGCGCTCAGATTGTCCGTTCGTCGCCAGGTGGTAAGAAACTGATGTAACAGATGAGATGCCGTTGTCGTTTTAAAACTTGATAATCTCAGTGAACGCACACAGAGTGCTGTTGTAAGAGATCTCCTTACGTGGTAGACTTAACGTTGCAAACAATGATCGGAGGGTGTCGAAGACTGCGGTCGATGTTATTCTAGCCATTTGCGTCACTTCAAGCCGCTTTTAGTATGCGTCTAGAACCACAAGGAATGACCATCCTTCAATAGGTCCAGCAAAACTAGTGTGCAACGTGTGCCAAGGCGTATTTGGCCTTTCCCTATATGGAATTAGGGCTCTTGGTGGTGTTCTGGTTGCATTGCCAAGACAGGTAATTGACTACAGCATAAAGTTTGGCTTGTTGGTAAGACATAATTAATCGATGTAGCGCGTTAGAATCATAGGACAAGGGAAGGGACAGAAGGGAGCGCTTACTTCCAACAAAATTTTATTTTGTGGAGCGTGTATATATATGCTCACCAAATTCAAAAACAACAGACAAACAGATGAAAAACCCTCTATTGCCATGCGCTAAAAACTTATGATCTCAAAAACGACAATTCTTTATCACAAAGACCGAGAGAAGGAGTGCTGACGCAGTTCAGCCCTAATCTACTAGTCCTTTCTGCTTCAATAATCTCCCTTGTCACTTTATTTCTGTTTTTTCCTATGATTACCGTACCATGAAAAAGTGGTTTGCAGCCACACGTGCTGCAATTAGTGCCAAAAAACCATCTCGACCATTTTTCACGTTGCAAACGTGTTCACGGAGCTGGTCATTAATACACCTGCCAGTTTGTCCTATGTAGTGTTTTCCGCATGAAAGAGGTATCTGATAGATTACAAATTGCGCGCATGTGACAAACAGTGTTAAGTGATTTTTAGAGGATCATGTGAAAGTTGTTTCACATGGAAAACTGGGATGCTCTAAAAAGCACTTAACACTGTTTGTCACATGCGCGCAATTTGTAATCTATCAGATAACTCTTTCATGCGGAAAACACTACATAGGACAAACTGGCAGGTGTATTAATGACCGGCTCCGCGAACACGCTTGGAACGTAAAAAATGGTCGAGATGGTTTTTTGGCGCTACATTGCAGCACGTGTGGCTGCAATCCACTTTTTCATGGTACGGTAATCATAGAAAAAGACAGTAATAAAGTGACAAGGGAGATTATTGAAGCAGAAAGAATTAGTACATTAGGGCTGAACTGCGTTAGCACTCCTTTTCTCGGTCTTTGTGATAAAGAATTGTCGTTTTTGAGATCATAAGATTTTTAGCGCATGGCAATAGAGGGTTTTTCACCTGTTTGTCTGTTGTTTTCGAATTTCGTGAGCACACATATGGACGCTCTTCGAAATAAAATTTTGTTAGAAGTAAGCGCTCCCTTCTGTCCCTTCCCTTGTCCTATGATTCTAACGCGCTACGTCGATTAATTAACCAAGACAGGTAATCTCGCACAGTTATTCTATGTCATGGCCCATACCTGGCCACCCCGTATAACTGCTGGCACACTTCTTCGTGGCCACAAATCCTTCATTAGTGTGTGAAGAAGTGGCATGGTTTGCTCTTGAAATGCCGCCTGTATCGCAACACCTTATTCCAAAGTGATCCAGCGGCGATGAAGGCTAAACTTCGTAGCTCGCTTTCGGTAGGCGTTGACGTGTTCAACCATAAGATTCTGCATGCTACCTTCTTGTGCAATTTTGTAGACTTTCTTCAAGACAGCACACTTCTGCATTGATTCTGCTACTGTGTCAGCTGTTTGCGGAGGGTTCGCCAGTGTCTCGAAGAGGAGTATGTCACCTGGCGGAGGTGGTTCGTTGATTGTGGTGTCTAGTGTGCCAGCCGGCTTAGTGCATCAACGTTCTGGTGTATTTTTAAAACACGACGCTATGATTTTGTAATTATACGCCAACTTTTTGATGCCCCATCACGTCATTCGCGGTGACAAGGTTTTCGGCATTCGCTTCTGGGGACCCATAATACACAATAAGGACTGATGCTTCATTATGAATGTCTT
Organism: Rhipicephalus annulatus; assembly: GCA_013436015.1. Lineage (NCBI taxonomy): Eukaryota > Metazoa > Arthropoda > Arachnida > Ixodida > Ixodidae > Rhipicephalus > Rhipicephalus annulatus. The sequence goes on along the minus strand of WOVY01011632.1, from coordinate 39,833 downwards.
TCTTCTGCGCGTAATGTACTGGTAGAAGGGGTCTGCTGCACAGACGATTGAGAGTGTCTCTCTCACTATTTATATTTCTTCCCTTCGTATACGATGGGGTGCGTGATGCGAAATCATTCCGTGCTTCTCGTCCATGTTTTTCAGCTTGGGAAAACACTGCTCCCACTCCGTGTATTGAGGCGTTCCACGCTAGCAGTAGGGATTACCTTTTGTCGAGGTGTTGAAAAACAGCTCACTTCCGAAGTAGTTTTTTAAGGGCAAAAAATTAAATGACATTTTGTGGCGTGTTGACCAAGTCCATGGGACTTGTTTCTGCCTGAGCTGATAAAGGTAGTTGGCCACTGTAGCTTGATATTAAAAGAACTGGTCGTAGAATGTTAACAATCCTAAGAACTACTGTAGTTCTTGCCTGATATTATGCACTCGTGGTTCGATGACTGCTTGCACTTTGTCTTAATTGGGATAAATACAGTAGTCGTGTACCTGATATCAAAGAACTTTACTTCAGGCATCTCATACACACTGTTTTTGCTGATATGCAAGTTGGCATTTGAGTGCCTTCAAAAAATGAGCACCGAGCATTCCGTTGCTCTTCAATGGGGGCGCCACTCACATTAACATCTTCCAAGTAGGCACCAGCTCCAGTGATCCCGTTAAGCGTAGACTCCATACAATTGTAGAAAATTGCTGGCGCTGCCGCTATGCCAAATGCTGGCCTTTGAACTCTGTTTAAGCCCTTAACGGTGTTTGTCGGAAGTAGTGCAGGCGCTGGTTCACTCACCTTCAGTTGCGGGTAGGCTTGTGTCAAGGCACATGTGCTAAAGTTTTTTCCACCATGAAGCGTACTAAAAACCTCTACCGGAGCCGAATGTGGGTAGAAAGATGTTTTTGTAGCCAGTTTGACAGCGATCCGGTAGTTATCGCAGAGGGGTAAGGTACCGTTTTCATTTTGGACGGCAACGAGTGATGTCGCTCATTTTAAATGTTGCATCGGTTCGATGATTACTTGTTCCTGCAGTCGGTCAAGCTCATTCTCGACTGGTGTTCTTATGGCAAAAGGTACCGAACTAGATTTCAAAAACTTCGGCGTAGCGCCATCGCGCCGTTCAAGTGTTACTAACGGTCTGTTGTTTCCGGGTATTTGCTTGGAAAAAAACTGCTTTATACTTCTTTGGGAGCTGCTACAGTGACGGAAAGCTGGGTGTGGGGTGATCTCTGCCAATGACCACTCGAGGAGAGGCGATCCACTTTCATATATAAAGGCTTGTTCCAGAGTCATGCATGACGAACAAGGGAAGCTTGTGGGTCTCAGCCCAGCTTAGTAGTGGAAGGGAATGTCCGGACCACGCTCTAAGCTGTGTCGCCTTGCAGCAGAGCTGGCGCATTCTAGCTCCAAGTAGCTCCAAAAGTGTCCTCACTGATGAGTGTGCGTTGACGTGTTCTAACGCGCTACGAGTTCGACGTGTTCTAACGCGCTGCTCCAAAATCCACGTCGAAATTGACGGGGTGCTAGTGTCCTATAATTACTTTTGATCTCATGCCGAGGTTCACAGTGGTGTTTACGTTATATAGTGCTGATGACGTTAGTGTTATGTCCGACACACTTGTGCGTAGACCTTGTTCCAGTGCCCTGAAGTCTTCAAATAGAGCTGTTTCCGCTTGGTGATTCACGCATTTTCGTTGTGACCCGTTTTGGCAAAAATTACAGGTAGCAGTCTTGAATCGGCACACCTGGGGATTGTGCATATCATCGCGTTGCCAGCATTGCTGTGTTTTTTATTGTGAAGCGTTTTCTAGCAAGCTTCAGCTACTTTGAGCGTATCTGTCTCTCTAGATATCTATCTAGCCGCTAAAGTTTTGGTGCTTCTTGGACACCCCCTTAACTTGGCGTGAACCAAAACTAGCATAGGAGGGTAAGATGATTTGACGAGTATGACAAGCTGCTCTAGACATGAATAATGTCACAACCACATCGCGTACGTCGTCAAAAACTTCCCGCCAGACAATGGCACGTGCCCACGGGCGGGTATGTGCCATTGATTTGCGGGTATATGCCACATGTGATTGACACTTATTATCTACCCAGAAACGCCGAGAACACACATGGCCAATTCGAGCGCACGAGAACTAAGAAATACCCGACAATGGCATCAGCTATGCGACAGGCTCAACGGTGAGCTAATAAATAAAAACACCTGGAAGCTCCTCAGCACTTATTGGATCATGAGCAGACTAAAAGCACGTCGCCCTTTAAAATGCACCAGCTCGTTTGCAAAGGCAGGGGCACCAACCATGAATTAGTGCAAGAACTGAAACAGGTACATAAACACACTGGTAGATTCGTCACAAATGCCTGAATACTCCGGAAATACTAACCATGAGCTAGATCGACGTATAAAAGAGGCGGAAGTACGCACTGTTTTGAATGTATTCGTAAAATAGCTTCCTCAGAAGATCTTAAAATTCCTATGAAAATACTGCGTAACTTAGATGATAAGTTTATTAAGGCGATTACTGACCTTATGAACCAGCATTGGACGTCTGGGACACTACCACCTAGTTGGAAACACGCTTGAGTAATATTTATTCTCTAGCCAGGCAAGACACTAAGTCTGGAAAATCTTCGGCCTATTTCCCTTACATCATGCCTAGGGAAAGTAATAGAACACGCAATTCTACGACGACTGACAGCTTATGCAGAGCCGAGGCACCAGCTTCGCCCCACGATGGTGGGATTCCACTAGCGATCATCCACAAAGAATATCATGCTGCAACTTCACAATGATATAATAAATCCTAGACACAGGGGCCATCAGGACCATCATAGGCCTGGATACCACTAAATCACTTGATAATGTGTCCCATGCTGCTGTACTTGACAACGTCGCCCAAAAGAACGTCGGCAGTCACACTTACAAAAATATCAAAACTTTTCTACACGCACGCATGCAGAAAAGTGGCGACCTCAAATGCGAAAAAATACCCTTGGAACACGGGGCACTCTTGAAGAAGTCCTGTTGTCACGATTCTTCTTTACCATTACAATGCGTGGCCTGCCCGTTCTTTTGGATCAAATACCACACACTAGGCACTCACTGTATGCGGATGATATTACCAATTGGACCTGCACAGGCTCAGATGGGCAAATCTGTGACGCGTTGCAAACAGCCGCCGACACTGTACATGAGTACGTAAAAAAAGTGGGCCTTAGTTGTTCTCTCAACAAATCCGATCTCTTAGTAATCAAAACCTAAAACAAGAAGGATGACTCCTACAGTGTAGCGCGCTCCGCAATCGATATCACAGCAAATGGGAAAGTTGTCCCCACTGTTCGACAATCAGGGTTTTATGAATGCTCAATCAGCATAACACTCATAACACAGAAGCTCTGAACAAGTTAAAGTCATCCGTACAGTAAACGACAAGGCTTCTAAAGAGAATGGCAATGAAAAATCAGGGGATAAAGGAATCCGATCTATAGAAGGTAATCCACGCTTTTGTAATCAGTCGAGTCACCCACTCATTCCCCTACTACTAACTAAGATAGAAGGAAGCGAAAAAACTAAACTGCCTAATTACACAAACATATAAACGTGCTCTAGGACTTCTCAGATACGCAAGCACAGAAAAACTACTGTGCCTTGGTGTCTACAACACCGTGGAGGCACAGATAAAAGTGAATTTAACGGCCCAAGAACAAAGGCTCTCAAGAACTAAAGCAGAAAGAGAGAGAAAGAATGTAGGAAAGGTAAGGAGGTTAACTAGACTATGCGTCCAGTTTGCTAACCTACACATGGTGAGGGGGAGAGGGGAGTAAAAAAGAGAGAGAAGGATAGACACATGTAACATCACACACACAATGCCGAGTTTCTCAGGCGGTCCCTCAATGAAGTTGCTATCAAGTATCTCAGGAGGGCTCGTGTGGTTTTCTGTGCTGATGTGCTGTGTGACCAGGCCCCTAAGATCTTTGATTTATTAAATGGCTGGTCATCGAGCCTATTCAAGGCATACTGGAGAGTCTGGTGATCTTCATCGAACTGGTTACAGTGGCGCAAGAGATGTTCAATAGTGTCTATACAGTTGCAGCTTTACACATGGATGAATCTGCTATGCCAATGCAATGGCTGAATGACTTAGTACACGCTACCCCAGTCCACAGCCGGCACAGCGTTATAGCTTCACGTCGGGAAATATTGGATGGCAGTTGTTTCTGGAGTAATGACTTAAGATTCTAACGGCGATGATTGGAGTTAAGCGGAAAATTTCAGTGCGCAAGCGCGGCATTATGTGTGATGTGACGAAGTTCTTTAGCTGCGTCTGCTCTTGACAAGGGTATTAACAGTGTGGGCGCTCCATCGTGAGCCCATCTGGCAGCGTCGTCGGCGAGGTGGTTACCACTGACGCCACAGTGGCCCGGCAACTATTGTAAAACAATATCGTGTCCTTGATCGGCGGCACGATGACAAATTTCTTTATTACGATACACCATCTAGTGGTAGTTTCCAGGTCGTAGACTTTGCACGCATTGAAGGGCTGCCTTGGAGTCGCAGAAAATGGCCCATCTACTAGAGGATTCTTGCGTAAAAAACTCCACAGTGGCTGGAAGAGAGGCGAACTCAGATCCCGTAGATGTCGTGACGTGTGATGTCTTGAATTTGACGGTTATTGATCGAGGTGGTATGACAAAGGCACCTGTTGAACTTCCCGAGACCGAACCGTCCGTGTGAACATGAATTCGGTTAGCATACGATAAATGCAAAAGATCCAGTGAGATCTGCTTGAGGGCTGCAGATGACAGGCTTGCCTTTTTAGATATCCCCGGCACTTCAAGGTGGACAGTCGGTCTTTTCACGCAGCACTCTGGAGATAGTGCTATGGCTGCGGGAGAGAATCTCCACGAGATGGAATTATGGTTAGCCGCTACAACTTTGGAAAACGCTGCCTATGGTCTTTCTAGTGGCAAACTAGCAAGGTGATGGTTAGGCACTCTAGATATGCGACGGATATGTGTCCGAAGTGTGTCGACAGTTATATATGTCATGATCGGATGGTCTTCAGCAATACCAATTATTGCTAACGTATTAGCGCACCGAGGTAGCCCCAAGCATGTCCGGAGGACTTGGCCTTGAATGCTTTGCAGGACCCTGATGTTAGTTATTCCGCCATTGAAAAGCACGGGCGTGCTATACCGCAAATATCCCAAGAAGAGCGCTCTGTACAGCTGAAGCATAGATGACACTGATGTGACGAACTAAAGCAGGCTTGCACATACTCAACCATCTCGGACAATGCACTAGTTGCACGCTCAACAACAAGGTTTTTCTGCCAGCGGCGACTCGTGCAGACGTTATAATTAAAACCCTGACCAAAAATATGCTGGCAGGAATATATGACAAGAGACAAAAGGAGAGAGCAGAAAACCTCGCAAAACGATTTGAGCATCGCCCAAACGTTCTGTATGTTGACGCCGCTCAACAAGCGAGTGACCGTTACACCATATGTGCGTGACTCGCTATGGGGAGCCTATTACTGCAGTCACCGTAAAAACGGCCTCCGCATTAGAGGCAGAATAGGCCGCCATGGCGCTAATCACCTCAATTCCGGCTATCAAGTTCATGCTGAGTGATTCGAAAAGAGCTCTCATGAATTTTACAATGGGCTGTGTTTGGCTGATCGCGACCAGCATTATCAAAAATAACAAACGAGACAATCGAATACAACCTATATGGGTGCCCCCTCACGCGGGCAATCCAGAAAATGAGGCGGCTCACCTTGTAAACGCAGATTTAATGAACCGGCATGTGAAAACCTCCACCCTGAACTTCCCGCAGGAATGGATCACCACGTATAACGAAATTACGTCATATTACCGAGAGAATCGCAAGACATACGCGACCTCGCATGCAGATACGTCAAGGGAATGAGCCACGATCTGGAGGCGAGTCCATACAAAATCTTTTCCCAGCAATATCGGCCATCAAAACTTGTCCAAAATAGATTACACCAAACTGCCGACATTGCAGTTGAGTGAAATCTACCCAAAATCACATTCCTTGGGAATGCGAGAGGAATCCCGCACCACTAACAATACTGCCAGCTTCCTCCCTCGAGGCTTGAGAGCCGCTCATGTCGTCAGCTGACTACCGTCTCCAGGCAGAAGTGGTTAACTAGGCCGAAACGGTTATGGCAAGCTTTTGGCCACTCCCCTTCAAACCACCGGCAATTTATGTTTACCGACCTTGCTATGCCGTCGTTAAAGTTGTTTATCTCTTTCTCTCACCCCCTGCATGCTTACCTCGTAGGTGCGTGCTGATGTCACTCTCTCTCTCACGCGCACCACACTCTCCGCAACGCTTGCAGCTGCCGGCTCCCCCGCCCGGTGACAACACACTTCTTCCTCGCTTCACTCACTCCACTAGCCGCAAGGCTCAACCTCACGTCGAGCGTAAATAGTGCACTCTTTCTGCCCATTTATCTGCGATGAAGAGGACGATGGTTCTTCGCCTGCTGAAATATCCGCCAATAAGATTAGGCCTAGCCAGGCCATCGCTGGCGTTACGAAGGTTATCGAAGCAGACTGCATTAGCGAATGGCAACGTCGCGTCTGCAACAACGGTGAAGCACCAGCCGGAGAAGCTGAAGAGAAGCGTCGGTAGCGGAAAAACAATGACACTGACGTGGCGCGAGCCAAGAATGCCGAGTGCTTTCGAGGACACGGCGCGTCACCAGTCCCGATGACACCCGAGCCAAGGACAACGAGTTTCGCTTAGAACCGTTCTTCCAGCACTCCCGTCGACGCCCGTTTTGACCAGGTAGCCATCGAGAGCACCGCTGAAGCTTCCCATCTCATCGGGTTTCTTTCGGGGAGATGGTCCATAGTATTTCTTCCTAATGTACGACGCTGTAAAGAAATTCATAGCCCATGTCAGTATTTGTTATGTGGTTGTTGATGTCATCATTGCGTGGTATCCGTGGTGTCCTGCATAGCTTACAGCATGTTTCTTCGATGCCAAGCATCTCCTGCTTGGGGCTATGTCCGGCAGCACTAGTGGGGCCCAAATTCATGCTACGCATGCGCAACTTTTTAAATGCAAGCAATTCTTAGCGAACTTTAGTGGCTCTGACCCTATCTATCTATCTAGCCACCTACAAAATTTGGCTCTCCTGGCTGTTTCAATAATGGCATCTATACAAAAAGTGGCATGGCATTACATGACCGCATGAAAAGTATAACTGACTGATTATCACATGAAACCATGAGATGTATGTCATTATTTAAATATCATGGTCTTTCTGCTCTTGCGATGGTTCCATTCACATTCATGTTGTGAAACTAGTATAGTGTGACATGACTGCATGACGAACATAATTGAAAGACTAACGCGGGAATCATGACATGCAGGTCATGTAAGTAATGACTACACACCACGCTCAAGGTGCACTCACAGCCGTTTCGCCAGCTTCACAACAACCAAATTTAGTATTGCGCTATTTGAATGGGTTGCGGAGGTATATGACCGGTGCAGACATGATAATGATAGCATACATGTCATGTAGCAACTTGACTACATTGCACGCTCATGATGCACTTGCGGCCGTTTCGCTAGCTTAACAAATTTGGTATTACGTGACGTGAATGGACGAAGAAGGCAAATGACACGTCAAAACATGATCATTCTGCTATGCGAGTCATGTAAAATATGGCTATCTGCTAGATTATTGTGCACTTGCGGCTTTTTCTCTAGCTCTTACTGTACCAAGTTTGGTATCACGTCATGCGAATAGACGACAAACAGAAATGTCAGATGCGAACAAGATAATCATGACATTAACGTCATGTACGGAATAATTTACGTCTGCCTCGTAATGTTGTGCTGATTAAAAGCTACCTAACAACCTTCCTCAATCATGCTTCGCGCATCATTGATTCCCACTGTACGTAGGATCTACCAAATGTTTCATCCCCTACTCTCTCCCTCCCGCCTCGCAACGACGACACAGGGAGCGCCTGTTAAACTACGCTCGCTCCCCCTCTCATATAAGCGTTCCTATTCTCCGCCCCCTGCGCGGCGTTTACACCACCACTGCGCATGCACGTGTTCTCTCCTTCTCTCTCCTCTGCAAAGGTCCCCCTTCTAGAGCCTCACAACGCCGACGCAGGCAGTGTCTGCTAGCGAGTTTCTTGATTGAAAAACCATTTGCTTGTGCTGCACAACCATTCACTGGCCAGCCCTTATATATAAACACTGGATTTTCACCGCCAAGGTACTGCCGGCACGAGACTTTACCTTTTTGTTGTTGAATGAACACTAAAAGTTTGCCACGTGAGCGTTAATTATAACGGATTGCGCGTATCTGTGTCCAATTTAAGCCGTCTGTCCCTCACTGCCAATTAGCAGCGACTGGCATGTTCTCGCAGGAAACCCCGATCCACCAGTGAGTGCTTTGTCTCTCCCCAAATTTCTCTCCTGAGCAACACGGCGATGTGCGCCAGCACCAACGTCGCCGCCAGTGTGTGTGTTACGCCCGCTACTTCGAAAGTACACATAATTTTCTTTAGCTGTAATGGCATAACTTTTAAGCCTTAGAGATGGTTTCCTTAATACTATATATAGTAAGGCACTTGCCCTTTTCACAGAAAATTTCACAATCAAGGCGGAAAAATTTTATCACTCATAGGTTAACCTACAAATGAATAAATGCACAAAATATTGAAATTAACTTTATCTATTTTAAGATGGTTGCTTATATGCCGAAGTTGCCCTAAATGACAAATTATGTCTAGCCCTGTTTTTAAAACTGAAAAATATTGCGTTTTGTTTGCGAATCCAACGTCGAATTTGCAGACCACGACGTGAAAAAAAACCGAAAGTGAACACACCGGTAGCACAGAAAATGCACTCTTTGTGCTATGCCCCGCACTAAATTTCTTTTACGTAATTCAAACGATGGCACGTCGTGCGACCACCTCGGTGTGTAACAAACGTTGTGTCACCCAGCAGAAAATGCCGACCAATCGTCTTTTGAGCGCTGTGTGTGGTGGTTACCTAACTACTCGTAACTCTAACTTCTAAAACGTGTGAGACTCATATTCTGGCAAAAACCTTCAATGTCTCAGACTCGACATGGCGTTCCAGCCTTGTGCCAGCTGTGGTGTCGTCCCTCACATGAGAGGATTGATGAGCCTTATAAGTGCTCTAACGCAGATGGCGTCTGCACGATGCGCAAAGTGCAAAAATATTATTATTAATATCATCATCATCATCATCATTAGCCAGACAACGTCCAATTCAGGACAAAGGGCTCCCCTATGTTCCGCCAGTTAACCCAGTCCTGTGCTTGCTGCTGCCAACTTATACCCGCAAACATCCTAACCTCATCTGCCCGCCTAACCTTCTGTCTCCCCCTGACCCGCTTCCATTCTCTGGAAATCCAGTTAGTTCCCCTAATCACCAGCGGTTATCCTGTCTACGCGCTACATGCCCGGCCCATGTCCGTTTCTTCTTTTTTATTTCAGCTCTGATATCCTTAACCCTCGTTTTTTCCCCTAATCCACTCTGCTCTCTTCTTTTCTCTTAAGGTTACACCTACCATTTTTCTTTCCTTTGCTCGCTGCGTCGTCCTCAATTTAAGCTGAACCTTCTTTGTAAGTCTCCAGGTTTCTGCTCCGTAGCTAAGTACCAGTAAGATACAGCTGTTATATACCTTCCCCTTGAGGGATAGTTGCAATCTACCTGTAATGATTTGAGAGTGCTTGCCGAATGTGCTCCACCCCATTCTTATTCTTCTAGTTACTTCAATCTCGTAGTTCGGCTCTGCGGTTATTACCTGCCCTAAGTAGACATAGTCTTTTACAACTTGAAGTGCACTATTAGCTATCTCGAAGCGCTGTTCTTTTCCGGTGTTGTTGTACGTTACTTTCGTTTTCCGCAGATTACTTTTAAGACCCACCTTTCTGCTCTCCTTGTCTAGCTCCATAATCATGAGTTGCAATTTGTCCCCTCAGTTACTCAGCAATGCAATATCATCGGGCAAGCGCAGGTTACTAAGGTACTCTTTATTAACCTTTATCGCTTACTGTTCCCATTCTAGGCTTCTCAAAACCTTCTGTAAGCACGCAATACATAGCATTACGGAGATTGTGTTCCCTGGCTTACACCCTTCTTGATTGATAATCTGTGCCTTTCTTTATGAAGCACTATGGTAGCAGTTGTTCACCTGTATATTTCTTCCAGAATGTTTATATATACTTCATCTATGCCCTGATTCCGTAGTGTCTGCATAACGGCTGATATTTCTACTGAACCAAACGCCTTCTCGTAATCTATGAAGGCTATGTATATAGGTTGGTTATACTCTGAGCATTTCTCTATTACCTGATTGATAGTATCAATGTAGTCGATTGTTGAGTAGCCTGTTAGAAATCCTGCTTGTTCCTTTGGTTGATTGAATTTTAATGTTTTCTTTACTCATTTAGCAATTACCTTTGTAAATAGCTTGTATACTACAAAGAACAAGCTGATCGGCCTGTAATTTTTCAAGTCCTTGCCATCTTTTTTTATGTATTAAGATGATGTTAGCGTTCTTCCAAGACTTTGGTACTCTTTCCCTCAGGAGACACCTCGTAAACAGGGCGGCTAGTTTTTCTAACATAATCTATCCTCCATCTTTCAGCAGATTTGATGTTAGCTGGTCCTCAGCAGCAGCTTTGCCTCTTTGCATGCTCTCCATAGCTTTTCTGACTTCTTTTATTATTACTAGTGGGGTGTCATCTGGGTTAGTGCTAGTTCTTGTAGTGTTAAGGTCGTGGTTGTCCTTGCTACCGTACAGATCTCTGTAAAACTCCTCGGCTATTTTAACTATCCTATCCGTATTGATAGTTATTTTGCCTTCTTTGTCCCTTAGTGCATGCATTCGATTTTTGTCTATCCCAAGTTTCCTCTTCACTGCTTTTACACTTCCTCCGTTTTTCAGAGCGTGTTCAATCCTATCCAAGTTATACCTTCTTACATCGCATACCTTACACCTATTAATCAACATCTAAAGCTCTACCAGTTCTATTTTGTCTGTTGTACTTGTGACTTTCATGACTTCACGCTTCTTAATTAGATTCTTCATTTCCTGGGAAAGCTTGCCAGTGTCCTGTCTAACTACCTTGCCTCCAACTTCCACTGTACACTCCGTAATGATACTCGTCAGAATATCATTCATTGTATCTACGCTAAGGTTGGTTACCTCACTAAGAGTGGAATACCTGTTCTGAAGCTACACTGTGAATTTCTGTACTTTCCCTCTCAGTGCTATCTTATTGATTGGCTTCTTGCGTATCAGTTTCTGTCGTTCCTTCTTCAAGTCTAGGCGAATTCGAGACCGCGCCATTCTATGGTCACTGCATTGTACCTTGCCAACCACTTCCACATCCTGCCCGATTCCTGGGTGTGCACTCATTATAAAGTCTATTTTGTTCTTACTTTCGCCATTAGGGCTCCTTCATGTTCACTTGCGGTTTTCTCGTTTTCGGTATAAAGTATTCAAAATCTATAAATTATTGCATCTGGCATTTCTAGTACCAATTCTCTAATCTCCTACTGCCTGGTCTCAAGCCTGCTTCTTCCCTATTTTTGCATTAAGGACACCTACCACTATAGTGAACTGTGTTTTTACCTTACTCAGTGCCGATTCTACGTCTTCATAGAAGCTTTCAACTGAAGCGTCATCATAGCTGGATGTCAGCGCGTAAGCCTGTACCACCTTCATTTTGTATCTTTTATTCGGTTTAAATACGATACCTACCACGCTTTCATTAATGCTATAGTATTTCTCTATGTTGTCAGCTATGTGTCTGTGAATAGGAAACCCCACTCCCAGTTCTCTTCTGTCTGCCAAGCCTCAATAGCAAAGAACGTGCCCATTCTGTAGCACCGTATAGGCCTCATCTGTCCTCTTAACCTGAGTCCTATTATATCCCATTCATTGGGATATAATAGCTTCTCGAATAGTACGACTAGACTTCCCTCACTAGACAAGGTTCTAGCGTTGAACGTTGCCAAGTTCTGGCTCCAATGGCAGCCTGTCCGGATCCAGAGATTCTTAGCACCTTCTGCTGCGTTGCAGATCTGACCGCCGCCATGGTCAGTTGCTTCGCAGCTGCTGGGGACTGAGGGCCGTGAGTTATTTGACGTATGTATGTGGGATGTAGCGGCCACATACTGTACCAGGGTGGCCATTCGTTCTCTGGTCAAGGAGTGCATTCCCGGCGGTGGTTACCGTTGAGGCCACACCCCAGGCCTCTCAATGCAGTTCCATCACCACGCGGATATTTTATCCGGTTGGGAACTGCGCGGCACCAGGATTTGAACCACGGACCTTTTGCATGCGAGGCGGATGCTCTAACCACTACGCCATCGCCGCACAGCACGAAAATATGAACCCACTTAAAACAGAGGCATATAAGTCTTGCATTTCGTTTTGATTACTAAAGGAAACTTCACGTGTGACGCAGCCCATGGACCACGCTTACGGTGCAGCGGGTGCATTCAGTGACGTTTTCTCCCGCATCACGGCATGGAAAATTGGCGATAAATCCGTGAAACTAGGCGCGTTATCTTCGAATTTATTATACTGATCAGTCTGTTCTTTGAGACGTGCAAGAACTTCGCTGTGTAAACAACCACCACAAATTGATAATAAAAAGCTTATTGCATATTGTCTTGTCGCTCCAGGGGTCTAGAGAATTTTTATTGAAGTCTGCACACCAGGGCTCTTACCAAGCGCGTCGATTGGGCTTCCTCGCCAGAGCTGGGGCACGTGCGCACTTTTTAACTGCGAAGCATTTCTTTGCGAACTTCGGCGACTTTGAGCGTATCTATCTATATGTCTATCTATCTATCTATCTATCTATCTATCTATCTATCTATCTATCTATCTATCTATCTATCAGCCACCTCGACTTTGAGCTCTGCTGGCCGTTTCGATAATGGTATCGATACCAAACTGGGTATAGCATAACATCACTGTTGAAAGAAAATATTTGAATTAGTCATGAAATGAAAATTATGTCATAAAGTCATCAATCTTGTGATTACATTGCATGGTCTTGCTGCTCTATTGGTGGTTTTCTTCACATGACATGTTGCAAAACAAGTATGGTATGACATGATTGCATAGTGAACACAAGCGACTGATCTTAGCATGAAAATGATGACATGCGAGTCATGTAGCAACATGACTACATGCCACGCTCATGATGCGCTCGCGGCTATTTCGCTAGCGTCAGAAATACCAAATCTGGCAAAATGGTTTGTGAATGGATAACGAAGGTATGATACTGGTGCAAATATGATAAGCATGAGATGCGTGTCATGTAACAACATGACTAATTGCTTCACTTATGATGCGCTCGCAGCCGTTTCGCTAGCTTCACATGTACCAAACTCAGTATTACGTGGCGCAAACGGACGACATAGGTAAATGACACAACCAAACAGAATCGTGATTATTCTGTTTGGTTGTCTGACATGACTACATGCAACACTCATGATGTACTCACGGCGATTTCACTAGGTTCACATATGCCAAATTAGGTATTATGTGACGCCCATGAATTACGAAGGTAAGTGACTGGTAAAAACACAATAATCTTGAGATGCGTGCCATCTGAGAACACGACTACATGCCACAGTCAAGGCGCTAATACATTTTATTGTGAGGTGGTGCCCGTGCTCGCCGGCGTTCTTTTTGTCGCGTCACACCGGCGTTGACATGTCAGACACCAGTCCTGCCATATACTCGCAGAAGCGCGCCGCACGGCGTTTCTTTGACGCATGCGCGTTTTAGCACGTCCGGCGTCTCTCCATCACGAAAAGTGACAGACAGAGTGTTGTCTGGATAACGCACCGCCGTGAATTTCGCGCTGGTTGCCATCGGGCGTCCGGTCGCGCTTGGTGTCAGACTATAGAGGGCTCGCGTTTCACTAACGTAGTGTTGCAGTGCTCAGTGAGTAACGCTACATGGGAGTATATAATTGGCCATTCATGATGCGCTCACGGCCGTTTTACTAGCTTTACATATAGTGAATTCGATGTTACGTGATGTCAATGGATGACGAAATATATGACTGATGCAAACATAATAATTCTGACACGCGTGTCATTTAACAAAATGACAAAATACCATGCTAATAGATTGCTCGTGGCCGTTTCGCTCGCTCCACATATACTATATTTGGTATCACGTGACGTGAATATATCATGAAGGTAAACGACACATCTAATCATGATAATCATGACCCGTAATTCATGTACAGCATCATTGACCTCCACCTCGTAACGTGGCGATGCGTTTAAAGTGACATATCGACTTTCATTATTCGTGCTTCGCATATCATCGGTTCTCACTGTACGTGAGATCTGCCAATTTTAAAAGTGAAGCACTTCTTATGAACTGCGGCAACATTGAGCGTATCTATGTCTATCTATCTATCTATCTATCTATCTATCTATCTATCTATCCATCTGTCTATCTATCTATCTATCTATCACGCACCGCCGTGGTGGTCTAGTGGCTAAGGTACTCAGCTACTGACCCGCACGTTGCGGGTTCAAATGCCGGCCGCAGCGGCTGCATTTCCGATGGAGGCGGAGGAAATGTTGTAGGCCCGTGTGCTCAGACTTGGGTGCACGTTAAAGAACTCCAGATGGTCGAAATTTCCGGAGCCCTCCACTATGGCAACTCTCACAATCATATAGTGGTTTTGGGACGTTAAACCCCAGATATAAATCAATCATCAATCAATCTATCTAGATGCCCACGGCTTTAAGCTCTCCTTGCCGTTTCCATAATGGTATTGATACCAAACTTCGTATAGTATAACATGACTGTATGAAGAATATATTTGGCTAGTCATGATAATAAATTCATGATATGTGCGTCATTACTGTCATGACTTACAATTCATGGTCTTGGTGCTCTTGCGGTGGTTTTTAGGTCTCCTGGCCATTTCGATAATGGCATCGATAACAAACTTAGTATGGCATAACATGACTGTATTATGGACATATTCGACTTTTCTTAACATGAAAATTATGACGCGTATGTGCATGCCATGCTTTACATTTCATCATTCTGCAGCTTTTCCGGTGGTTTTGTTTACATGGCATGTTGCAAAAGTTGTATGGTATGACATGATTGCATGGCAAACACAATCGACCGACGTTAACATGAAAATCATGACATGCGTGTCATGTAACAACATGTCTACATGCCACGCTCACGATGCCCTCGCGCCCGTTTTGCTAGCGTCACTGATATCAAATTTGGTATTAGAGTACTTGAATGGATGACGAAGGTATGATACTGGTGCAAACACGATAAACATGAGATGTGTGTCATGTAACAACTTGACTACATGCTATGCTCATGGTGCACTCATCACCATTCCGCTAGCTTCACATATACCAAACTCGGTATTACGTGACGCAAATAGACGACATAGGTAAATGACACATCCAAACATGATAACGAAGACATGGGTGTCATGTAACAACATGACTACATGCCACACTCATGTTGCGCTTGCGGTCGTTTCGCTAGCTTCACATTTGCCAAATTTGGTATTACGCCACGTCAATGACTGACGAAGGTTCGTGACTGGTGCAAACATGATAATCATGAGATGCGTGTCATGTGAGAACTTGACTACATGCCACAGTGAAGGTGACATTAGAATTCTACGTGACGCGGTGCGCGTGCTCGCTGGCGTTCATGCCATCGCGTCACGCCAGGTGCTGGTCCTGCCATATAGACGCAGGTGCGCTCCGTGCTGCGTATCTTTGACGCATGGGTGTTTCGGCACGTTTGGCGTTTCTCCGTCACGAAAAGAGGGAGACGCAGTGTTGTCTAGATTAAGGTCCCTAGATGAAACAAGTTTCCTTGTTTCATCTAGAGACCTTATACTGCGTAGCGCGTGGGCCTGAAATGCAGCATATCACATTTCGCACCGGTTGTCGTCGGGTCACGCCAATGAACACTGGTCGTACCGGTCACACCTGGCGTCAGACTATAGAGTCCTTGCGTATTGCTAACGTAGTGCCACTTTGCCCCGCGCACGCACGCGTCAGCGCTACATTAGAGAATATTGGGCGCTTCATGATGGACTCGTGGCCGTTTTGCTGGCTCTACTAATACCAACTTCAGTGTTACGTGTAGTCAATGAATGATGAAAATATATGATTGGTGCGAACTTGATAATCCTAACACGCATGTGATGTAAGAACATGACAACATGCCACACTCATAGCATGCTAGTGGCCGTATCGCTAGCTCCACATGTACTAAAATTGGTATCAAGTTACGTGAATAAATGATGAAGGTAAACGACACATGCAAACATAATAATGATGACATGAAAGTCATGTAGGGCATCATCCTCCTCCACCTCGTAACGTTCTGCTTACATTAAGGTGACACATAAACCTTACTCATTTCTGCTTCGCATATCATCGATTCCCACTGTACGTGGGATCTGCCAATTTTTTTTTTCATTTTGTTGTGAGCCTTCGCCTTGGCATATGACCCACCACTAAACGTAGGTGGCGATATGCTCCTCCACAAAAAAGAGCATCGTCCCGATGCTCTAAAATTACTCCGTCCGTCAGCCCGTCCGTGCTATTGTCCGTCCGTTCATTCTTGCTTCCGTCCGTCCGTGCGACCATCCGTGCGTCCATCCATGTCTCCGTCCGTCTGTCTATGCGTCCACACGTCTGAACGTCCGTCCATGTGTCCGTGCGTCAACCTGGTAGCTACGTACGTCGACGAAGGATAGACAGACCGACGCGATAAGGAGCTCCGCTCCTAAAAAACAAGACAAGCAGCTTAAACAACGGAAAGCAAAAGTATGGTGAAATGTTACACGCGAGCAGTTCACCAATAATTAGTCAATGGCCATAGCACAAGAAACACAGGAAAAGTGTTCTTTTAGGAAAGAACAAAATAAGGATTCATGCGCACCACTTGAACTATGTGAGAGGTCGGTTGTCTTCGTTTAACACATGTTGACGACGCAGTGTCCTTCGTAAACCACTTCGCAGTTTACGTCACTCACGTGGCACAATGCTTTATACGGAGCGAAGTATCTGCTTAGTAACGTTTTCAAGAGGCCACGATGACGAACAGGATTCAAACCCAAACTTGGTCTTGCGGAGTGTAAGATTCGTTATTGTGACAGATGTAACATCATGCGTCGACCTGCTGCTGCTCACCAATGTGTAGCCGGGTGAGCTGGCGAGTGTCCTCTGCATGCTCTGCAAAGTCTTTGGCGTCAGTTGTTAATTATTCTGCGTCTACACAAGAAAGCATAGTGTCCAGCATCGTCGAAACTTCGCAGCCGTAGAAAAGACGAAATGGTGTAAATGGCGTTGTTTCTTGAACGGTAGTGTTATAAGCGAACGTTACATAAGGCAAAATGCGATCCCGTGTTTTGTGCTGGACGTCAAGGTACATGGAGATCATGTTTGTGACTGTCTTATTCAGTCGCTCGGTGAGCCCGCTGCTCTGCGGCTGGTAAGCAGTCGTCGTTCGATGCTTAGTGTTACTTCGTCGAAATACTTCATCCACAAGCTTGCAGCGAATGCTGTTACTCTATCGGTTATCACTGTAGGTGGAGCACCGTGGCGAGCAACAAAGTGGCACATGAACTGCGCTACCTCAGAAGTCGTGGCTCGTTGTATCACCTCTGTCTTAGCATAACGGGTGAGATAGTCAGCTGCAACAATGACCCACTTGTTGCCGTCAGTCGATAACAGAAATGGGCCGAGAATGACCATGCCGACTTGGTTAAATAGTTTGTGAAGTGGATCAATTCGCTGAAGTAATCCATCCGACTCGCCTTGTGCCGACTTTTGACGCTGTAATTCACTACAGCGTTTAACGTACCACTTCACGCTTGGCGGAAGCCCGGGCCAGTAGTAAGTCTCACTTACTCTGGTGAGCGTTATCGAGTAACCTAGATGACCAGATGTGGGCTCGTCACGAGACCCGCAGAGGACTTCGTCCCGCATGTCCTTCAGAACGACAAGGAGGTAAGCGTGGCTCGTAGAACGCGCGTTTTTTTTTGTAGAGGACATTATCTCCGAAGCAGAAAGATGTCACGAAGCAGGATACATGGCGAGTATAACGGCGCTACAACCCTCTATATAGTCGATGAGTGGTCAAATCTCTTCGTCATCTCGCTGATGTCTGCTCAAGTTCAATGAGCTGAGGGCACCCAAGAAACCATCATTGTTATCTTCTTCCCGATTGACTAAATGTATGGGCGCACGCCACAGTGTATCAGCGTCTTCGTGCTTTCATGTAGACTTATTGAGGATAATCACATGCAATTCCTGTAGACGTATGCTCCATCGGGCTAATGTTCCTTAAAAATCACGTACGTCCACCAACCAGCCGAAGACATCATGGTCCGTCACCACTTTGAAGGTACGACCATGACGGTACGAGCGGAACTTGGTGATCACCCATACTACTGCGAGACACTCATTCTCTGTGGTCGTGTAATTTGCCTCGGTACGATACACTGAGCGGGTGACATAGACTATGACTTGTTCTTTATCATGTTGATTCCGGACAAGCAATGTGCCAACGCCGATGTTACTGGCGTCAGTTTGCACCTCTGTGTCAGCATCATCGCCAAAGTGTGCAAGAACGGGGGCTTACTGCATCCGATGTCGTAGTTCCGCATAAGCATCCTGTAGCTCTGTAGCCAATACAAATGGTGTTTCGTCTCGTGTAAGGCGGGTCAAGGGTTCTGCTATCTTTGAAAGCCCTCTAATAAATCATCGATAGTAGGCCCACAAGCCCAGAGAGCGCGGAACAGCCCTTTTGCCTGTAGGAAGTGGAAGCACGCCTACAGCGCCAAGTTTGTGGGGATCGGGTCGGACTCCTTTCGCGTTCACTACATTGTCAAAGAACTTTATCTCTTCGTAACCAAAGTGGCACGTTTCTGGTTTCAGTGCATTATCTTCTGACCGAAGAGCCTCTACCACACTCCTGAGGCGGTGAAGATGTTGGTGGAATGTTTCAGAAAAAACGACATCATCAAGGTATACGAGACAAGTCTGCCACTTCAGACCAGTAAGCACAGTGTCCATCATTTGCTGGAAATTAGAGGCCACTGAACACAAACCGAAAGAAAGGACTCGAAATTCATACAGGCCTTCGGGGATCACAAAGGTCGTTTTCGCGTGGTCTCGCTCGTCAACCTCAATTTGCCAGTACCCGTTTTTTTAGTCCAAAGATGAAAAATAGTGGGCGCGGCGTAATTTGTCTAGCGAGTCGTTGATGCGTGGCCGCAGGTACACGTCCTTTTTAGTCACGCTGTTCAGCTTCCGGTAATCGACGCAAAAGCGTAGCGTTTCCTCTTTCTATTTGACTAGGACGACCATAGAAGACCAGGCGCAGTTCGAAGGCTCGGTGATACCGTCGTTAAGCATTTCTCGAACTTTCATACGGAAGGCCTCTTGTTCTTTCATTGACACGCGGTGAGGTTGCTGGTGTACTGGGTGGGCCTCGTCGTGAGTGATGATTCTACGCCAATGGCACACCTTAGAGAAAGTAGCGAAGCATACTTTAATTCAAGCAAGAGTTTTCGCAGTGCTGCTTTGTTCTCTGGTGAGAGGTCAGATATAGTGACAATAATGTTTAGAGACCTATTGGCGTCCTCCACTGCGTCCGACGTGAAGCAGGTAGGAACGTTTCCTAATTCATCTGCAAACGCTAACGAAGTGCCACCGACAAGATGTTGGTGTTCGTTACAGAACTTTGTAACCAGCAGCTGAGATCGGTCACCACGGAGCTGTATGATACTCCTCGCCACACAAACACCTTGAGTCAGCAGGTGTTCAAAATTACTTTGCGTGATCGATGCACCATTACGCAATCCCCAGCTTGTGACGTCGACGCTCCATCCAAGAGCCAGTGTTATACACTGGCTCTTGGATGGAGCGTTACTTTTTCAGCAGAAACACGAAGAACATCGGCATGCTGCTGGTCGTCGTGCTTGTCGATTGCTCGGTCAGCTGAGAAGGTGATACGATGCTCTTGAAGATCAATGACAGCTCCACACTCCTACTGGAAATAAGCGCTAAGAATGGCATCACTTAAACATTCACATTGTACAAGGAAATTTGCTACAAAAGTGAAACCGCAGACCCGAACTCTACTCGTGCTGGTTCCAAGCGCAGAGAGGTTGTGGCCACCTGCCATTCGAATCACAGGGCCATGCCAGGGCGCGATTACCTTCTTTAGTAGTGTTGTCATTTTCACACTTAGTACCGAATAGTCAGCCTTGGTATCCACTATAGCTACATTTTTATGTGAGGGCGAAATCCCGCAGCTCCATGGAGCGAATAGTAACGTTACTAGTTTAATCCGGTGCAACCTTGGACACGTCGCATGCAGACAGCAGGAGATATGCTCGCAGAATATCCTTGCATTCTCTCGACTGATATGCTTATGCAGCACCCTTGTACCGATTTTATTTTCTACGTGGAGCTATATGCGACGGGACGCAGCTGACACCAGTAAGACATTCGTATTTCGTTTGTTTTTCAGATGTGACTTTACGTTTTTGAACGCGTGTGAAGGTCCGGCCTCTTTACGTGTACCTCAATTGTTAACTGGCGTCTGCGTCTACATGAAACGCTGATGGTGCATCCTCGTCACTTTCCACAGCGTTACAAGACGCACGCCAAAACGGACTGCTTCGCGTAGTACTACATGCGCAGAAGCTCCGCCTCCGTAGCTTCTCCTTCAGTGCCAAGAAAAGTTGTCGCTGAGTATAAACCACAAGGCTTTTAGGCCAACTGCCTGCTTCATAGCCATTCCAACCCCATCAAATTTGGCAGATTTGATGCTGAATCCTCTTGATCGAGAGCCTATGACCATCAAACGGAGGAATTGAAATAGCGGTGACACATTTCAATCCGTGCCGCGCGTGGAGGAGAGCAATGAAGCTAGGACGGCATGTTTCGACGACGCGCACGTCACGTGATGCGCCGTCCACTGCGAAAATTCCTCCTCCAGTTCCTCGTGTCTTTATAGCACCAACTGCATAGCCGCCGATCAGCACTGCTATCAATAGAGAAAGCCACACATACCGTTCAGTCGAATCCACACCCTTGCCTGTCAGCGTCGATTGGAGGTTTTCAGCACGTCGAGTGCCTGCGAACTCGCCTCCAAAGGTCGCTTTCGTTAGTTTCGTTAGCAGCAGACGTGTTGTTCACTTTCCCTCATACTGGGTGGATCCAAGCTGAAGCATCGTATCTATCGTGACGGCCTCGGACAAAAACTCCGGGACCGTTTTCGGAGGGCTCCGTACAAGGCCAGCGAACAGCTGCTCTTTCACTCTCCGCATGAGGTGACGCAACATCTCCTCTGTCATTTTCAGATCAGCCTGTCGAAACAGGTGCATCATATCTTCAACATAGGTCTTGTTAGTTTTACTTGTTAGTTTTATTTTTATTACCACTCATTCGTGGTGACCGGCACTTGTGTAAGTATTCAGCAGCAGGCGGCAGAATTCAAATCATGACGTCATCTGTTCTTCATGGGTCAAGAACCACGTACGTGCTCTATCCTTCAAGTAGAAGTACACATGCCGCAGTTTGCCGCGTCGTTCCATTCATTCGAGACAGCCACGTACTCAAAGTCGACCAACCAGTCCTCGACGCCTTCGAGCTTGGTGCCGTGACATGATGTCGGAACCTGTGGACTTTCGAGGGTGTACCGTGTCGTCATTGGGTTTTCCGTACCTGTTCAAGTGGTTTTAACGGACGTGCTCGTCATACTGGTGTGAACTGCAACGTGAGCTTCGGGTGGTAATCTCCCGATCCTGTGGCTGGTACGATGAACGGGTATGTTGACTCGCACTGGGCTTGTGGTGCGGCTTCAAGGAGGGTTCTGAAACATCTGTGAGGAGTCACCCAGTACCTCTACCGATCGTCACGTCGCTCCAGGGGTCCATAGAAAGTTTTTCGAGGTCTGAGCAACAGGGTTTTTAGCAAGCGCGTTGGTGGGTCTCGCTAGATTGCTTGCTTGATCGTTTCTTGTGTGGCTCTCACCAACTAAGGGGAATTGGCCAAGAAGCCGGTGGTTAATTCTAGTCACTACCTTTAAGGATTTCTAGACTAGGGGAATAGGATTACCTTGTTTTGAGTGTGAAATTGATTTGACACAGTGTAAAAAAAGGAGGGAAGTGAGGAGAAAAATAATAGAATTTGTTGAATATCTAAGGTGTAATCATTATATGAAATTCACCTGAAGGTTAAATCATTACAGTGTACCAGCTAAATAATACATGGTATATTGGCTAGTAAAATCGAGAGCTGATCAATGGCTCAGCAAGTTAATCTTCTTGTGTTACATAGGAATTCACAGAGAGCCCCGCAGATGTTTCTGTCGCTGCGTCCTAATGAAGTGGCCCCAAAAAATTATTAGGAGTAGTAAGTGATATTTCAAGTTTGTAAAAAAGTTCGAAGCCATTTTTTTTATTTTTCAAACATTGACATGTGAGAAGAAAATGGTCCATATGTTCAGGTTCATTACATGTTGAGCACAGAGGTGATGGCACCAGACCAGACCTGTCTGTGTAAAAATTAGGAGGTGGTACACGGCAACGTAAGTTTGTTATAGAGACTTCCGATTCACGCGTGGGACGCCCTTTATTATTCCTTTTAAAGTGCAGGTGCAAGAAATCTGGATTTGGTATGGTAATTTTTTATGAGTCTTCAAGAAGTGAAAGTTTTCTGAACCGCGATGCTGTTACATAAGCTGTAAGAGGCACGACTGGCACAATCGGAAGATCATGAGATGTTCGCGCGAGTGTGTCAGCCATCGCATTTATAAATATATTACTACGGCCTGGCACCCATATCATTCGCACTAGATGAATGTTTGCTGGTATTATTGATTTAAAAGTTTCTGGCTTTACTGATGCCAACGACAACGATAAAAATGGACATACGGAATATAAGTCAGTCACTATCACAGCTGTCGAATGAGTTGCAGCAAGTTCGCGAAGAGCTATTATATGGGGACATTAATTTCGCTTCAAATATTGGTGTATAGCTGGGAGGCGTAATGAAAATGACGAGAATAATGCGAGAGAAAAAGTGCCCACACCTGCTTTCTCGCCACTCATAGATGCATCCGTTGCCATCACAATGTTAGTACCTAATTGAGACAGATGTTCCTCTAATAAGCCAATGAAATAGTTAGAGGGCAAGTGTTTAGCATACATTGGAAAACTATCGTCAAATTTCATTTGCACTTGGCCGATTTGTTTGTCAGAAGGTGTGATCTCGAATACATAGGATTTAAACCATCTAGAAGTGTTTGAACAAATAGCACTTGGGGTTTATATACACGGGACCAATGCTCATTGAAAAAGATGCTGGGCTCGGCAAAGAATACAAACTGTTGCCTTCTTAAAGTGGATTCAAAAAATTTAAAATAGGTATCAACTGTTAAAATACGGAATCTGCAAGCAAGAGTGGGTGTCCGAGCTTCGTGATACAAAACATTGTTAGCTGTGAATTTTGGCACACCTGAACATCTTCGAAGGGCTTCCCGCTCTAAGGGAATCAAGGGTTTCATTTTCTATGCTGGTCCACCAGAGAATAGTACACATCCGATTTCAAGAATGGGTGAACGCACATGCGATAAAACATAATCAGTGTATCTCTGTGAAGACCTGAATGGAGGCGGCCAAGCCTACCTATCATCCCAACCGCGCGTGTAGCCTTAATTTTAATATGTTCGATGTGATCACGCCAGCTCAGTTTTTTAACGTACAATACACCCAAACATTTTATACAGTTAACTTGGGGAATTATTTCATGATGGCACTGAAGAGATGTAGTAACTGGTACGTCCAATGGAAAAAGTAATATACCATTTTCGGTTACGTTCAGATTCACAAGAATTTTCTGAAACAAGGTTTGCGGTGTTGCCAAGTAAAACTAAATTAGAATGTAGTAAATGAATGTCACCGCCTCATGCAGAAAACGCAGTATCATCTGCATATACATATACTTGTACCTTATCACTCCGTGGTATTGACCTTAACAAAATGTTAAATCGCACTGGCAATAGAAAAGAGCCTTGAGGAAGACCTCTCGTTTGGCTATACTTCGGTGTGAAAACACCTCGTTGGGACCATTAAAGTATTATGCCTTTTAAAAATTCGTAAATCCAATTTGTTATGTATTGCAGAAACGTTAGCTCATTTAGTGCCTTGAAAAGAATAGCATGTTCAACATGCCTTGGCTAAATCAAGGATTACTAGTGCCGCACATTGTCATCTGTGGGCAGCAAGCTTTATACGAGCCTCTAAATCAACGTGCGCCCATCATACAGAGTAACCTGGTCTAAACCCAATCTGACACGCACTGAGTATTGCATTATCTGTTATGAACTTCATAGATTTAGTGTAAAGTATTTTTTTATTAAGTTGACTACATGTCAACCTAATATGTCAAAGCGATTGGCCTAATGTTACCTAACTGCATTCCTAGTCTCCGTATTTAAGAAGCGGTATTATTTTACAAGCCTCCAGTCAGGAGGTATCCAACTATTTTCAAGTGAGTCGTTGACAACGTTAAGGAGGTCTTCAGGAGAGATGTCGAATAATATTTCTAACATTTCTGAAGTGACACCATTTAGTCTAGGACCTGTGTTTGACAGAATACAAATGACGTGCGCAAGTTCATTCCTGCTTCAATAAAATCATTTCCGATTGAAGGTCTTATAAACTTTATTCGAATTTGTGAAGCAAATCTCTTCTCTAATCCTAATGCCATTTCAGTTAATGTACTTCCAACTCTTTTAGAGAAAAATATCTGACTCAATATTCACGGGTGCTGTAATAGGTTTACGATTAAGGAGAAATCTGAATAGAGCTTTCTTGTTGCAGCTCTTAAATAGATAGCTATACCGTTTTTCTTCATAATCATCTTTCGCTCAAGAAACTGTTCTTTTAAACGTAGTTTTAGCAAATAAATAAGTTCACCGATTAGTAGGGCATTGGTTTGAAAGGAGCTTTTTCATGCAGCTTTGCCGCACTTATAATCACTAGCGCAATCCAGGTTCCACCAGGCAGATATGAATTTTCCCTTTGTCGAAGATATAGTTAACTGCGATTTCCTAATTGTACGCTTTAGAGTGGAACAAAGGCTCATAGCTATCATATTTAATTCCATACTGAGCAAGGAAGACAACGTTGACTGTAAATTCTTTTTAATTTTAGAGTAGTTTACAAAACTTTGACCTGGCGACCTACCATGACTAAAGAAATGCTCACTTCAAATACCAGGTGGCAGTGATCACTACTTGTAGTGGTATAAAGAACAGTCTAAGACAATATTGTCACATTTGAGCTAGCAATTGTCAAATCTAAGATGGACCTCGAATTACATCGAACGAATGTGGGAACTCGGGAACTCAAACAAGTAAGGTTATTGCGATCAGTCCAGTCCCACAATCGTTTTCCAGATGAATCAGTGCGGAATCCCCACGACACGTGATGGAAATTGAAGTCTCCCGCAACTAGTATACTGTTTCTGCAAAAACTCACAGACACATCAAGGGCTCTTTCATCTTGTATTCCAGCTGGAAAGTAGTTGTTGACAATAGATAGTGGCGCGCATCCGGGAAAGGGAATTCCCAGAACTAATACTTCCTAATCGTGTGATGTTCGTTTCTAAACTAAATGTGCTTTATGACAAATTTTGCATTAAATGAAAAAAATAATCCTCCACCACGTGAGTTTTGGTCCAGTCGAATGAACTGATAGTTTTTTAGACAGAAGTTTTGATCAGCAGACAGCCAAGTTTCTTGTAGCATTGTGACGTCCAGAGATTGTTGAGAAATCAGGTATAAGTCTGCAGTTGCAGAGAGAATCGAACGGCGGTTTCACTGAAGTACTCTGAGTTCGAATCCCGGCTGCGGCGGTTGCATTTCCGATGGAAGCGGAAATGTTGTAGGCCCGTGCGCTCCAGTTTGGGTTCACGTTAAAGAACCCCAGGGGGTCGAAATTTCCGGAGCCCTTCACTGCGGCGTCTCTCATAATCTTATGGCGGTTTTGGGACGTTCAACCCCACATATCAATCAATCAACTGGAGCCCTCTGTGGTACCCTATGATGATAAGCAAGCGGCAGCAACTGCTTGATCTAAAATACTGTCTTTTAAGAAGTCCGCTTAAGTCTCAGGTTCCTTCACACTCTTTTTTTGTTTTTGAATGAGAAGAATAATAATTGTGCTAGTAAACGATCTGGTGCGCTTCAAAAGGCGAGCTTCCATATCAACATCCCGACTACTTAATGATTCTGAATCAGATATACCTTCCTGCTCAGCTGTGTTAGATCTGAAAAGCCTTGCCTCATTATCGATAGAGGCATATGTCTCATGTTTGGCAGTCCTATTGATTGAAGCACTAGGAGATTGGATACGCTTAGTTATTTGATCAGATACGCCCGACATATGTGAATCCATATTATTATTGAGTGAGTCGGACAGATAGAGTGAAGATTTTTCTGATACTTTTTCTACGGTCTTTTCTACCACAACTGAAATGGACTGAGAAACGATGCATCCATAGCAAGAGGTGGACGTGCTGCTACGCCGGCATAACCCTGATTCCTGCTTTGAATTTCTGCCATTGCTTCTCTACGGGAGCATCGACTCCTTTCAATGAGTTCAATCACCTGAAGTTTCTTTGATTTTGCAGGGCAGTTAGAATCGTCTGCAGCGTGATCTGCTTTGCACAAACAGCATGTCTCATTGTCTGATTGGCACTCAGCGTACTATGACCAGCCCCGTATATGGCCCCGCATAAGCGGCATCGAGTCTCCAATCGACAACATTTAGTACTGTGTCCAAACTCCAGCATTTAGCACATTGCAACGGACGGGGAGCTAAAGTTTCAACCCTATAGATAAGCGGCCATGCCTTCATCTCCGTAGGGTGATCCGTTCCAGCGAAGGTGGCAATTACAGTTTCAGTGGGAACTTTCTGTTTGCTTTTCTGTTTGGTACAACGGTAAGAAAATAACGCCTGCCGGGAAAAAGATGTCCCAGTCTTCTACTGGGCTTAGAAGCCGAACCAGTCCTTTGCAGCAAGCTAGATGAAGTGGGATAAGAAAACTCACCAGATGTCATGCAAAAGTAGTGCACTTCAGAAGGTCTTGGATACAAGCGTTGTCTGGTGAACAGCATAGTATCCCCCCGCGTCCAAACTGACGAACCTCTGTTATGAGTAGGTAGTGGGGAGTGATCGCTCGAAGTTCTCTTTGGATTGTCTTGGTATTCTTCGTACGGATGAACCCACCAGTGGTCGTCACCAAAGCGACAGCAACGCTACGGGTTCCACTGCGGAGAAACAACTCCAGGGGCAGATCTTGAGGGGGAACAGAGGCTGACCAGAGGGTAGGCCTCTGGCCCGGAGAAAAAACACCCTTGAAATAAGATGAAGTTACACTTATCAATGCACTCAAAACAATTGCGGAACAACAGGTAGATTTATTAAAATAGAAGAAACCGCTGACTACCACATCGCAACCCTAAAGATGGAACAAGGAACATTGGGACCTGCTATCAGTGCCTGTCTGGAAAGGCGAGCGCTTTTTGATGATGATGATAATTCCACAGCCATGGCTCGTACCCACTCAGGGGGATCAGCCAAGAATCGTTGACTTAATTCAGTAAGATTTTTTTTAATTCAGTATCGAAACCACCCACCAGAGAAAAAAAGAAAGAAAAAAGAAAAGACACCCTACACAGTAAATTTTTTTACACCCTTAAGGGTGTAAACTGGCTTGTCGCCAGAGGAACACCCTATGGGTGTTTTCAGATACACCCTACTCAGAAGGGTGTTGAACACCCTAACATTTTGCTGAACACCCTTCGTGTAGGGTGTTCAGCTAACACCCTTTAAGAGGGTGTTGAAAGGGTGTGCGACCTTCGAGTTACACATTATTCAAAGGTCGCAGGTTCGGTTCCTGTCCATGGCAAGTTATCTTTTCACCCACATTTCTTCACATTTACATTACAATTCGGTCTAATTAACTTCCCCTATACTTTCCTTGGCAATATTGTCTGTTTGATCTCATTATATATATATATATATATATTAATGAGATCTAACAGACAGTAATGCCAAGGAATGTACAGGGGAAGTTATTAGAACCTATAGAATGTAAATAAGAAGAAAGAATAAAGAAAAGTGGGTGAAAAATGTGTGTGTGTGTGTGCGTGTGTGTGTATAAGCAAGCTTACTGAAATGCAATGATATTCCTCAAAGCCTTCTTTGTAAAGCCGACTATAGAAATTTAGACTGCCTTCTATAGTTATACAATTAAACGCAAATATTTAGTGTTAAATAGCATAAACATCTGGGGTATATCAATTGGTGGCTCAGTGAGTCGATACAGCAAAGGTGCTTGGTATGCATACGTTTGTGTAGACACACGAACACATTATATTCAAAAACATTATTACCCGTAACAGTGCACACTTCCCATGCAGGATGCAGACATATACATATTTCAGCAACTTAATTTGCAGTTAAACTTGGTATCGCGAAACCATGCGAGTTCAGCCTCACCTAGTTCATTTCAAACTTTCTGATTATACAAAAATAACAGAGCTGCTTTGGCAGACATCGTTTCCACTTATTGATAAATATCTTTTCCCACTTCCTAAAAGTAGACATATATTGGCGTAAGATAAATGTCAAGTACATGTACCACAACACAGGTTTCCTCTCAACTGAAAGCAAACACAGTTATTATGATATTTCATACATACTACAGTTAGAGCATTTTACTGCCAATATTCGAACAGGTAAGGTCAGTGGCTGAAGAAAAAATGATAAACAGATCAGCCCGCACCCCATGAAGCTTCACCACATATTAAAATTGCAAGTTTTATTTTTCAGCATCTTTCTAGGTAATAAAGACAGCATCCATTTCTCAAAAACACACTCTTCACAACAAAACCAAAACGAGGGCCGACAGGTGGAAATGCCTCAAATAGGCTGACCAAAGTTTCGATAGGAGAACCTATCTTCGTCAAAGGTGCCTAGCCTTCTCATCCTTGGCATATTAGATTCAAGGGGGTTAGTAAAGACGTCATGTCCTGGTGGTGGCATGTGTCCCTGTTGGAAATTGTAGCCTGAAAAAAAACTATAAAGCAGAGGAGTGCAGTCTTTGCTTCAATTCAAGTTGGTTGGTAGTGATTCAGAATGTTCTCAGAGGGCGGAGAAAAAAAAAGGAAACACCCAAAGTAGGAGCGGTGTGCTGCCAATGGGTGGCCGCTACAGACACGAAAAAAAGCAAAGAGCTTGAAAGTTCGAAGCCAGCAGAAGGTCCCCGCGTTTGGCCATCACGAAGGGTTGCCGACGATAACGGCCTATGCTGTTCTCGAACATCTATGAATGGGACTCATAAGAAAGAGGTTACAAAAAGGCGCAAGAGAGAAGCAGGCGGCTATTTTTAAATGGCAAGATGTCAAAGGTAAGCGACACCAGATGTGTTCGGAAGACCATGTGTTTATTGGGGAAGGTCATTGGTTAAAATATGCTTTCACTATCCCCATAGGTGTCCCCCTCAACGGAATTGCCTCAGGAATTTGGCGGCATGTTGGCAGAGAAATAGGCAAGTTCGGAATGCAAAGGGAATAAGCAACGACGAGAAAAACACAAAAGAAAAGAAAATGAAAAAAAAGGCGGATTGGTGGTAGGCGACACGCTAGCGTTAACAGACGAGGAAAGGAAAAAAGAGACGCAGAGAAATTTGTGGCTTGGCAATGACTTGATGGTGCACGGTAGGAGTGTTTTTTGAAGAGACAAAAGAAGAAAGAAAGCTGTGGTTCAAAGGTTCTGGAAAATAAAAACTTTGTATTTGCGTGTATATAGACAAATGTATATCTATAATTAAAATTTTAGAAATTTACAGTGAATACTAATACAATATGTAGGTTAGGAGTGATTCCATGTAATAACAGTTATGTCTATTTGAAGGTTGAACGTTTCTAGTTCCTAAATACGGCCGCAATTATGCAATGGCTTTCAGCGATTCAAAATTACCACATGCAACATTGATTCCTGATGGATGTATGGACATAAATTTGTGTATAAAGTATGATTTCATGTATTTGTTCTCTCGTGGTGACCAGAAATCATTTTGTAGAACGTAAAGCTTTGCTTTTTCGAAATTGTGGTCCTGTTGGTAGAAGTGACCAGCAACTACTTTCGGTAAATTTTGCTTTGTATCTGCATGGTGGCCGTTCAGTCTTAAGTGAATTGGCGGCCCAGTTTCGCCTATATATTGTTTTCTACAGCTGGCACACTCAGAAAAGTATATTAGGTTGTTTAAAACTGCAGGTGAAGCTCTATGTGACCTTGTGAATGTAGTCAGATGCTGTGCTTTTTATGTTAGTAGCCGGCTGTATTATTTGCAGGGTGAGCACCTGGCCCGGCCACAGGGATCAGACGTCCTAGTCTAAGTTTGCGTGAACAAGCATGTTTTTAAGTTAGCGTTGCAAATGCCACGTGCCACGCATTGCTGATTCCCGCAAAACTTAAAGCAAACACTAGGACGTCTGGTCCCTGTGGCCGGCCCAGATGCTTCACCTGTAAAAATATACAGCTGGCTAACAACTTAAAAAGCACAGAATTTGACTACATTAACAAGGTCCCATCGATCTTCATCTGCACTTTGAACAACCTATTATACTGTCTTAAGTATGCCACCTGCAGACAATATATAGGCAAAACTGGGCAGCCAATTCACGTAAGACTGAACGGCAACTGCGCAGACACAAGACACAATTTACCAAAAGCAGTAGCCAGTCACTTCAACCAACAGGGCCACAATTTCGACCAAGCAAAGCTTTATGTTCGACAAATTTCTACTCACCGTGAGAGGAAATACATGGAAATATATTTGATACACAATTGTAAGCACCTACACTGATCACGAATCAATGTAGCACGTCGCAATTCGGAATCGCTGAAAGCCATAGCATAATTATGACAGCATTTAGAAATAAGAAAGGTTCAACCTTCAAATAGACATGATCGGTATTACATGGAATTGCGCCTAGACTACAAGTTGAACTATTGTTCTCTCAAAATTTTTAAAACTATAAATATAGATATTGATGTGTCTATATACACACAACTACGAAGTTTTTATTTTCCAGAACCTTTCAACCACAGCTTTTTTTCTTCTTTTGTCGCTTCAAAAAACACTCCTACCGAGCACCATCAAGTCATTGCCAAGCCACAAATTTCTCTGCGTCTTTTTTCCTTTCCTCGTCTGTTATCGCTAGCGTGTCATCTACTTCCGGCCCGCCTTTTTTCATTTTTTCCTTTCTTTCTGTGTTTCTCTCGTTGATGCTTATTTTCTTTGCATTCTGAATTTCTCTATTTCTCTGCCAACATGCCGCCAAATTCTTGAGGCAATTCTGTTGAGCAGGCCACCTACGGGGATAGTGAAAGCATATTTTAACTAATGACTTTCCCAATTAAACACATGCTCTTCCGAACACATCTGGTGTCTCTTACCTTTGAAATCTTAGCATTTAAAGGTAGCCGCCTGCTTCTCTCTCGCACCTTTTTGTAACCGCTTTCTTATGAGTCCCATTCATACATGGTCGAGAACAGCATAGGCCTTTATCGTCGTCAACCCTTTGTTATGGCCAAACGCGGGGACCGTCTGCTGGCTTCGAACTTTAAAGCTCTTTGCTTTTTTCGTGCCTGTAGCGGCAGCACACGGCTCCTACTTTACGTGTTTCCTCTTTTTTGCTTCCCTTTTTTTCTCTACCCTCCGAGAACATTGTGAATTGCGACCAGCCAACTTGAAGTGAGGACTGCACTTGTTTGCTTTCTAGCTTTTTTTTCTTTTCCGACGGCAATTGCCAACAAGGACACGCACCACCACCAAGAGGTGACGTCTCTACTAACCCCCTTAAAGCTAACATGCCAAGGATGAGAAGGAAAGGCACTTTTGACGAACATAAGTCCTCCTATCGAGACGTCAGCCAGCCTATCTGAGGAACTTTCACTGTTCCCCCAGAATATCCCACTCTTCACAACAGTTTTTTTCTGATCCTAAGGCAGTTTTCAAGGAATTCGAAACGCTATGGGCTGTTTATATAAGCTCTGCACACACAACTTAGCCATCTGATGTACAATATGCAAAGTATATCAGAGTGACTTGGGCTTTACACTCTTACAGAGTATAAAAGAAGGAAAATTTGTAACTTCATATCTAACTCAGAATACATGCAACAATCATTACCTCTTGCAAAAAATTAGGAAGGTAATTAACACCAGCACACAATTCGCAGAGCTGCTCAGAAATGCATCTTGATAAAGTACTTAAATATTGCAGTAAATTATGAATGCAAAAGCACAACACCAGTGCACTAGTAGAGATGCCTGGTTGGCACCAAACTGCTGTACTTAAGATGCATCATGGAAGCAAGACCACAGCCCACAACTAATATACACTTCAAGTAACCCTTGACTGCTAAACTGAAGGCCGCAAAATCAAACCATGGCTGTGGTGGCTGCAATTTCGATTAAGGAGGAAATGCATGACACCTGTCTGCTTAGACGTGGATGCATTTAAAGAACCCCAGGTGGTCAAAATATCT
Organism: Rhipicephalus annulatus; assembly: GCA_013436015.1. NCBI lineage: Eukaryota > Metazoa > Arthropoda > Arachnida > Ixodida > Ixodidae > Rhipicephalus > Rhipicephalus annulatus. The sequence goes on along the minus strand of WOVY01011632.1, from coordinate 7,121 downwards.
GAAACCCTCCACTCCAGTGTCCCTGATAATTATATCGTGGTTTTAACACGTTAACCTCGGTAAATATTATTCTCATTACACTTGACATGAAACAAAGCAAGCAGACATTACTATGTAGTTGAAAAAATTCACCATTCAACCCCCCCCCCGATCCAAGGACCCACATTACAATATTCTAGTATGCCTTCTATCAATTATCATTAACAATGTTAAACATGAGTATGTATCACTGTAAAATATCCGACATGGTTTTGTATTGGCAAAGTTAGGTATGATGAAGTATGACAGTGGGAAAACACTTGATTGCACTTATGAATTGAACTTCCCGAAGGCAATGAAATAACTACGGTAAAAAAATACATTATTATAGAATATTCCGTGAAGGTTACACTGAAGATAAAATCATTATTGTGCTACTTTTTATCACAACACAAAAAGTGTTTTTAAATGGCCAATTGCACATAAGGCATCAATTACCATGACACGCAAGTCTGGCGAGCAACTCACTCAGTAGATCTTGGAAAAAACAAAATATCCAATAAAGAGCTCAGTAAGCAGCACTGACACATTCATAAATGCGCTGCCTAGTTACATTGAATTTTAGCCTTAAGAACAGAAAAACACCTTGCCAGATTGTGTCCAGGGGGACACAAAGTAATAAAATAATGCTGTCATCTGTCCAATCAACCAAAAATATTGAAATTTTAGTAACACAAATAAGCGGGTATGTTTGCATTAAAAAGTTGGAGGCAGTCGTGTTTCTACATGGTCCCACTTGTAAAACTTTTTTGATTATGTTTATGCTCCTGATATCCCGTTTGAAAGTTTAATTTTGCTTTTCATGATTACGCATGCAAGACAGTGAAGTTCCACAAAATATCACTCCATAGCGAAACGAGCAGTCGGTTCTTGCTATCGCCAGCGAATAGCAAGAGTAACCATTTTAATGTTTGCCCATGCCTTCCACCCAGGGTCCGATTAAATGCATGAAATCAGAGTCTGTGCTAGCGCTCACTGTCCTGCACACATAATAATGCAAGCCGCAACTAAATTTCCAACAGGATATCTGAGCACAGGCATGCTAGAATTCTTATAAGTGATAATATGTAGAAATGTGACTGGCTCAAATATTCAACACATACAAGATCTCCTGTTGCAATCACTATTATGTTGATTAATAAAACTTAATGTCACTGCTGACAGTGATAATTATTGTCTGACATTGCATCCTCCTGGATACATAGCTATCAGCAGAGGTGGCTTTACATGCATAACTTACAGCACTGACTTCTCTTTTAAGGGAAAACAAAAGGGTTAACTTTGAACACCCTGAACCTTTGTGCTCCTTGAATACAGCTACCAAGTGGCTCTCTGCAGCTCGCTTTTCAAAAGAAACAGAAGCCATGCGCCGCTGATGTGCACCAGCAGTCAAATTTTCCACAAGCCAGCCTTAATGATGGGCTAGTCCAGACGTCTCCCACACACTCTTCCTACGACAAGCATGTATAGGCTGCAAGAGAAACAAAAAAAACAATTTACTGATGTGTCTGTAAGCAAAGCAGAATTTGGAACTCTATTTAGAATGAACAGGAACATTGTGTTTTAAAAAAGTAGGATGTACGAAAACCAGACATGTTACAACAAAACATCCGCAATGTTTTTTGCGAACATAGCTGCAACCTTACGAAAGAATATGCATTTTCCACATAACAGATGTGTAACAAAATATACTTGAATAGCGCTCCGGCATAGTGCACATACATGCCAATTCATTAATAGGGCAGTGCGTACATGACGGTATGCGCTTTGATCAAGTATCCATTGGAGGTAACACATAAATATAAATTACGAATTTTAGTTTGAACACAACTAGTGTAACTTTTTTCCGGATGCCTAAATTAGGACGATTATGCCGATAACATAGAAAATTGGTTTCACTAAATTACTATTGTCAACTGCTAAATTATGGCTGTTAATTCAATGATTCCAGGTGGCTAAAAGGCAGTGCCCCTCACTCATTCCTAATATACACCTCATTACAGGCTGTCTGATAAATAATGGAAGAATTGGAAATGCTAATACAACGCACCCATCTTGAGCTAAATACCATCCCAATAAAGCATGCAAGCTTCTGCAACAATCTCAGTAACAAGAATACTGGAAGGCATTGGTCACGATTTAGCAATACACAATAAACATTTGATGAGACTGATTTCAGAAGTTGTGTAATTGCGTCAATGCCAACAGCTTGGAACATGCAGTCTATATTCATGATTGTCAGATGAACATACTGTCCAATTTTACATTTTCACAGTAACATGTGCATGCCTTATGTATGCATACTATGATGTATAACACTAGTGCTAGTTTTGAGCGTTAAATAATTTATTCGTTTCTCCAAACACCACAGATACCTTCTATAACTGTAGCGCATGCCTATAGAATTTACTTAAGCTTGTCATCTGATGTGAAGACAAAACAACATGCTGACCCCAATTGAAAGCATGACGTTTTGGCCCCCACACAGGAGCCCTATTCACAAGCGACAAAGGCTGTGCTTTTATTCGTGGCCAGTGTGTGGTTTTTCAATGTTTTTCATGTGTGTTTCTGAGCAGATGGGCATAAGCTTGTAATCTGTTAATAAATGCCCTAGGAAGTGATGGTCTAAACTGTTCTTACTGTTCGTACAAGTAAAAGTGCTTACCAAAGTTTGAACACAAAGTTTGGCGAGGCACATACAATATTTAATAAACCACCACAAAATAATGAAATCTAAGCATTGCGAAAACAAGCTGAATAAAATAAAATGTGCTCTACCGCATGAACTACTGATCGAATTAGGGCTCGCACAGTTAGCTACAGTTATTCGGCCCTAATAAGCCATGAAAATTTCATTCGAAATACAATTCATGTTTAACGAACGGCTCAAAATTCATGGGTTCCGAACGCATCAGACAACTTATGTTGCGGGTGTATAACGTAAGCTCAGATTTGAGTAAACGGGCTGCATAAACACGTAAGCGTACATACGTGCAAGCCTTGCGAGCCGTACCTAAGACGAGGCAGCATGCTGCACGCGAACTCGAGTAACACGGTAGTTCAAAGATGCGTGCCGACGTGGATGCATTACACCGGCATACGTTCGGCTACCCGCAGCAATTTCTGATAGCAGTTTTTAAAAAGGGCGTACAACATATGAACCGTACAACATATGAACCCGTTGACTCCTGTAGCACACAATATGAACAGGCATGCAAAAAAAAAATCCTCAAGTTAAGAGATAACATACGCGCCCTAGGCGTAATCAACGCTTACAGCTAACAAACGCCGTCTTCACCCAACAATTATTTAACCAAAATATTGGTCCATCGCGAGCATGGGCTCCCTGCCAACACCACTGCCGACAGAGGCGGGCGCCGTCACAACTCGCACAAATCCGCCGCCGAATTCCCCCTGCGCACGCACGCGTTATGTGCTTCACACACCGAAGCATGCTTGAATCGAAGGAAAAAGCTCGCCCACGCTTTACTTCCCACAAAAAACGCCTTCATCCTGATGAAATGACACACACAAACAGGTTCGCTACGTTAAAAAACCTCACTTATCGCCCACATGTAACGAAAAACGTAGCATGGCGACGTTATCACGCTCTCGGTGTTGACAAAGCGCCGACAGCAGGAATGTGGTACGTACCTGGCGAGTGTTCCAAAATGCGATGCCACACGTCCTCGCTTGAGTAGAGTCCATCTTCGTAATAGGCAGCACCGGCAGAACACAAAACAAAAAACGCAGCGCGCAAGCACACCTCAAAAAATGAGAAAAAAACGATGCAGAACCGACCAGCTGCAACGCCCGACTAGCAAGCAAACACGCCCAAACAAGTCACGTGTTACAGCTCCGCAGACGTACAATGGCGCAATAAAATGCTTTAGTAATGCGTGTAAGTATTAAAAGTAAACGCAAATATATAGAACATAAAAAACCAAGGGGCAAAATAATTTTACTTTCACAAATCAATTAACGTATGACTTTAGCGCGGCGAAAGTTTGAAACGCTTGCAGGTGCAATGTATTTTTTAACAAATGAACAACAGCGGTAATAATCACCTAAAACACTCATGTTCTTGAATTTCAAACGTATTATTGTTCACACACACATTTACACACAAACTTTTATTGCAATGATTGATGGTGCCTATGCATAGGCGTGCCCACCACGGGGGAAGGGGGGCGGGGGCGGCCCTTGGTCACTTAGGGGGCAATGTAAATCCCTATATGTACATAGAGAATAGAGAGGGGGCCGTAACTCTACGGGGGTTGCGGTGCCCCCCTGCTGATCACCTCATACAACCCCACCCTCCAACCGAAGGGATGTCAAACAAGAATAGATAGCAAATACAAATTTTATGGCATGGGTCGCAATGTCCCACAATATATATATATATATATATATATATATATATATATATATATGTTGTGTGTGTGTGTGTGTGTGTGCGGGTGCGAGAGGCGTGTCACTCCCTCCTCTCGTACCCTTCTCCCCTTCGCTTCGCAAAGGCGCTGCGTGCACTGACCTTGCCATTCTCTGACCTTTATTTCTTCACCTAAAGAACCACTTCCCGTGCTCCCGCATTGTTGCAGAAGGTAGTGCATTGTTTTCTTTTCGACCAAGCACGTCTCGTCTTCGATAATCTTGTGAAAACGACTTGGACTCGAACGGCTTTTGACCGAGCAAGGGATTTTGTAATAAATTCAAGCTTTTTTTTCTCAATTGCTTCTACACATGAATATGTGCTGTCCGTAGATCGTGACAGTAGCCCATTCATTTATTCACATATAATGTGAACGATATAACGCGGCAAAGCAATGTCGAATCATACAGTGCGAGAAGAGTTAGTCTCTTTTACATTTTCTCAATTATTCTTAGAGTGTTCTGTAAAATTTGTCAATGCTTCAATCATTTCCTTGATTTTTTTTTCATCTCTAAGACATTGTTATCTTAGGAAAGGCATGCATTCCTTGCGCTATATGCGTGGTATTTTATTTGCAAGCATGGATGCAGCTCGATTCTTGCACTTGCACTCCCGCGCCCAGTGGTCTGGTGCTATGGGGCTGAACTGTTGACCCGCAAGTCGCAGGATCGAATCCCGGCAGTTCACGGCGGCCACATTTTTATGGACAAGAAATAGTGCGAGACCTGTGTAGTTAGACTTAGGTGCATCCTAAGTAACCCAGGTGGTTTTAAATTTTCGGAGCCCTTCGGTACGGCGTCTCTAATGATTATATGACAACTTTGGGACGTTAAACGGAACAATTTTTATTTCATCAATAAGAGGTGTACACCCTTCTGTTCTTCAACACCCTCACGAACGGCATGATAACACCCTTTTGCCAGTTACACCCTTCTGTGAGGGTGTACCAGCAAAGAAAAGGGTGTTACATTCATTAAAAAGGGTGTAAATCTGTAAAACACCCTTTTTACACCCATAAGGGTGTGAAAAATTTTACTGTGTATAGGCAGAATGAAAAGAGTGCAATAGTTGTTTGTCACTCGTTCAGATCAGACACCCATTCATTACCTTGAATAGGAATCAGCATGGTTAACTAAGCTCCTGTATATGTTGGAATATTTTTGTAGGTATAATATTCAGGCAATTAAAAGCCTAATTCAATTAGTTTTATTAAGGTACTTGCAAACTGCATAGAAAACGTTCTCGTTGCTGAAGCCCAGATCGGAAGCACCAGACGAAAGTATACTTTCTTTTGTGAAGCTCAGCCTCAGGCATCCGAATGGGAGGACTAAGAGTATGTTTCAGAGGAATTCGTATCGGCGACATGATAAAAGATAGTGATGTATTGTTTCTGATTTTGAACAAAAGTTGCATAGCGGTGATATCGCCAGCCCCGCCCTGTGTGAATAGAAATTGACGGGGGGACACGAGATGGAAATCTACGGTTCCCAGCTGTCTTGTAGGACACTAATGCACTTTCCACGGAAATCTTAAGTTAGTTAATTCTGGTGTTACATTATTGCTTCTATAGTGTCTGCATCGAGCGCTAGTTTTCTGTATCTTGTCACAGTTATAGTGGCCACTTCGGGAAAGACTGATAGGACTGGTCCTTCCAATGCTGCTCTTGCTAGAGAGAGAGAGTTTTTTTCTTCTTGCTTCTTCTTCTGTCTTGCTCGCTAAAGCAGGGGCACGCGCGCACTTCTTTCTTTTGTGATGTATGCTGTTGCCTTCGCATACGACCCACTACTGAAGTAGGTGGCGATATGCTTGTGAATATTCACCTATAAGTGATCTAATTAGTGGCCGAATCTTTTCGCCTTTATGTAGAAATCTTCAGTGAGAAAATCAATTGCCTAACTGTTATAGTCTTCTTAATCTGTATTTCTTGAAACGCATTCTGTATGCTAAAAACTACAGCTACCGGAACGGTTAAACAATTATCATGGCCGTTAGTCGTCACGATAGAGCTATGCCACTTACTCTCAATATTGTTGCATCCGTGTCAAGTAGTGCTACCGCTGCCAAACGCCATTATAAAGTGTACGAGCGCTCATAGTTACTAAACAATAAGTAGTTCTTCTGGGAAACACTTCTCACTTTTTTGTTATACTGATTCCAATAACAAAAGAGTCAGGCACGCTTTCTTTCGATTTTTGTTCTAAATTCGCATACGTCTATTTTACACATTCATTCCTTGTGAACCGACACGGTGGCAATAGGCATTTCGTAAGAACGACGACACAGAGCGCTGACAAACGTGTACACAAGAGGAAGAAATAGCACGAACATCCATGCTTGGAGGGGAATGGACAATGTAGAGGATGCGGATCGGTAGTGCGCTAGTTTCTTTTTTAGACACGAATGAGTGAAGTCTTAAAATATACCAATGTGGTGTTACTGAACAACACTCGTTTTCAATTGTACTATTTGAACATATGTGTCTCTGCACAATTGCCTAAAACCCTTTGGATCTACGCAGATTTGTCATCACAGAGGTTGGTGGCCCGCAGAAACGTCGATGAGCGAACGGTGTTCAGAAACCCGCCCTTTTTTGTTAGTGGTTTTCGGGTGAACATTGGAATGAATAACCCGCTACCATGCCATTTTTTTG
>WOVY01011631.1:0-19945 GCA_013436015.1 Rhipicephalus annulatus | reverse complement strand
CTGACTACCACATCGCAACCCTAAAGATGGAACAAGGAACATTGGGACCTGCTATCAGTGCCTGTCTGAAAGGCGAGCGCTTTTTGATGATGATGATAATCCACAGCCATGGCTGTACCCATCAGGGGGATCAGCCAGAATCGTTGACTTAATTCAGTAAGATTTTTTTTAATTCAGTATCGAAACCACCCACCAGAGAAAAAAAGAAAGAAAAAAGAAAAGACACCTACACAGTAAATTTTTTTACACCCTAAGGGTGTAATGGCTTGTCGCCAGAGGAACACCCTAGGGTGTTTTCAGATACACCCTACTCAGAAGGGTGTTGAACACCCTAACATTTTGCTGAACACCCTTCGTGTAGGGTGTTCAGCTAACACCCTTTAAGAGGGTGGTTGAAAGGGTGTGCGACCTTCGAGTCACGTTATTCAAAGGTCGCAGGTTCGGTTCCTGTCCATGGCAAGTTATCTTTTCACCCACATTTCTTCACATTTACATTACAATTCGGTCTAATAACTTTCCCTATACTTTCCTTGGCAATATTGTCTGTTTGATCTCATTATATATATATATATATATATATATAAGAGATTAACAGGACAGTAATGCCAAGGAATGTACAGGGGAAGTTATTAGAACCTATAGAATGTAAATAAGAAGAAAAATAAGAAAAGTGGGTGAAAAAATGTGTGTGTGTGTGTGCGTGTGTGGTATAAGCAAGCTTACTGAAATGCAATGATATTCCTCAAAGCCTTCTTTGTAAAGCCGACTATAGAAATTTAGACTGCCTTCTATAGTTATACAATTAAATACAAATATTTAGTGTTAAATAGCATAAACATCTGGGGTATATCAATTGGTGGCTCAGTGAGTCGATACAGCAAAGGTGCTTGGTATGCATACGTTTGTGTAGACACACGAACACATTATATTCAAAAAACATTATTACCCGTAACAGTGCACACTTCCCATGCAGGATGCAGACATATACATATTTCAGCAACTTAATTTGCAGTTAAACTTGGTATCGCGAAACCATGCGAGTTCAGCCTCACCTAGTTCATTTCAAACTTTCTGATTATACAAAAATAACAGAGCTGCTTTGGCAGACATCGTTTCCACTTATTGATAAATATCTTTTCCCACTTCCTAAAAGTAGACATATATTGGCGTAAGATAAATGTCAAGTACATGTACCACAACACAGGTTTTCTCTCAACTGAAAGCAAACACAGTTATTATGATATTTCATACATACTACAGTTAGAGCATTTTACCGCCAATATATTCGAACAGGTAAGGTCAGTGGCTGAAGAAAAATGATTAACAGATCAGCCCGCACCCCATGAAGCTTCACCACATATTAAAATTGCAAGTTTTATTTTTCAGCATCTTTCTAGGTAATAGAGACAGCATCCATTTCTCAAAAACACACTCTTCACAACAAAACCAAAACGAGGGCCGACAGGTGGAAATGCCTCAGATAGGCTGACCAAAGTTTCGATAGGAGAACCTATCTTCGTCAAAGGTGCCTAGCCTTCTCATCCTTGGCATATTAGATTCAAGGGGGTTAGTAAAGACGTCATGTCCTGGTGGTGGCATGTGTCCCTGTTGGCAATTGTAGCCTGAAAAAAAACTATAAAGCAGAGGAGTGCAGTCTTGCTTCATTCAAGTTGGGTGGTAGTGATTCAGAATGTTCTCAGAGGGCGGAGAAAAAAAAGGAAACACCCAAAGTAGGAGCGGTGTGCTGCCAATGGGTGGCCGCTACAGACACGAAAAAAGCAAAGAGCTTGAAAGTTCGAAGCCAGCAGAAGGTCCCCGCGTTTGGCCATCACGAAGGGGTTGCCGACGATAACGGCCTATGCTGTTCTCGAACATCTATGAATGGGACTCATAAGAAAGAGGTTTACAATAAAGGCGCAAGAGAGAAGCAGGCGGCTATTTTAAATGGCAAGATGGTCAAAGGTAGCGACACCAGATGTGTTCGGAAGACCATGTGTTTATTGGGGAAGGTCGGTTAAAATATGCTTTCACTATCCCCATAGGTGTCCCCCTCAACGGAATTGCCTCAAGAATTTGGCGGCATGTTGGCAGAAAAATAGGCAAAGTTCGGAATGCAAAGGGAATAAGCAACGCGAGAAAAACACAAAAGAAAGAAAATGAAAAAAAGGCGGATTGGTGGTAGGCGACACGCGTAGCGTTAACAGACGAGGAAAGGAAAAAAGAGACGCAGAGAAATGTGTGGCTTGGCAATGACTTGATGGTGCACGGTAGGAGTGTTTTTTTGAAGAGACAAAAGAAGAAAGCTGTGGTTCAAGGTTCTGGAAAATAAAAAACTTTGTATTTGTTGTGTATATAGACAAATGTATATCTATATTTAAAATTTTAGAAATTTAGAGTGAATTATTTACAATATATAGGTTAGGAGTGATTCCATGTAATAACAGTTATGTCTATTGAAGGTTGAACGTTTCTAGTTCCCTAAATACGGCCGCAATTATGTCAATGGCTTTCTCAGCGATTCGAAATTACCACATGCAACATTGATTCCTGATGGATGTATGGACATAAATTTGTGTATAAAGTATGATTTCATGTATTTGTTCTCTCGTGGTGCACAAAAATCATTTTGTAGAACGTAAAGCTTTGCTTTTTTCGAAATTGTGGTCTTGTTGGTAGAAGTGACCAGCAACTACTTTCGGTAAATTGTGCTTTGTATCTGCATGGTGGCCGTTCAGTCTTAAGTGAATTGGCGGCCCAGTTTCGCCTATATATTGTTTTCTACAGCTGGCACACTCAGAAAAGTATATTAGAGTTGTGTAAAACTGCAGGTGAAGCTCTATGTGACCTTGTGAATGTAGGTCAGATAGCTGTGCTTTTTATGTTAGTAGCCGGCTGTATATATTTGCAGGGTGAGCACCTGGCCCGGCCACAGGGATTCAGACGTCCTAGTCTAAGTTTGCGTGAACAAGCATGTTTTTAAGTTAGCGTTGCAAATGCCACGTGCCACGCATTGCTAATTCCCGCAAAACTTAAAGCAAACACTAGGACGTCTGGTCCCTGTGGCCGGCCCAGATGCTTCACCTGTAAAAATATATAGCTGGCTAACAACTTAAAAAGCACAGAATTTGACTACATTCACAAGGTCCCATCGATCTTCATCTGCACTTTGAACAACCTAATATACTGTCTTAAGTATGCCACCTGCAGACAATATATAGGCAAACTGGGCAGCCAATTCACGTAAGACTGAACGGCCACTTGCGCAGACACAAAACAAAATTTACCAAAAGCAGTAGCCAGTCACTTCAACCAACAGGGCCACAATTTCGACCAAGCAAAGCTTTATGTTCGACGAAATTTCTGCTCACCGTGAGAGGAAATACATGGAATATATTTGATACACAATGTAAGCACCTACACTGATCACGAATCAATGTAGCACGTCGCAATTCGGAATCGCTGAAAACCATAGCATAATTACGACAGCATTTAGAAATAAGAAAGGTTCAACTTCAAATAGACATGATCGATATTACATGGAATTGCGTCTAGACTACAAGTTGAACTATTGTTCTCTCAAAATTTTTAAAACTATAAATATAGATATTCATGTGTCTATATACACACAACTACAAAGTTTTTATTTTCCAGAACCTTTCAACCACAGCTTTCTTTCTTCTTTTGTCGCTTTAAAAACACTCCTACCGTGCACCATCAAGTCATTGCCAAGCCACAAATTTCTCTGCGTCTCATTTTTTCCTTTCCTCGTCTGTTATCGCTAGCGTGTCATCTACTTCCAGCCCGGCTTTTTTCATTTTTTCCTTTCTTCTGTGTTTCTCTCGTTGATGCTTATTTTCTTTGCATTCTGAATTTCTCTATTTCTCTGCCAACATGCCGCCGAATTCTTGAGGCAATTCTGTTGAGCAGGCCACCTACGGGGATAGTGAAAGCATATTTTAACTAATGACTTTCCCAATTAAACACATTCTCTTCCGAACACATCTGGTGTCTCTTACCTTTGACATCTTAGCATTTAAAGGTAGCCGCCTGCTTCTCTCGCGCGCCTTTATGTAACCGCTTTCTTATGAGTCCCATTCATACATGGTCGAGAACAGCATAGGCCTTTATCGTCGTCAACCCTTTGTTATGGCCAACGCGGGGACCGTCTGCTGGCTTCGAACTTTCAAGCTCGTTGCTTTTTCGTGTCTGTAGCGGCAGCACACGGCTCCTACTTTGCGTATTTCCTCTTTTTTGCTTCCCTTTTTTTCTCTACCCTCCGAGAACATTGTGAATTGCGACCAGCCAACTTGAATGAAGTGAGGACTGCACTTGTTTGCTTTCTAGCTTTTTTTCTTTTCCGACGGCAATTGCCAACAAGGACACGCACCACCACCAAGAGGTGACGTCTCTACTAACCCCCTTAAAGCTAACATGCCAAGGATGAGAAGGAAAGGCAACTTTTGACGAACATAAGTCCTCCTATCGAAACGTCAGCCAGCCTATCTGAGGAACTTTCACTGTTCCCTCAGAATATCCCACTCTTCACAACAGTTTTTTTCTGATCCTAAGGCAGTTTTCAAGGAATTCGAAACGCTATGGGCTGTTTATATAAGCTCTGCACACACAATTTAGCCATCTGATGTACAATATGCAAAGTATATCATAGTGACTTGGGCTTTACACTCTTACAGAGTATAAAAGAAGGAAAATTTGTAACTTCATATCTAACTCAGAATACATGCAACAATCATTACCTCTTGCAAAAAATTAGGAATGTAATAAACACCAGCACACACTTCGCAGAGCTGCTCAGAAATGCATCTTGATAAAATACTTAAATATTGCAGTAAATTATGAATGCAAAAGCACAACACCAGTGCACTAGTAGAGATGCCTGGTTGGCACCAAACTGCTGTACTTAAGATGCATCATGGAAGCAAGACCACAGCCCACAACTAATATACGACTTCAAGTAACCCTTGGACTGCTAAACTGAAGGCCGCAAAATCAAACCATGGCTGTGGTGGCTGCAATTTCGATTAAGGAGGAAATGCATGACACCTGTCTGCTTAGACGTGGATGCATTTAAAGAACCCCAGGTGGTCAAAATATCTGAAACCTCTCCACTCCAGTGTCCCTGATAATTATATCGTGGTTTTAACACGTTAACCTCGGTAAATATTATTCTCATTACACTTGACATGAAACAAAGCAAGCAGACATTACAATGTAGTTGAAAAAATTCACCATTCAACCCCCCCCGATCCAAGGACCCACATTACAATATTCTAGTATGCCTTCTATCAATTATCATTAACAATGTTAAACATGAGTATGTATCACTGTAAAATATCCGACATGGTTTTGTATTGGCAAAGATAGGTATGATGAAGTATGACAGTGGAGAAAACACTTGATTGCACTTATGAATTGAACTTCCCGAAGGCAATGAAATAACTACGGTAAAAAAATACATTATTATAGAATATTCAGTGAAGGTTACACTGAAGATAAAATCATTAATTGTGCTACTTTTTATCACAACACAAAAAGTGTTTTTAAATGGCCAATTGCACATAAGGCATCAATTACCATGACACGTAAGTCTGGCGAGCAACTCACTCAGTAGATCTTGGAAAAAACAAAATATACAATAAAGAGCTCAGTAAGTAGCACTGACACATTCATAAATGCGCTGCCTAGTTACATTGAATTTTAGCCTAAGAACAGAAAAAACACCTTGCCAGATTGTGTCCAGGGGGACACAAAGTAATAAAATAATGCTGTCATCTGTCCAATCAACCTAAAAATATTGAAATTTTAGTAACACAAATAAGCGGGTATGTTTGCATTAAAAAGTTGGAGGCAGTCGTGTTTCTACATGGTCCCACTTGGAAAACTTTTTTGATTATGTTTATGCTCCTGATATCCCGTTTGAAAGTTTAATTTTGCTTTTCATGATTACGCATGCAAGACAGTGAAGTTCCACAAAATATCACTCCATAGCGAAACGAGCAGTCGGTTCTTGCTATCGCCAGCGAATAGCAAGAGTAACCATTTTAATGTTTGCCCATGCCTTCCACCCAGGGTCCGATTAAATGCATGAAATCAGAGTCTGTGCTAGCGCTCACTGTCCTGCACACATAATGCAAGCCGCAACTAAATTTCCAACAGGATATCTGAGCACAGGCATGCTAGAATTCTTATAAGTGATAATATGTAGAAATGTGACTGGCTCAAATATTCAACACATACATGATCTCCTGTTGCAATCACTATTAGGTTGATTAATAAAACTTAATGTCACTGCTGACAGTGATAATTATTGTCTGACATTGCATCCTCCTGGATACATAGCTATCAGCAGAGGTGGCTTTACATGCATAACTTACAGCACTGACTTCTCTTTTAAGGGAAAACAAAAGGGTTAACTTTGAACACCCTGAACCTTTGTGCTCCTTGAATACAGCTACCAAGTGGCTCTCTGCAGCTCGCTTTTCAAAAGAAACAGAAGCCATGCGCCGCTGATGTGCACCAGCAGTCAAATTTTCCACAAGCCAGCCTTAATGATGGGCTAGTCCAGACGTCTCCCACACACTCTTCCTACGACAAGCATGTATAGGCTGCAAGAGAAACAAAAAAAAACAATTTACTGATGTGTCTGTAAGCAAAGCAGAATTTGGAACTCTATTTAGAATGAACAGGAACATTGTGTTTTAAAAAAGTAGGATGTACGAAAACCAGACATGTTACAACAAAAACATCCGCAATGTTTTTTGCGAACATAGCTGCAACCTTACGAAAGAATATGCATTTTCCACATAACAGATGTGTAACAAAATATACTTGAATAGCGCTCCGGCATAGTGCACATACATGCCAATTCATTAATAGGGCAGTGCGTACATGACGGTATGCGCTTTGATCAAGTATCCATTGGAGGTAACACATAAATATAAATTACGAATTTTAGTTTGAACACAACTAGTGTAACTTTTTTCCGGATGCCTAAATTAGGACGATTATGCCGATAACATAGAAAATTGGTTTCACTAAATTACTATTGTCAACTGCTAAATTATGGCTGTTAATTCAATGATTCCAGGTGGCTAAAAAGGCAGTGCCCCTCACTCATTCCTAATATACACCTCATTACAGGCTGTCTGATAAATAATGGGAAAGAATGTGGAAATGCTAATACAACGCACCCATCTTGAGCTAAATACCATCCCAATAAAGCATGCAAGCTTCTGCAACAATCTCAGTAACAAGAATACTGGAAGGCATTGGTCACGATTTAGCAATACACAATAAACATTTGATGAGACTGATTTCAGAAGTTGTGTAATTGCGTCAATGCCAACAGCTTGGAAACATGCAGTCTATATTCATGATTGTCAGATGAACATACTGTCCAATTTTACATTTTCACAGTAACATGTGCATGCCTTATGTATGCATACTATGATGTATAACACTAGTGCTAGTTTTGAGCGTTAAATAATTTATTCGTTTCTCCAAACACCACAGATACCTTCTATAACTGTAGCGCATGCCTATAGAATTTACTTAAGCTTGTCATCTGATGTGAAGACAAAACAACATGCTGACCCCAATTGAAAGCATGACGTTTTGGCCCCCACACAGGAGCCCTATTCACAAGCGACAAAGGCTGTGCTTTTATTCGTGGCCAGTGTGTGGTTTTTCAATGTTTTCATGTGTGTTTCTGAGCAGATGGGCATAAGCTTGTAATCTGTTAATAAATGCCCTAGGAAGTGATGGTCTAAACTGTTCTTACTGTTCGTACAAGTAAAAGTGCTTACCAAAGTTTGAACACAAAGTTTGGGCGAGGCACATACAATATTTAATAAACCACCACAAAATAATGAAATCTAAGCATTGCGAAAACAAGCTGAATAAAATAAAATGTGCTCTACCGCATGAACTACTGATCGAATTAGGGCTCGCACAGTTAAGCTACAGTTATTCGGCCCTAATAAGCCATGAAAATTTCATTCGGAAATACAATTCATGTTTAACGAACGGCTCAAAATTCATGGGTTCCGAACGCATCAGACAACTTATGTTGCGGGTGTATAACGTAAGCTCAGATTTGAGTAAACGGGCTGCATAAACACGTAAGCGTACATACGTGCAAGCCTTGCGAGCCGTACCTAAGACGAGGCAGCATGCTGCACGCGAACTCGAGTAACACGGTAGTTCAAAGATGCGTGCCGACGTGGATGCATACACCGGCATACGTTCGGCTACCCGCAGCAATTTCTGATAGCAGTTTTTAAAAAGGGCGTACAACATATGAAACGTACAACATATGAACCCGTTGACTCCTGTAGCACACAATATGAACAGGCATGCAAAAAAAAAATCCTCAAGTTAAGAGATAACATACGCGCCCTAGGCGTAATCAACGCTTACAGCTAACAAACGCCGTCTTCACCCAACAATTATTTAACCAAAATATTGGTCCATCGCGAGCAGGGCTCCCTGCCAACACCACTGCCGACAGAGGCGGGCGCCGTCACAACTCGCACAAATCCGCCGCCGAATTCCCCCTGCGCACGCACGCGTTATGTGCTTCACACACCGAAGCATGCTTGAATCGAAGGAAAAAGCTCGCCCACGCTTTACTTCCCACAAAAACGCCTTCATCCTGATGAAATGACACACACAAACAGGTTCGCTACGTTAAAAAACCTCACTTATCGCCCACATGTAACGAAAAACGTAGCATGGCGACGTTATCACGCTCTCGGTGTTGACAAAGCGCCGACAGCAGGAATGTGGTACGTACCTGGCGAGTGTTCCAAAATGCGATGCCACACGTCCTCGCTTGAGTAGAGTCCATCTTCGTAATAGGCAGCACCGGCAGAACACAAAACAAAAACGCAGCGCGCAAGCACACCTCAAAAAATGAGAAAAAAACGATGCAGAACCGACCAGCTGCAACGCCCGACTAGCAAGCAAACACGCCCAAACAAGTCACGTGGTTACAGCTCCGCAGACGTACAATGGCGCAATAAAATGCTTTAGTAATGCGTGTAAGTATTAAAAGTAAACGCAAATATATAGAACATAAAAACCAAGGGGGCAAAATAATTTTACTTTCACAAATCAAATTAACGTATGACTTTAGCGCGCGAAGTTTGAAAACGCTTGCAGGTGCAATGTATTTTTAACAATGAACAACAGCGGTAATAATCACCTAAAACACTCATGTTCTTGAATTTCAAACGTATTATTGTTCACACACACATTTACACACAAACTTTTATTGCAATGATTGATGGTGCCTATGCATAGGCGTGCCCACCACGGGGGAAGGGGGGCGGGGGCGGCCCTTGGTCACTTAGGGGGCAATGTAAATCCCTATAGGTACATAGAGAAATAGAGAGGGGGCACTGTAACTCTACGGGGGTTGCGGTGCCCCCCTGCTGATCACCTCATACAACCCCACCCTCCAACCGAAGGGATGTCAAACAGAATAGATAGCAAATACGAATTTTATGGCATGGGTCGCAATGTCCCACAATATATATATATATATATATATATATATATATATATATATATATATATATATATATATATATATATATATGTGTGTGTGTGTGTGCGGGTGCGAGAGGCGTGTCACTCCCTCCTCTCGTACCCTTCTCCCCTTCGCTTCGCAAAGGCGCTGCGTGCACTGACCTTGCCATTCTCTGACCTTTATTTCTTCACCTAAAGAACCACTTCCCGTGCTCCCGCATTGTTGCAGAAGGTAGTGCATTGTTTTCTTTTTCGACCAAGCACGTCTCGTCTTCGATAATCTTGTGAAAACGACTTGGACTCGAACGGCTTTTGACCGAGCAAGGGATTTTGTAATAAATTCAAGCTTTTTTTCTCAATTGCTTCTACACATGAATATGTGCTGTCCGTAGATCGTGACAGTAGCCCATTCATTTATTCACATATAATGTGAACGATATAACGCGGCAAAGCATGTCGAATCATACAGTGCGAGAAGAAGTTAGTCTCTTTTACATTTTCTCAATTATTCTTAGAGTGTTCTGTAAAATTTGTCAATGCTTCAATCATTTCCTTGATTTTTTTTCATCTCTAAGACATTGTTATCTTAGGAAAGGCATGCATTCCTTGCGCTATATGCGTGGTATTTTATTTGCAAGCATGGATGCAGCTCGATTCTTGCACTTGCACTCCCGCGCCAGTGGTCTGGTGCTTATGGGGCTGAACTGTTGACCCGCAAGTCGCAGGATCGAATCCCGGCAGTTCACGGCGGCCACATTTTTAATGGACAAGAAATAGTGCGAGACCTGTGTAGTTAGACTTAGGTGCATCCTAAGTAACCCCAGGTGGTTTAAATTTTCGGAGCCCTTCGGTACGGCGTCTCTAATGATTATATGACAACTTTGGGACGTTAAACGGAACAATTTTTATTTCATCAATAAGAGGTGTACACCCTTCTGTTCTTCAACACCCTCACGAACGGCATGATAACACCCTTTTGCCAGTTACACCCTTCTGTGAGGGTGTACCAGCAAAGAAAAGGGTGTTACATTCATTAAAAAAGGGTGTAAATCTGTAAAACACCCTTTTACACCCATAAGGGTGTGAAAAATTTTACTGTGTATAGGCAGAATGAAAAGAGTGCAATAGTTGTTTGTCACTCGTTCAGATCAGACACCCATTCATTACCTTGAATAGGAATCAGCATGGTTAAACTAAGCTCCTGTATATGTTGGAATATTTTTGTAGGTATAATATTCAGGCAATTAAAAGCCTAATTCAATTAGTTTTATTAAGGTACTTGCAAACTGCATAGAAAACGTTCTCGTTGCTGAAGCCCAGATCGGAAGCACCAGACGAAAGTATACTTTCTTTTGTGAAGCTCAGCCTCAGGCATCCGAATGGGAGGACTAAGAGTATGTTTCAGAGGAATTCGTATCGGCGACATGATAAAAGATAGTGATGTATTGTTTCTGATTTTGAACAAAAGTTGCATAGCGGTGATATCGCCAGCCCCGCCCTGTGTGAATAGAAATTGAACGGGGGGACACGAGATGGAAATCTACGGTTCCCAGCTGTCTTGTAGGACACTAATGCACTTTCCACGGAAATCTTAAGTTAGTTAATTCTGGTGTTACATTATTGCTTCTATAGTGTCTGCATCGAGCGCTAGTTTTCTGTATCTTGTCACAGTTATAGTGGCCACTTCGGGAAAGACTGATAGGACTGGTCCTTCCAATGCTGCTCTTGCTAGAGAGAGAGAGTTTTTTTCTTCTTGCTTCTTCTTCTGTCTTGCTCGCTAAAGCAGGGGCACGCGCGCACTTCTTTCTTTTGTGATGTATGCTGTTGCCTTCGCATACGACCCACTACTTGAAGTAGGTGGCGATATGCTTGTGAATATTCACCTATAAGTGATCTAATTAGTGGCCGAATCTTTTCGCCTTTATGTAGAAATCTTCAGTGAGAAAATCAATTGCCTAACTGTTATAGTCTTCTTAATCTGTATTTCTTGAAACGCATTCTGTATGCTAAAAACTACAGCTACCGGAACGGTTAAACAATTATCATGGCCGTTAGTCGTCACGATAGAGCTATGCCACTTACTCTCAATATTGTTGCATCCGTGTCAAGTAGTGCTACCGCTGCCAAACGCCATTATAAAGTGTACGAGCGCTCATAGTTACTAAACAATAAGTAGTTCTTCTGGGAAACACTTCTCACTTTTTTGTTATACTGATTCCAATAACAAAAGAGTCAGGCACGCTTTCTTTCGATTTTTGTTCTAAATTCGCATACGTCTATTTTACACATTCATTCCTTGTGAACACGACACGGTGGCAATAGGCATTTCGTAAGAACGACGACACAGAGCGCTGACAAACGTGTACACAAGAGGAAGAAATAGCACGAACATCCATGCTTGGAGGGGAATGGACAATGTAGAGGATGCGGATCGGTAGTGCGCTAGTTTCTTTTTAGACACGAATGAGTGAAGTCTTAAAATATACCAATGTGGTGTTACTGAACAACACTCGTTTTCAATTGTACTATTTGAACATATGTGTCTCTGCACAATTGCCTAAAACCCTTTGGATCTACGCAGATTTGTCATCACAGAGGTTGGTGGCCCGCAGAAACGTCGATGAGCGAACGGTGTTCAGAAACCCGCCCTTTTTTGTTAGTGGTTTTCGGGTGAACAATTGGAATGAATAACCCGCTACCATGCCATTTTTGTGTCAACTAATACCTCAATATTTGCATTTACGAGCAATAGTACCAAAACTTAGACAAGCTTACATTTAGGTGTCAAGGCGTTTGTCATTATTGGAAGTGGGACAATTCAAGGTCATCATTAAAAGTATCCACACGGTAAGTGGCCTCATGTGAGTACACTGGTTTCATTGTCCTGGGGGCGGTAGTGGCGACAATAATGTGTTTTCGCAATTGCTGTTCTTTGAATCTTCTCATTATCGCCTCTGGCGTACACCGTGGTCGCTTGTGTCATTCCGAAAAAGAGTAATCGCGGTTCCTGTAGCCGTCGCAACATCTGTACAGCTATTTAGACTACTTCAGTGGTGACGAATTTCACAAAAGTCTGTGGGGCTTATAATAAAATATAGACTTATCATCGCTGAGAATATTATTAGGAACAAATGTGTAAATCTGTATTTCATGAGGGCTCATTCTGACGACAAACACTCAAAACATTTTAGCTCAACCTACCATTGGGTCACCCTTAGCCTAATGTTGGCAAATTCTTCTCAGAAATGCTTGTAGAACATCCTGTTTCCCGGCACCCGCTACAGCCGCATGGTAATCGGTGAGTGTAGACACAAACATACTGAACTTTGATAACTTTAAAAAATCTTTATCGAAACCGTTTGTTTTTCGTGTTGATAATAATTGGAAGCCTGAATTGAGAGTATCAGTTCAAACATCTTTGTCAGGTTCCTGCGATAATACAGCCAGTGGAGAGTTGAGGTTCTTGCTGGCTGTGGCAATCTTGATCAGCTAGTTTCCCTATTGTGCAATAAATGCCTGCAGCCGAGACACCTCCCTCACGGTACCATGCTAGCGTATTTACTAAGCCAATTATATAAATTAAAAACACCTTTTATACTGCAGTTGTTCATGTTCAGGCATGTGATTTCAGTGTGATGTCACTACTTTGTGACCATTGTCAAGTGCATATAAAAGTAATGTAAACCGCAAAGTACGTACACAAGGTGCTTCCAATTAACAAGAGCAAGAATGGTGCCAGTCGAGTCTGTTTTGTGTTAATTCGTTGGTTTACCAACGTCACTTGTTACGTGAAAGTTGTCAGTGTACCTAGAGTTCAAGAAAAATCTATGCCTAAACAAAGTCTGCTAAGAATGGCCAAGTAATAAAATGTCGAAACATAACCAACATATATGCACTAATGATGCCCACGATGTCCTAAGCGCCAGACCCGACAGTGTCGACTAAAATTTTGTGGCTATGAAAAAGGTTTGAAGAATGCCACAACTTCGTAAGTACGACATAAATTAACTGCATCAATCAGACATTTCATAACTTGAAGAAGTGCACACGAAAACGGATATGTATGGGCAGTAACCCCCCCCCCCTGTTTAGTTTTTACTGCTGAATAGTGATCTGTTCGCCTCAAGTCCATTACAAATTAATCGCATGCAACAAGTGATAAAAATGCAAGTATTAGCATGCACATCTGCTTTATACAAAAATTTTAGTAACACTCAGTAACAAAATATAAGTAACACGTTTCAATTTAAATATTGGTCGCCCATCAGGAACAATCATCTAAATCACCCACATGCACGATACGTAGACGCAGCCAAGTGCTCGTTGGTGCCTTCGTGATTATCGTCACAGACTGTCATGGTACGGCCCAAGAGTGAAAGACTATACCCCGCCATGCGCTTACGCAGTCTAAGAGACCGATAGAACTCGTCAGGTGAATATATTATTGTAGTCTTGAGGGAATTACAAAGAGAGGCATCGAATTACCTGAAAAGCCGGGTCTACACGATAGCATCTTTACCGCATCGACACTCTTCCCTCTACACCTCCATATTAAGGGTTCCGGGTCCGAAAGCCTCGAAGAGAGCGAAGCGGCACACACTGCAGCCCACGCAAGCGTCAACATGGCTTTCCCGCTCGAGATCCGAGTCGAGTTCAGAACAGGAGCTTTGGAACAGAATCGATAATACTAACCTACGACACAATCCTTGAACACTATCAAATTCAACCCAGGTCATTCCTCACAACCTAGACTCACAAGAGACGAAGGCACTGACAACAGGCGACTTCAAAGCAGTACGTTCACCCACAGCATCCTATATTTCATCATATGATACCAACATTGTACCGCTACATCCACACTGCAATGTAGCGGGCGCCTTTACACTTCTACTGCAGTGCAGAGCAGATATCCCAGCATAAATTTAGCAGCAAAAGATGCTGACCCGAACCTTCACGAGGTGGACGCAGCTGAGCTGCCGACGAGAGCGGACGCGTTTCGACGGCTCCGTGAATATCGGCTGAAAGCATCGGCTCGCGCGACCATCGCCCCACCGGCGTTCCCCCACTCTCTGCGCCCTGGCTCAACGCAACGACGCCCAGCTCTCTGGCCCCACCGGCTAAGGACAGACCTGCCGGACGCCCTGGACGAGGCCGTGGGGTCGCCCCCAAGCACTCTTCTTCCGGACACCATCGACGACCTGGACTAACCACCCTTGGTGCCGTTCACTTCAACATTGTGCGTGGGACGCTCGCCAGGACAGTTCCGGCGTCTCGCCGGTTGCATCTGGCAGCGGCAACGCTCCCGTGTTCTTCATGTGAACCAGTAACGATGGCTGCAGCGGAGCTTATGACGCAGCCATCACAACCATCATCCGCTCCGAAACGCAGTGCGAAACGCGTGGCTGACTCACAAATGGAAATAGATGATTTGTCTGCTTCAGCCACACCGGCAAGCAAGCGGGAGTGCCCCTCTCCGGCAGCTGTCGCCTCGCCTGGCACCGAGTCTAAGTACAAAGTCGTCGTAAAACCTCGTGAGTGCTTCGACGTATCAAAATTGTCAAATCGCCTCCTTCAGTCAGCCTTCGACACCTGCCTCAAAACCACCGCGTTTCAAGGTTTCTCCATTCACCATCCCACCAACAGCGTATCCGTATGGGTGCGTTCGCTAGCAGACGTTGACCGCCTCACCCACCTGCAAACTCTGCCAGTCACAGCTGATTGTACTGTACAGGTGCAAGCGTACTTGAGTTCCGGCTCGGACTTGCGTCGGTATGTGGTCTCTGGGGTTGACCCAAGGGAATCGCCGGAGGGCCTTATCACTGCTTTGACCTGCTCCACACACAAGATTGTAACAGCTCGTTATATGGGCCGTGGACGCACGTGCCTTGTCACTCTCCAAGGGCCTCGAACGCCACCAAGCCGCATTACGTACTATGGATGCATCCTGAAATTTCATGTGTACAAGCCCGGTGTGGTACACTGCTATCGGTGTTTTCGTACCGGTCACATGCGAGATTCTTGTCCCCAACCCGCAGACACCTCCATGGAGTCCGTCGAGACGCGCACGTACAAATGTGGGCTCTGCCAAACGGACGATCATGAAATAACGTCCAAAGATTGTCCAGTTAAACAGAAGGCTCTCAAAGCCCGTCGCCAACGCAAGCGCCGCCAGCGTTCGGTGACACAAGAAGAAAGGGACGCCGACATTCCGACTAGCAACCGGTTTGAACTGTTGTCCCCCTCCGAAGAGGACACACCAGCGTTGGTAGAACCTGAAAATGCTAGCTATGAAGTCCCCACGTACAGCGACGCCGTCAAGCGGGGCAAAAAAACGTGTTCAGCAGCCTGCGAATACGCCTAAATTGAGCGTTACGGGTACAGACGATCTGGCGAAGCTTGACCAACAGATACAGCAGCTCCAAATGGAAGTCAAGCGCCTCGCTCAACGCAGAACCCATCTCGCTCGACCCGCTGGACCAACTGCGATGCGCGGTACAGACGTGCCGTACGCTGCTTCTGTGCCTGAATTATCCTGCGCAAGCGCGTCAGCACCAGTCAAGATGACTCCGGCAGAGCTCCTCCACTTTGTTGCCCGGCAACTGCAAGAGCTTTCAAAGGTGGTGCTCGCCAACCTTCCACCGCAATGACCACTCCTTTGAAAGCAACGCGCCACCACTGTGTCCTGCAGTGGAACTGCCGGGGACTTGCAAATAAAGTTGGTGAGCTTCGCTATCGCCTTGCGCTGGGGAAGCTCCCCGCTTGGTGCCTGCTTCTACAAGAAACGAATTCGCTTCCACGCATCCCTGGATTCACTGCGTATGATTCCCCAACCATCCCTGATCGACGCTGCACCAATGCGTTGGGACCTCCAGGCAAGGCTGCAGTGTATGCTTGTGACTACATATCCTCAAACGCAGGTTCCCCTGCTGCAGTGGTGTAACCAGTGGCAAGAAGTGGTGGCAGTGCTCGTTAGACTTCCGCGTACTGACGTGATTGTGGTTTCAGTTTACGTGCGTCCGTATAGTGGCAGCGCTCCTCGACTGCGTTTGGGGTGGCTGGCTCACCTGCGTCAAACCTATCCTGGGTGCCCAGTACTAGTTGGGGGAGACTTCAATGCACCTCATCAGTCGTGGGGCTACCCTTCTTCCAGTGCTAGAGGCAACATCGTGCTAGACACATTTACAGACGCGCACTTTGTCCTTCTGAATGCCCCGGCTACTTCTACACGTCGGTGGGATCATCCCTGTGCTCCACCTTATGCGCCCGATCTCTCGTGGTGGTTGGGCATGTGTGACGTTTCGTGGGACCTAGAACCAGACTGCTGGGGGAGTGATCACCATCCGTTGAAAATTGGTTTGGCCGCGTATAACCAGCGCCGCCTCCGACGTCGATGCTACACAACCAACTGGGACTTATTCCGCAATGAACTGAACGACTCGATTGCTGATACATCGTCTGATCCATTGCAGGTGTTAACCAGAGCTGTACAAGCCGCCACGCAGTCAAGCTGGGTAGAGGAGAACCGACCACATCCAAATTTACATCTTCTGCGTCTGTGGGCAGCACGCCGTCGTGCAGAGCTGGCCTTAAACCGAGATCCGGCAGCCGCTGAGCTTCGTGATAACCTCAACAGACTCACCGCTGCGGCGCGTCGCTGCGAGAAGCGTCTCGCCCGCGAACGGTGGATGGACTGGTGTGGCGTCACTCGGTCCATCGTCTTCAACCGCCTCAATATGGCGAACGTTCCGGAGTATGGAACTAGGCACCCGTACGCCGGACCCAGCGGCCAGTGCGTGTCTGTCTTCTGGATGCACGCCAAGCCAGTTCGCTCCAGAAATAGTTAAGGCTTTCTTCCCGGCCTACAACCTGGCCCCACCACAATTCGACTGTCCGTGTAACCTGCCTCCGGAGGTTGGCGTGACTCCCAGTCCGTCGGACATCGAAGGCATGCAAGCGCCATACACGATGGCGGAGCTCCAGGCAGCAATTGACCAGGCAAAAGTACGCAAGGCACCAGGACCAGATGGGATCTCCTATGAAGTGTTCAAGAACGATGGATGGCCCTGCACTGCAGTGGCTGCTGGACACGCTTAACGCAGTCTGGACGACCGGAGGGCTGCCTGAATCGTGGAAGCATGCCGAAGTTGTGCCGATACCTAAGCCGGGAAAGCACCCGAACAGCCTCTCTAATCTTCGGCCGATTGCTCTAACGTGTACGTTGTGCAAGCTTCTTGAACGCATGTTGGCGTCGCGCATCTCCTGGTGGCTGGAAAAGCACGCCTGGTACCATCCGGCCCAGATTGGCTTCGACCGCACCTGGGCACGGAAGATGGCCTAGATCATTTGACGTCCATGGTGCTTGTGGGAAGAAGATCAAGCAGCATTCGAACCTTCTCGCCATGGACGTTCATAAGGCCTACGACAACGTCAGCCACTCTGCGATCAATCACATAATGCAATGGCTTCAACTTCCCGCCTCGCGTCTGCGACTTTGTGGAGTCTTTTCTGGCACACCGTACCTTCTGCATCAGAGTAGGCAAAGGAACGAACCGGACACTTTGTAATGAAGCGGGGTGTACCGCAGGGCTCGGTTCTAGCCCCGATACTCTTCAATATTGCCCTGTTGCCCCTCGCGTCGGCAACTAGCACGCATTCCAGATGCCTTCTTCCTCCTGTATGCCGATGATTTGACTGTGTGGGACACTACATCCAGACCTTCAACGCCAGCAGGAGGCACTCCAGGAGTGCTCTCGACAAGGCGTCGGACTGGTGGCGCGCATAGGACTGACACTATCTCTGCCACGAAGACTGCATGTCATGTCTATCACCAACAGACGAGGTCGCCGTCGCCTCCTGCAGACGCCGATATGTTGGAGCCTAAATGGCCATACCCTCACCCCTGTATCCACTATACGTGTGCTCGGGGTCGAACTGGACGCATCTGGCTCTGCGAATGCGTGGGTTCGCTCTGCTCGCCGGAAGAGTGCTAATACCCTCCATCTCATTCGTCGCAATCTCTCAAAAGACGGGGGGGGGTGCCTGTTGCTCGAATGGCCCGTATCTTGGTGCGATCAATCCTACAACCTCGGCTCGTTTATCAAGCTCAGTTTCAACGACTGACTTTGAGAGACTGGGACTTGCTCGAAACCGCCAACCGAGATTCCATGAGGGCGATTACATGCCTTCCCCGTATGACAACCTATCACGACCCTCCAGGCGGAAGCGCAGCTCAACACCATCGACGAAATTGTACACCAGCGTCGAGTCGCTCGCTACCTAAAGAGTCAAGCTGTTCCTGCGGCGGCAGCTCTAGCTCACTACTATGATTCAACGCTGCCCACAGCCTGACGCACCCGTGGCAGAAGTTCCACCATGGCTCAAGGCACAGGCCAGTGACAACCGACCACTGACCCGCCTGCGACAATCCACCCGACAAGCGGCGCCAGGAGGGCATCGTCACTACCACCGAGAACTCACTAGCGGTATACGTAGACGCAGCTATCGATAATTGCGTTCTGCACACCAGTCTCGTATGCCCCGCGCAACCTGAAATCCAACATATCTGCTCTTACGTAACAGAGGCACCGTTCCCATCCGTATTAGCGGAGCTCACTGCTATACGGGACGGGTTAACAGTTAATGATATCCAAAATGGATTCTTTGTCACACGATAAATTGCTTGTATATACGGACTCCACGCAGGCAGTTCGAGAGCTGCGAAAAGTGACCAGCTCCATCGATATAGCCTCCGATATACACCGACTGAGTCACTCATGTGCCTGTCCTGTCCGCGTTCTGTGGACCCGCCGGTCTGCACCGGCTCAAGTGGAAGCAGATGCCGCTTGCCATCCAGCGACTGTTCAACACCCGCTGCCTCTACTTCGTTTGTCCCCGAAGGACAGCTTGCTGTGCACAAAGAAACCCTCCGGCGCCCACGCGTGCTCTCATTCCTCCGCGTGGATCCGACCTTACCCGGCGGCATAACTCGCGAGAGGAGGTTGCGCTCAGGAGGATTCGTGTGGGCGCCGCCTTGACTCCTGCAATCCGGGCTACATGGACATCTGGTGCACAGCCTCCCCCAACGACGTGCCCATTCTGCGTTGCCCCAGCCACAGAGGCAAACGCCTTGATCACCTATTGGGAACCTGCCCGGGCCTTCACCAGGCTCGCACTCGCACCTACGCGGCCTTCACCACCACCCCGGCCGACCACCTGACTTGACGCGCTGGACGCACGGTCCACTGCATCGACAACCTCGGCCTTCATAAGGCAACAAACTTCTGCCCTTTTTTATTTAACTGATGCCGGTAGGGCATACTAGCGCCAATAAAAAAAAATAATAATAATAAAAAAAAAAAGAACCTTCACGATAAGCCGCGGGAGGCAACGATCATCA
>WOVY01011630.1:0-100434 GCA_013436015.1 Rhipicephalus annulatus | reverse complement strand
CGCCCTGGCTCAACGCAACGACGCCCCCCTCTCTGGCCCCACCGGCTAAGGACAGACCTGCCGGACGCCCTGGACGAGGCCGTGGGTCGCCCCCAAGCACTCTTCTTCCGGACACCATCGACGACCTGGACTAACCACCTTGGTGCCGTTCACTTCAACATTGTGCGTGGGACGCTCGCCAGGACAGTTCCGGCGTCTCGCCGGTTGCATCTGGCAGCGGCAACGCTCCCGTGTTCTTCATGTGAACCAGTAACGATGGCTGCAGCGGAGCTTATGACGCAGCCATCACAACCATCATCCGCTCCGAAACGCAGTGCGAAACGCGTGGCTGACTCACAAATGGGAATAGATGATTTGTCTGCTTCAGCCACACCGGCAAGCAAGCGGGAGTGCCCCTCTCCGGCAGCTGTCGCCTCGCCTGGCACCGAGTCTAAGTACAAAGTCGTCGTAAAACCTCGTGAGTGCTTCGACGTATCAAAATTGTCAAATCGCCTCCTTCAGTCAGCCTTCGACACCTGCCTCAAAACCACCGGCGTTTCAAGGTTTCTCCATTCACCATCCCACCAACAGCGTATCCGTATGGGTGCGTTCGCTAGCAGACGTTGACCGCCTCACCCACACCTGCAAACTCTGCCAGTCACAGCTGATTGTACTGTACAGGTGCAAGCGTACTTGAGTTCCCGGCCTCGGACTTGCGTCGGTATGTGGTCTCTGGGGTTGACCCAGGGGGAATCGCCGGAGGGCCTTATCACTGCTTTGACCTGCTCCACACACAAGATTGTAACAGCTCGTTATATGGGCCGTGGACGCACGTGCCTTGTCACTCTCCAAGGGCCTCGAACGCCACCAAGCCGCATTACGTACTATGGATGCATCCTGAAATTTCATGTGTACAAGCCCGGTGTGGTACACTGCTATCGGTGTTTTCGTACCGGTCACATGCGAGATTCTTGTCCCAACCCGCAGACACCTCCATGGAGTCCGTCGAGACGCGCACGTACAAATGTGGGCTCTGCCAAACGGACGATCATGAAATAACGTCCAAAGATTGTCCAGTTAAACAGAAGGCTCTCAAAGCCCGTCGCCAACGCAAGCGCCGCCAGCGTTCGGTGACACAAGAAGAAAGGGACGCCGACATTCCGACTAGCAACCGGTTTGAACTGTTGTCCCCCTCCGAAGAGGACACACCAGCGTTGGTAGAACCTGAAAATGCTTGCTATGAAGTCCCCACGTACAGCGACGCCGTCAAGCGGGGCAAAAAACGTGTTCAGCAGCCTGCGAATACGCCTAAATTGAGCGTTACGGGTACAGACGATCTGGCGAAGCTTGACCAACAGATACAGCAGCTCCAAATGGAAGTCAAGCGCCTCGCTCAACGCAGAACCCATCTCGCTCGACCCGCGGGACCAACTGCGATGCGCGGTACAGACGTGCCGTACGCTGCTTCTGTGCCTGAATTATCCTGCGCAAGCGCGTCAGCACCAGTCAAGATGACTCCGGCAGAGCTCCTCCACTTTGTTGCCCGGCAACTGCAAGAGCTTTCAAAGGTGGTGCTCGCCAACCTTCCACCGCAATGACCACTCCTTTGAAAGCAACGCGCCACCACTGTGTCCTGCAGTGGAACTGCCGGGGACTTGCAAATAAAGTTGGTGAGCTTCGCTATCGCCTTGCGCTGGGGAAGCTCCCCGCTTGGTGCCTGCTTCTACAAGAAACGAATTCGCTTCCACGCATCCCTGGATTCACTGCGTATGATTCCCCAACCATCCCTGATCGACGCTGCACCAATGCGTTGGGACCTCCAGGCAAGGCTGCAGTGTATGTTGTGACTACATATCCTCAAACGCAGGTTCCCCTGCTGCAGTGGTGTAACCAGTGGCAAGAAGTGGTGGCAGTGCTCGTTAGACTTCCGCGTACTGACGTGATTGTGGTTTCAGTTTACGTGCGTCCGTATAGTGGCAGCGCTCCTCGAATGCGTTTGGGGTGGCTGCTCACCTGCGTCAAACCTATCCTGGGTGCCCAGTACTAGTTGGGGGAGACTTCAATGCACCTCATCAGTCGTGGGGCTACCCTTCTTCCAGTGCTAGAGGCAACATCGTGCTAGACACATTTACAGACGCGCACTTTGTCCCTTCTGAATGCCCCGGCTACTTCTACACGTCGGTGGGATCATCCCTGTGCTCCACCTTATGCGCCCGATCTCTCGTGGTGGTTGGGCATGTGTGACGTTTCGTGGGACCTAGAACCAGACTGCTGGGGGAGTGATCACCATCCGTTGAAAATTGGTTTGGCCGCGTATAACCAGCGCCGCCTCCGACGTCGATGCTACACAACCAACTGGGACTTATTCCGCAATGAACTGAACGACTCGATTGCTGATACATCGTCTGATCCATTGCAGGTGTTAACCAGAGCTGTACAAGCCGCCACGCAGTCAAGCTGGGTGGAGGAGAACCGACCACATCCAAATTTACATCTTCTGCGTCTGTGGGCAGCACGCCGTCGTGCAGAGCTGGCCTTAAACCGAGATCCGGCAGCCGCTGAGCTTCGTGATAACCTCAACAGACTCACCGCTGCGGCGCGTCGCTGCGAGAAGCGTCTCGCCCGCGAACGGTGGATGGACTGGTGTGCGTCACTCGGTCCATCGTCTTCAACCGCCTCAATATGGCGAACGTTCCGGAGTATGGAACTAGGCACCCGTACGCCGGACCCAGCGGCCAGTGCGTGTCTGTCTTCTGGATGCACGCCAAGCCAGTTCGCTCCAGAAATAGTTAAGGCTTTCTTCCCGGCCTACAACCTGGCCCCACCACAATTCGACTGTCCGTGTAACCTGCCTCCGGAGGTTGGCGTGACTCCCAGTCCGTCGGACATCGAAGGCATGCAAGCGCCATACACGATGGCGGAGCTCCAGGCAGCAATTGACCAGGCAAAAGTACGCAAGGCACCAGGACCAGATGGGATCTCCTATGAAGTGTTCAAGAACATGGATGGCCCTGCACTGCAGTGGCTGCTGGACACGCTTAACGCAGTCTGGACGACCGGAGGGCTGCCTGAATCGTGGAAGCATGCCGAAGTTGTGCCGATACCTAAGCCGGGAAAGCACCCGAACAGCCTCTCTAATCTTCGGCCGATTGCTCTAACGTGTACGTTGTGCAAGCTTCTTGAACGCATGTTGGCGTCGCGTATCTCCTGGTGGCTGGAAAAGCACGCCTGGTACCATCCGGCCCAGATTGGCTTTCGACCCGCACCTGGGCACGGAAGATGGCCTAGATCATTTGACGTCCATGGTGCTTGTGGGAAGAAGATCAAGCAGCATTCGAACCCTTCTCGCCATGGACGTTCATAAGGCCTACGACAACGTCAGCCACTCTGCGATCAATCACATAATGCAATGGCTTCAACTTCCGCCTCGCGTCTGCGACTTTGTGGAGTCTTTTCTGGCACACCGTACCTTCTGCATCAGAGTAGGCAAGGAACGAACCGGACACTTTGTAATGAAGCGGGGTGTACCGCAGGGCTCGGTTCTAGCCCCGATACTCTTCAATATTGCCCTGTTGCCCCTCGCGTGGCAACTAGCACGCATTCCAGATGCCTTCTTCCTCCTGTATGCCGATGATTTGACTGTGTGGACACTACATCCAGACCTTCAACGCCAGCAGGAGGCACTCCAGAGTGCTCTCGACAAGGCGTCGGACTGGTGTGCGCGCATAGGACTGACACTATCTGCCACGAAGACTGCATTCATGTCTATCACCAACAGACGAGGTCGCCGTCGCCTCCTGCAGACGCCGATATGTTTGAGCCTAAATGGCCATACCCTCACCCCTGTATCCACTATACGTGTGCTCGGGGTCGAACTGGACGCATCTGGCTCTGCGAATGCGTGGGTTCGCTCTGCTCGCCGGAAGAGTGCTAATACCCTCCATCTCATTCGTCGCATCTCTCAAAGACGGGGGGTGCCTGTTCTCGAATGGCCCGTATCTTGGTGCGATCAATCCTACAACCTCGGCTCGTTTATCAAGCTCAGTTTCAACGACTGACTTTGAGAGACTGGGACTTGCTCGAAACCGCCAACCGAGATTCCATGAGGGCGATTACATGCCTTCCCCGTATGACACCTATCACGACCCTCCAGGCGGAAGCGCAGCTCAACACCATCGACGAAATTGTACACCAGCGTCGAGTCGCTCGCTACCTAAAGAGTCAAGCTGTTCCTGCGGCGGCAGCTCTAGCTCACTACTATGATTCAACGCTGCCACAGCCTGACGCACCCGTGGCAGAAGTTCCACCCATGGCTCAAGGCACAGGCCAGTGACAACCGACCACTGACCCGCCTGCGACAATCCACCCGACAAGCGGCGCAGGAGGGCATCGTCACTACCACCGAGAACTCACTAGCGGTATACGTAGACGCAGCTATCGATAATTGCGTTCTGCACACCAGTCTCGTATGCCCCGCGCAACCTGAAATCCAACATATCTGCTCTTACGTAACAGAGGCACCGTTCCCATCCGTATTAGCGGAGCTCACTGCTATACGGGACGGGTTAACAGTTATGATATCCAAAATGGATTCTTTGTCACACGATAAATTGCTTGTATATACGGACTCCACGCAGGCAGTTCGAGAGCTGCGAAAAGTGACCAGCTCCATCGATATAGCCTCCGATATACACCGACTGATTCACTCATGTGCCTGTCCTGTCCGCGTTCTGTGGACCCGCCGGTCTGCACCGGCTCAAGTGGAAGCAGATGCCGCTTGCCATCCAGCGACTGTTCAACAACCCGCTGCCTCTACTTCGTTTGTCCCCGAAGGACAGCTTGCTCGTGCACAAAGAAACCCTCCGGCGCTCCACGCGTGCTCTCATTCCTCCGCGTGGATCCGACCTTCCCGGCGGCTTAACTCGCCGAGAGGAGGTTGCGCTCAGGAGGATTCGTGTGGGCGCCGCCTTGACTCCTGCAATCCGGGCTACATGGACATCTGGTGCACAGCCTCCCCCAACGACGTGCCCATTCTGCGTTGCCCCAGCCACAGAGGCAACGCTTGATCACCTATTGGGAACCTGCCCGGGCCTTCACCAGGCTCGCACTCGCCACCTACGCGGCCTTCACCACCACCCCGGCCGACCACCTGACTTGACGCGCTGGACGCACGGTCCACTGCATCGACAACTCCTGGCCTTCATACAGGAAACAAAACTTCTCCTTTTTATTTAACTGATGCCGTAGGGCATACTAGCGCCAATAAAAAAAAAAAAAGACAATGCAACGAAAAAGAGGGTAGCGGTGGCGTTGAGAACTAACTTATTCAACCTAGAGAGGGCGCTGGTAAACCTAGTCAGATTAGCTATACAAGCCATCAAAGCCGAGTTGTTGAAGTGGGTTGAAAGTAACGGTATTTTAGGGGAACTGCAAAATGGATTTAGGCCGGGTCGACGCTTGGAAGACAATCTTTTCGTCATAACCCAGACCATCGAAATTTCGGCAGCACAGGGCAGACCAACATGGCTACTGTTTCTGGACATAAAGGGTGCCTATGACAACGTGGACAGGGGATTGCTGTGGCATATACTGGAAGAGGAGGGGATTGGGTCGGAATTTGTAGGGCTGCTAAGGGAAATATATGAGGGTAACAAGGCACACATTACATGGGAAGGGCGTACATACACAGAGCCCGTGTACATTCGAAGAGGTTTAAAACAGGGGTGCCCTCTTTCGCCATTGCTGTTCACACTGTACATTAGAGGAATGGAAAGACGACTAGAGGAGAGTGGATTGGGCTTTGATTTGTCACACCGAAGCAATGGAGTGTTAGTGGAGCAACGGATTCCGGGATTGATGTACGCAGACGATATAGTGCTGCTGGCGGATAATGCGGAAGAACTTCAAAAACTGGCTGACATTTGTGGTGATGAGGCAACGTACCTAGGCCTACATTTTAACCCACAGAAATCTGGAGTCATGGTGTTCAACGAGGAAGCTCATGTAGCACCAATAAGGATACAACAGGAAGCCATACCATTAGTAAATAAGTACAAATACTTGGGGATCTGGCTTAATGAAGGAAAAGACTACCTGAATGCTCATGAAGAACACCTCAGACTGAAAGGGAGACGGAATGCAGCAGTAATGAAACATAGAGCACTTTGGGGACACAATAAGTACGAGGTAGTACGAGGCATCTGGAAAGGGGTAATGGTGCCGGCGCTCACGTTCTCTAATGCCGTATTATGCTTAAAGTCAGATATCCTGTCGGGGCTGGAGGTTAACCAAAAGGCAGTCGGCAGGTTAGCTCTGGGAGCTCACAGTAAGACTACAAACGAGGCTGTACAAGGCGATATGGGTTGGGCTTCATTTGAGGCGAGGGAAGCACAAAGTAAAATACGGTTCGAGGAGCGACTTAGACATTTAGATGAGAAGAACTGGACAGCCAGAGTGCACAGATACCTGTACCTGAAAAGTGTGGA
Source organism: Rhipicephalus annulatus (assembly GCA_013436015.1). Lineage (NCBI taxonomy): Eukaryota > Metazoa > Arthropoda > Arachnida > Ixodida > Ixodidae > Rhipicephalus > Rhipicephalus annulatus. The sequence continues at coordinate 93,970 of WOVY01011630.1, read as the reverse complement.
CACCAAATGGCGGAAGAGGACGTGAAAGCTGGCGACTAAATATAACTTGACCGCGGCAAATAAGCAAAGGGGGCCAGTTAAAAAGCAAGTGAGGGAAACAGAGACGCTCATGTGGAAAGAGAGGATGGAAAAGAAGGGATCGCTGGGAATCTACAAGGCAAGCAAACAAGAGATCCGGAAAGAGAACTTTTATGACAACAATAAAGGTAGTGCGTTGCTCTTTGAGGCGCGGGCTGGCTGCTTGAGAACTCTAACTTACAGGAGCAAATATTCGTCACAGGATGAGACATGTGTTGGATGTGGCATAAATAAAGAAACAATCGACCACATAGTCATGGAATGTCAAAAGATTCAGCCGGATAGAAATGGGGGGAAGGTCACACTTCCTGAGGCGCTGGGCTTCGCGGTTGATGGAAGCATTAACTGGTCAGCAGTAGGTATTACTAAGCAGCGGCTGGAGTATTGGTGGAGGAAAAGCAGAGAAGTCGATAAAATAACATCCCAGCCAAGAGTAGCGGATGGGCTAAATTAAAAAGACATCCGAGTTGAGGGACAGAATTTAAACTCGAACTATTAAGGTAGGCTAGATGGCGCATGCCGTCACCCCGATTCAAAGGGGAGGCCTTTAATCATCATCATCATCATCAACCTATTCAAATACGAAGGGGTAGACACGGTATGCAGTGCGTGTGGAGAGGAAGAAGAAACTGCCAAACCATAGCCAAACACTTGATAATGTTTTGTTAAGGGCTTCATCCTATAGTTCAGGATGATGGCGCAGAGTTCTTCAAAGCACTGGGGTTGAGGGACAGGGAGGGCAAAATAGACTTTAAGTGGGTAGAGTTAATTAGAAGGAGGTTATCTGATTGGTGGCTAAAGTCAAGGCACGAGTGAAAATTAAACCCTTCACTGCAAAGTACGAATCCTCAATCTCACTATTTAAGGTAAAAATCTAGTTTTTGGTTCATTAAGTATTACGGTTTGGTGGCGCTAGCCACCGCCTAATCTAAAGGGTACAGCCATATCAATTTCTCCATTCATCCAACGCCTCCTCTAAAAAGATGTCTGAGGAATGGTTCGCGCTCCCAGGGAAGTTGACGTGCCTTCAGTTTTAAACAACCTCTGCGCGTTGGCGTCCGCGACAAACACTATCATCACGGCGGCGGGCGGCATAAGCCGGGCGGTACCAGCTAAGCGTTTTTCTTCTGCGGCCCATAGGAACGCGTCAGTCGAGAAATGTTTGAGACCTGCAACTGTGCACTGCGTTTCGGAGGCTATGCAAAGTGTTGCGTTGTTGCACCTTTCGCCACAAGTGACGCTAGCGACCAAGAACATTTTTGAGACGCGATTGAGAGAAATGGGGGAGGAGCGTTGGACTAGGAAGGTTTTCAGCTACTTCTACATGAAGAATGTCGATACAAAATGCAGGGAGCGAACCAGGAAATTGATTGGTAAATACTTAGAAAACAGCAGGGGGCCAAACCAAAAACAACTATCAGTCAAGAATAAAGTGAGTGGAACGGAGACCGACATTACAGTGGCTAGAAGGAGCCACTGTACCGACATGTGGAGAATAGGCATGATTAAGAAGTCCGCACTAGAGATCTATCAAACTTTTAAGCAGGAAATTGCCAAGGAAAGGATCTATGATAATACTTGGGGTAGTTCTCTACTGTTTGAGGCCAGGACGGGAGTATTGCAAATCAAGACATACCGGGTCAAATACGAAGGGGTAGACACGGTATGCACTGCGTGTGGAGAGGAGGAGGAAACTGCCGAACAGTTGATAATGTTCTGTAAAGGGTTTCACCCTATAGTTCTGGATGATGGTGCAGAGTTTTTCAAAGCACTGGGGTTTAGGTACATGGAGGGCAAAATAGACTTTAAGCGGGTAGAAATAACTAGAAGTAGGTTATCTGATTGGTGCCCAAAGTCAAGGCACGAGTTAAACCATTCACTGCAATGTACCAGTCCCATACTTCACTATTTAGGGGGGGGGGGAAGATAAATCTAGTGGTTAGTTCACTAAGTATTACGGCTAGGCAGCGTTTGCCGCCACTCGATCTAAAGGGTACAGCCACATCCATCCATCCATCTTTCCTATGGGAGCTGCAACGTACGGCTATAGTGTACTAAAATATTCTAGTACACTATAGCTCTGCTATGGTGGCTAGAAGGAGAGGTGTCAGCATCGTCCCGGCCGCACCTTGAAAAGAGACGTGCTGGAATTTCATTTCGCCGTGGATCGGCGTGCAAGTCGCCACTGTGATCGGTCGAGAGCACCCGCCAGCCGCTAGCGCAGCACTTTTAGTCGCTCGTTCGAGTGCTCGCGAGTTGCGACGTCTGCGCTTTGCCTGTATGGACTTTTTCGGGATGAATACGTGCCAATGTGACCTTGCCACAGTGATGGGTAAACAGCAAGACACTGCTTTGCACCTGGATGCAATGCGAGATATGTTTCAAGCCGCAAACAAGGGAAGAAAGCGTCTCTCTTCTCTGCTCCCGCTGACAATGAACGGTGTAAGGCCTGGGAGCGTGTGATTTTTCGCGCTGTCAAACCACTGGAAAAGAACTGTGTTGTGTGCGAAGCTCATTTCGACTAAAGATTCATCATCCGTAGCTACAAGCATATTATCGACGGGTTCTTAGCAACTTGTAAAAAAGCTGTAAGGAGGGTAGGTTCCTGAGTTTAACATCTGGCAAAGGAATCCGCGTCACCAGCACCCTATCCATCCGGCACTATGTCATGAAAATATTGGGCTACAAATACTTAATTTTTCTGCCAAGATGCGCTTAAAATTTTTTTTTGAATTCTGAAGCAAATGTCTGGCTCGAGTGATCACACTTCGCCGATGCAATTTTTTGTCTCTGTGAATTGCCTCAGTTACAGCTTGGCAGTCACCCTCCAGTGGAAGCATACCTTATGAAGTTCTGAGCAGCCTTCTATGTCCGGGCATCCACAATCATTCAATAAAATTGCATAATAAGCTGAATGGTCTGCTAGATGTGGGGCGCCTCAATGAGGTTCATGAAATGATTGTTGCTTATGAAGCCCTTCTTGACCACACTGATCTCATTGGACGCAAAAGTGACTCCCGGGTCACTGATTACGTCCGTGGCTATGTGGCCCGGGAAAATGGTGAAAAAGACAATGTGCATGCAATGTAGAAGGTTAATTGTTGTTTCACTCTAAGAATTCCAGCTTGCTTCCGGCAGAATCATGCCTTTTGTACCCGTCCAAGCCCTTAAGAGACCTGGTCAAAGCTACGGAATATGCATTCACCTATTTCTTCAGTTTCAACAAGTTGAAAAGTGACAGCATAACTAGATCTTGTCTCTTGCCTGTTTGTGAAGAGGTTAAATATGGTCGGCTGTGCACAACACAAACTGGAAGTGACCAATCAGATAATTAGATTCTTTACACTGACCAGAATGCATTTTCTTGTTTCTAGAGAAAATGCGTCTAATCAAAAATAGAGAGAGAGAAAATGAATTTCTTGAAGTTGAGACGTATGACTTAACTGTCAGTGTTAACCCAGCGAACAAGGTTTTATATTATGTTATTGTGCATTACTCACACTATGCTGTTTCTTGTGATTTTACCATTGTCTTGTTCCTGTTGTTGCGAATCTGTCATAAACGACTTGGTTGTCACTGTCTGGCTGGGCTTTACATATACAGAAATCATTTTTTTCGTGAACTGGTTTGTGACTGTATCTATGTTTGCCAATCAAATGTCAATGTCATGTGTGCATGTATGCCCTTTGTATCATCGTATATTTAATGTTCTTTTTAGTTGCCTCATTCACTTGCTTTAGCTGAGTTTCGTATAACTTGCAAGTCTCTCCAACCTTAATGCATATGTTGTGTTTATTTTTCATGGTGTTTCTCGCTTTCTTGAAAATAAATGTATTGCTTGTAAAACTATACCTTGATTGCACAAGTCATAAAAATAATTGTTGCCGATACCTTTACGTGCTCTGAGACTCCACGGAGAAAACTGCGGCATCGAAGTGAAAACTGCGTGAACTTTGTTCTGATGTCAAGTTCAAGGCAGGTCACTTGATTCTATATTTTCTAAGCTTCGTAGCTGATATACTACAAAGTGAATTGAAAACACTAAATTTCTGGGCCAATACACGTTGCAGGGCACCGCTAGAATTGTGACAGGTGGACTTCGTTATAATCCACAGGGTAGCGTGAAATATTTGCAACGAAAAACGACTGATGCGCGGGTGCGCTGAGGGGCATCTCGATCGAAAGCAACCGCAGCGCCGCCGCATCCAGAGGAGAGCGATCGAAAATCGCAATTTTCGATAACTCTCCGGCACGCCGATGCTGACACCTCTCCTCCTAGGCACCATAGCACGGCGCTTTAGCGAGCATGGGAATGATGGGTAGTACACACATTTCTCTTCGTGTTATACATTCTTACATGTAAGAAGGTATAGCATGGAGAGAATTGAACGCGCTCTGAAAAACGGAGGAAGTGTCAACGCAGTGAAGAGAAAACTTGGGATAGGCAAAAATCGGATGTATGCACTAAGGGACAAAGAAGGCAAAATAACAACCAATATGAATAGGATAGTTAAAATAGCGGAGGAAGGAAGGAAGGAAAATAGAGGGAAAAGAAAGGCAAGGAGGTTAACCAGCCTATAGGCAGCCGGTTTGCTACCCTGTGCATGGGAGAGGGATGGGGGAGATGAAAGAGAGCAGAGAGGGAAGATAGAAACAGCACATTCGGCAGCACATGCGCGCACACTCAGTCATAGTCCAGTCTTGTCTTTCGCGGTGTGTGACATTGCTGTTACAGTCGCTTGTTCAAGTCGGTGTCGCGTAGGAATTTCAACAGAGCTTTCGTCGCCTTCTGTTGCAGTGTCTTCTCTCGGGCACTTGACAGAATAGTGTCCACAGACATTTGGCTGTTGTCGATGCGCGCAAAAGCAGACGCCAGTGACTGTCTCTGGATTTCATACAATGGACAGTCACACAGGATGTGGTGTAGCGTCTCTTCGCAATGACAGGCATCGCAGAGAGCGTTGTCGGCCATTCCTATGACAAAGAAGTAAGATTTTGTAAATGCCACTCCTAGCCATAAGCGATGAAGTAGGGTGGCTTCTCTTCGGTCGAGTCCAGTGGGCATGCGGAGAGCCATCAAAGAGGACAGGTGGTGTTGACGATTCGTATCGATGCTTGGTGGGCACCATAGTGAAAACGTGATTTCACGCGCAAGTCGTCGAAGATTACTGGCAGCATCAGTCCTCGAAAGTGGTATGGCTTCTTCTCGTGTTCCTTCAAGGGCTGCCCGCGCGGCAATATCGGCATGTTCGTTCCCTATGATGCCGCAATGACTTGGCAGCCATTGAGCCCCGCCGCGGTGGTCTAGTGGCTAAGGTACTCGGCTGCTGACCCACAGGGCGCGGGTTCGAATCCCGGCTGCGGCGGCTGCATTTCCGATGGAGGCGGAAATGTTGTAGGCCCGTGTGCTCAGATTTGGGTGCACGTTAAAGAACCCCAGGTGGTCTAAATTTCCGGAGCCCTCCACTACGGCGTCTCTCATAATCATATAGTGGTTTTGGGACGTTAAACCCCACATATCAATCAATTGGCAGCCATTGAAGCGTCACATGATGCCCTTTCTCGAGTAAAGTGTGGAGAAGGCATCGAATTTCGAAAACAAGCTGTTCGTACGGGCCGCGACGCAGTGCTGAGAGCACAGATTGTAGAGCAGCCCTTGAGTCGCTGAAAATCGACCATTGTTGCGGTGGTTCCCGATTGACCACACAAAGTGCAGCGCGCAAAGCAGCTAGTTCCGCTGCTGTAGATGCCGTGGAGTGGTCAGTCCTAAAGCTGATGGTAACACCTCTTGCTGGGATAACTTCTGCCCCTGACGAACACTGGTGGTTCGTGGAACCATCGGTGTATACATGTATGCTGTCTGAATATTTCTCGTGCAAAAGAAGAAGAGACAGTTGTTTCAGCACGGGCGACGAAAACTCAGATGTCCTCCGGATCCCTGGTACACTAAGATGCACTGTGGGTCGAATAAGACACCAAGGTGGTATGGATGGTTTAGATGCATGAGTGAAGCCCGAGGGAAGCTTATCGTTGTATTTCACGATAATTTTGGCGAACGATGCTTGGCGCCTCTCTGAAGGCAACAGTGCAAGGTGATGGCCGGGGGCACGTGCGAAGTGTCGGATGTGCGTTCTCAGGACTTCTACAACAATGTGAGTTTGTATCGGATAGTCACCAGCAATTGCAGTTGTTGCTTCTGTTGACGTACATCTGGGCAGACCGAGGCACACTCTCAGCGCTTGGGCTTGTACTGCCTGTAAAACACGAACATTGGTCTTGCAGGTATTGCTAAGCACGGGCAAGCTATATCTGAGGAAACCGAGAAACAGGGCCCTGTAGAGCTCCATCATTGCGCCTACTGACATCCCCCACGTCTTTCCTGCCAGGAACTTGAACAGTTGAGAAATAGCGGTCAGGCGCTTCTTTATATCGGTCACATGCGGACTCCAACAGAGGTCCCTATCAATAATGATGCCCAGAAACCGGTGGGTTTTGGTGTAAGAAATCGGTCGCCCACAGATTTAGATGACATAAGGGGTCATTGCTTTGCGAGTGAAAGCCACCAGCGCGCATTTTTCTGGTGATATGCTGAGACCTTGTTTGAACAAGTAGTTGGCAATCATAGTTGCTGCTTTTTGAAGCCGGGAACGTATCTGAGGACGTGTGACTGCCGATGTCCAGACACAGATGTCGTCTGCGTATACTGAGATTTTAATGGTGCTTGGCAAGTATTCAGCAAGGCCAATTAGTGCAAGATTGAATAGCGTCGGGCTAAGAACTCCGCCTTGAGGAACACCCCTGGAAGTATAGCGTCGCGTAGTTGGGCCATCTTCTGTTAACACAAAGAATGATCTTGCAGCCAGGTAACTCGAAATCCACCGAAAGACTCAACCACCAAGGCCAACCACCGCAAGAGCACCCAAAATGGCTTCATGTAGTACATCATCATAAGTGCCTTTCACATCTAGAAACAAAGCTGCAGATAGTCGCTTACGGGATCTTTCGTGCTGAACGTACGAAACTAGATCAACGACATTGTCAATAGAAGAGCGGTCGCGTCGGAAACCAGCCATTGAATTCGTATAAATCTTGTAGTATTCAAGATACCACTCCAGGTGGCCTAGTATCATCCGTTCCATTATCTTCCCTACGCAGCTGGCCAGTGCTATTGGGCGGTATGAGGTTAGTTCGAGTGGGGATTTGCCCTGCTTCAAGATGGGTAACAAGCGGCTTACTTTCCAGTCATCAGGAACATTGCCATCCTGCCACGAGATGTTGTAGAGGCTCAACAGTTCTCTCCTTGCACCTTCCCCAAGGTTGCACAAGGCTCGGTACGGAATACCATCTGGGCTCGGAGAAGTTGAACGCCTGCAGAGAGCTAGTGCCGCCTCAAGCTCCTCCATTGCAAAAAGGAGGTCCATGTGGTAGTCACGGGAACGGGGGACGTCACCTCTTACTGGAGAATCTGGACGAGTGGCTTGGTTGGCGATCTGCGCACAGAAATCTTCTGCGACATCGATGTCTTGCCTCCTTTGAAATAGCGCGAGCGCTTTGAATGGAAAGCGCTGTTCCGTAGGGTGACGCAGACCTTGCACCGTTTTCCAAATGTGTGAGAGTGGCCTGCGAGGGTCTAGTGACTGGCAAAACGTTGTCCATCGTTCCGACGCTAATCTATCCATGCGACGCCGAATCTTCTTTTGCATCCTCCTGGCTGCCCTAAGATCGTGAATTGATTTTGTACGCCGATACCGACGCTCCGCCCGGCGTCGCAGTGCTCGGAGTCGCTCCAACTCTATATCAAAGTCGTTTCGTGTGGAAGATATCGTCACCGTGCGAGTGGAGTTTTGCATTGTGCTCTTAATTGTTTCCTCTAGCCCAGATCGTAGGCCATCGCTGCAAACATCTTCCATGTCAGATTTGAAGTTGGTCCATTGGACTGCTCGAATGGTCGTCCGTGGACCATAACTAGACAAGCCTTTGATGTTAAGGTAGATTGGAATGTGATCACTTCCTCGTGTCTCAACATCTGGAAACCACTTGACGTGTCTCGCGAGGGAGTTGGAGACAAAAGCAAGGTCGAGACAGCTGCCGTATGTCACCCCTCGAAGAAAAGTGGGGCTGCCGTCGTTCAGGAGAGTAAGGCCATAGTTGTAGGCGATGTTTGCTAACCTGCCTCCTCTTGCATTTGTCCGCGTACTTCCCCATGCGTGATTGTGCGCATTGAAATCACCTATGAGGACCCATGGTGCAGGACACACTCTCAAAATATCAGCTAATCTCCTGGAATCGAGATCTCTTCCTCAGAGTGTAAGCATGTAAACATTTTAATATCCAGTGCAAGGGTATAGTTAACACAGAAGCTTAACGTGGCATGCATAGCACGTACATAAATGACTTTTTTGTTAACTTTTTCATATAAGGCGATCAATAATGTGCTGCATGAAAACTGAAAATTGCATACGCAAGTTGGAACGCATTCTTGATTTTAGCAGCGCACTGAAAGATCCTCGTCCCTCAAAGCGCTGCTGAAATCAATAACAATAATGTGCTGTCTGCGAGCGACACAAGTTAACAAGTTTCTCCTAAGCACATATTGGACTGATCTTCCTGAATGCCGCCTCTTGATTTCGAATGTTTGATTATCCTCGCAGAATTGGACATTTATACGTTTGTTCAACAATCGATGCACTTTCTTGCCGAGACGTACAAGGACACACAAAACTCAAGGCCCGTAAGCGAAAACGATGCAGCTGACTGCATCGTTTCCTCCGCCACTGGGTAAGCAATGCTGTTCGCGCTATTTATTGAGGCTCTGATGACAGAAAAACGCGCCGCAGTAGACGGGGTACCAGAACAGCGTCACTGGACGCATAGATTTTGCGAACGAAAGGCAAGGATGCCCATTAATTTGACACCAGACCACCGATTTCCTCTCGGTACCAAAGAAACACTCTGTCGACAGCCAAGGATGCACATTAATTTGACACCAGACCACGGATTTCCTCTCGGTCTATCAAAGAAACACTCTGTTGACGTTGCGATGCAGATTTATCACACGGTGTTCGGTGAATTCTGTTAACATGGGACATTGCGATGTAGAACGTACACATGCACTGTACAATAATTTGGGTAGTCTTTTGTTTTGTTTTGTTTCCCTGGGAGGCTGGCTCATACCCACTCAGGGGGATTGGCCAAGAAAGTGTAGTGCAGTTTTTCTGTAATCATTTTAACAATGTTTAATGAATTGGTATTATAATGAGATTAATGTAAAAATAAAAACAACATAAAAAGAGCAAACGAAAAAAAAGAATCAATTTGAGCAATTTTGAGATTTGAGGTGTTATGATTAGCACTCAGCTGCGTTCACTTCACTCTGCCCTGGGGAGTAATAAATAATTTTTTTTTTTTGATTGAAGATCACAATGGTATACGCTTGGTTGCCTGAATATAATTGCAAACGGCATTGAAAACATCCCTGTGGCAATGTCCCAAAGCTGAGGCGCCAAAGCTTAGCGCCGTTTCCACCGTTAATATAAGGCCTATTTTCCGAAATTGCATAACTAGTAACCTTTTTCTAAGTATCTCGTAGCGGCGACAATACAAAAAATAATGATCTAGTGATTCCATTTCTCCGCAGAATGCGCAGAGGGGTGATGTTGTCTGACCAGCTCTGTGTAGATACAGGTTTAGAGGGGGGACACGACATCGAAATTTAGTAATTAAGACTTCGAGCTTTCTGGACTGACTCCAGTGGTGTTGCCATGGAAACATGAGGTGGTTATAGTCTGTCCGTGTAATTACTTTTTCTATCGTATCAGTGGAGATTGCTGATTTTCGATATCTTATTGCCGTGATATATTCAACATCTGGCAGTATGGACAAAACTGGCCCATCAAGTGCGGCTCGTGCTAAGGAATCGGCCAATTCATTTAATCTTAATCCACAGTGTCCCGGAACCCATAGTAATCTCAGGAGTCTCAACTGCGGGGGTACTAATGTTTTGAATGTGCTTAGGATTCGAGAGTTCTCTGAAGCCGTCAGAGCTGCACAAACTGAAAGAGAATCCGTCATTATTACTGCGTTGTTTTGATTTGATGGAAGTTTTCGAAGAGCTAAAATAATCGCCAAGAGCTCCGCTTCAAAAACTGGAGTAAAATCAGGCAGTCTCACTGAAAAGGACCAGTCAAGCAAATCAGACGCAATGCCTACACCTGCCTTTTGATTATTTACGGAAGCATCTGTGGCTATTATATTTTTAGTTTTTGCATGCTCCAAGTAATCTAATAATATGTTATTTAAAAATGTGAGGGATTGTAATTTGGCGTTTTGGGGGAATATATCATCATACTCAATAATAACATGACAATTCGAGTCATTAGTCTCAATTACATTTCGAATGTTCACATTTATACTTTGTAGATTTTTTTGTACAAACATTATCTGAGGTGTGTGAAACCGTGGCCAATGAGCAAGAAAGAAGGCGTCTGGGTTTGCGATAAAAGCATATTGAGATCTTCTTGCCGGTAAGCTATAAAATTTTAAAAATGCTTGTACGGTCAAAATTCGAAATCTACAAAGTAGTGTAGGCAGGCGCGCTTCCTGGTACAGTACGTTGATAGCCACAAATCTAGGGAGTCCCAGACACATTCGCAGTGCTTCTCGCTCCAAGACGACTAGAGGTTTCGTTTTATAAGCAGGGCCACCCGAGAATAATATGCAGCCAAATTCCATGATGGGGCGCATGTACATCTTGTACAACGTTATCAAGGTGTGCCTCCGTAATCCATATTTCCGGTTACTTAGCTTGTGTAGTAAGCCTGAAGCCCGCTGTGCTTTGGTAGTTATATACTCTATGTGTGGACTCCAGTTAAGTTTGTCATTATAAATGATTCCCAAATATTTTATAGAGTCTACTTGCTGGATGGGTTCCTGTTTATATAGAATTGAAATTGAAATTGGTTCTGCAAGCGGAAATGCCATGAGCGCGCTTTTGTTGACATTTAACGATAACGAAATCGACTGCAACCAAATTTCTAACATGTTAATATATCTTTGTAATTTAAGTTGTAGTGAGTAAATATTACAGTCAGCAGCAAAGAGTGCGATGTCATCAGCATAAATGTAGACAGTAACTTCTTGATCTGTTGGAATTGTGCTCATTAAAGCATTAAATAATATTGGAGATAAGACTGCTCCTTGGGGAACTCCGCGCGTTTGTTTAAATCTAGATGATGAACATCCATCCTTGACGCAGTAGAATTCTCTTGATTTTAAGAATTCTGCCACCCACTCAATAAAATATTGTGGGAAGTTCAATCTCTCTAGCGTATTTAACAATATGAAGTGCTCCACACTGTCATACGCCTTGGCTATGTCAAGCGTTACTAAAGCAGCGTATTGCCTTCTTTTACGCGCGAGCTGTATTCGGCTCTCTAAATCAGCATGGGCACACCAAATTGAGAAATCACTACGAAAGCCGATTTGGTTCGGTTTTATTACTAAATTGTCTGTCATCCAGATACTTACTCGGCTATGAAGGACCCTCTCTACTAGTTTGACCATGTTAGATGTTAGAGAGATTGGTCTGATATTATCGACTGTTAATCCTCCACCCGGATTTTTTAGTATAGGAATCACCTTTGCTATTCTCCAATCCTGCGGCACCCATGAGTTTTTTAAGGAGTAGTTAATAACATTGGCGACGTCTCGAGGCGATAAATTGAACAGAATTTTAATCATGGCTACTGTGATCCCATCTGGGCCAGGAGATGCACAGGGTAAATGTTTAATCACGTTGGATACTTCAGTCTGTGTCACTTCTTCAAAGTCAGACCTTGTCGTAGACTTGTGCCAGTTGTTTGGCACTACTGAAGTGAATCTGCTTTCCAGACCTTTACCTATTGCCTCTAAGGTAGTGGTCATTTCTTGTGCCGACAGATTATCACAAGCTACATTAACTGGTGATGGCAAGATTTTCCGAGCTCTCATATATCGGAACAGTGCTTTCATATGTTTAGGCTTCGACAGGTATTCATAATGTCTTTTGTCATAATCTTGTTTAGCTTGAGCTACCGTTCTTTTAAAGCCCGCAGCAATGAATTTATAATCGGCCCAGTTTTGTGGGGATTGATTATGTAAGAGCTGCTTCCAAGCTGCCTTACGTCGTCGGTGCTCTCTTGTACATTCATCATTCCACCAACGGCTATATACTCTTTTTGTGGATTCAACAGTAAATTCAGCTCTTTTGTAGGATCTTTTCATGACTGCGTTTATTTTCTGTGCTTTTTTATCATCGCTCTCTTCCGAGTGAGTAGCCAGTGCTGACTTCAGGTCATTCCTAAATTTAGTGTAATTTACAAATACTCTTACATTTGAACAAGATGGAATTATCGGACAAGAAATTTCAAAACTTATCGGTAAGTGGTCACTGTTGGTGCCACAGTCCAGCGCTTTCCAAGAAGAAGTAGTAATGGCTGAACTGACAAAACTTAAATCTAAGGCCGACCTGTAGTGAGTACGAATAAATGTGGGGGTTCTCACGTTGAGGCACGTCAGGTCATTAGCCATTGTCCACTCCCACAAGCGTTTCCCACTAAGATCAGTTCTAAAACCCCAACTCGTGTGGTGAGAATTAAAGTCTCCAACTAAAACTTTGTCTTTGCACCATGATTTTGTAGCTAGATCCAAACTTCGTGTGTCTTGAACTCCATCCGGAAAATACATATTAACTAAAGTGAAAGGAGTGCAGTTGGGCAGTGTAATGTCTACTGCCAGTAGTCGTAGGATCAAAATACGCTCCAAACCGAAACCAGGGGCAAACCCGCTGCACCCTCGAGCACAGAACAAACAATCAACTTATTTTCCTTTTAATAACACTTATAAACCAAAAAAATAATTTATTTGGTTGTTCAATTGAGCAATATATACTAATATTAGAAAAACATTATACAAAACAAACATTTGATACAATGCGTTAATAGTTAATTTATGCACTATAAAACACGTTACACACTTGTTTAATAACACTTTTGTGAGTTTATTGCATTAACAAGTAATAATTTGCACAGTAAAGAAGCTTTACGTTAACTTTTTTTTTAAAGTGACATCACTTTTGTGCGGCGCAGAAGCCATTTCTGTGTGAGGATGGCTGCTGCGCGCGCGGAGCAGAAGACGCTGCCATACTTAAGCGCACTGAACAGCTTATTTCACCAGCCATCTAAGTGAAGAAATTGTCACATATACGCCGAGATTTCACAACAAAATGCAGGCATTCTTACTCTAGCGCCTTCAAAACAACCGTAAAATAGCAGACGAACAGGTTATAGGTAGCGTCACCAACGATGAGTGGTTGAACGAGAGCGGGGACACGCGCTTTAATAGGGACCCTGCTATCTGTGCAGGTCAAGGGTGCAGTAGGTCGTGAACCGGTGAACCCACAGTACACTTGTGGCAAAATACCAAAACGATGTGTCACAATAGAAGGACAATATGATTCAACGATGATAATTAGCCCAGTTTTTCCCAATGCACATGTCTTCAGAAAGGAGGAATGTTAAAATGCCTCTTAATTTTTCTAGTCGAGGTATTTAGCAACAAGATAAAACGAGCCGTAATGAAAAAAAAAAGTAATCCTGCCACAAATATATCGAAAAAATTCGGCCATTACCAGGTCTTTCTTTGTAAATTGGACCAAAGTATATGTAGTAACAGAAAAAAAATACTTGCCTTATGTGCAACCAGATGCGCAAAATAAAAAAAAACGCGCGCATTTTGTGGATTGGATTATATTTGATTTGACCTGAATTGCTGTAGTTATTATTGATTTGGGGCCTTGCCTAATTTGCGCACCTCTAAAATATACTTTTCAACAAAAAAAAAAATGAGCTACTACTCGCGTATTCTGTTCTGTGTACCTTGCCTTGACAACAAGTAACAACAATTTTTCAAGATCAAAGAAGTACTGCACATTTTTATTTCTTTCTCCGACAAGCACATTCATGTTTATATTTTGTCTCTGGGCTCTCAAACTTGCTACAAAAGTGCTACGAAAGTTTTAGGACGGCTGCAACGAAAGCTGGGGACAGTGTTTGAAGTGCCTACGTTTGAATGTGTGGTGGCATTGTGGCAAGAAAGAATCTGTCAAGACGCAACAGCTTCCTTGATTCCACAGATGAATCTCAGATATTGACACGTTACCCTGATTTACGTACTCTTCTGTGGACATGACGCTGAAAAATAATTGCAAATTTATTTACACAATCTCACGAAACTGAATTGAGAAATTTATAAAGTTGGTAAAACATAACTAAATGTAGGAACAGCGCAACCTAGAAGCAGTTACTTCGTAACTAAGGGACCGAAAAAAACAAGGACAGGAAAGAGCACTGACTTTCAACAAAGATTTGATATCGGAGTGGTGTACATATATAGGCGAAAAAAAAAAAGAGAAAATTGGGCATGCGTAGAAGGGTGCAGAAACCACTGCGATACAGTGTCAGCAAAGCTCTTGTTGAATGAGCTCAAAACAAATACACATGTAGCTTAAAAAAGATTGAGATACGCAATCTCTTTTTGCAACAACGCAACCGAGAGGCAACTTACACATTTACCGTCAGACTCATTTATTTGATCAGCTTCAATTATCTCACGCGTGGCCTGCGAGTTGTGCTTGCTTAATACCTCGCAACGCTCAAAAACTGGCACGCAGCCGCAGTCTCGGCAGTGGATTCCGAGCTGTCCTTGAACTACATTGTGCACATTATTATTGTGCTCTCTTGAACGGTCATTGAGGCACTTTCAGGTTTGCCGTATGTACTCCGCACGATAGCGGAATGAGATATACGACACCAATAACACAAGGTACAAAGCGCGTTCTGTGTTCGATCACAGTTCATCTTCCTCTAATAGCAGCTGGAATATTTACCGGCTTACAAAGCTTTGAAAGCTTTTCTGGGGTGGAAAATACAACAGTGACACCAGCGCGTCTACCGATTTTTTTTTTTTTCAGCCAATGCGACACGTTATGCAGATAAGGAACTGCAACACAGCTAATGGGATCCATGTGTCGTGCGGCGGATGACGCGGATGAAGCAGTTAGTGTTCAGCAAAATTGCGTTGGGCACCATGACGAAGCTGGACGACGACGAACGCCTTGCAGGTCAGTAACGGTTGAGCAGTGCTCCTGCTTGTGACAACGGACAACGCTGTTGAGCCCGGCAAGACGCCATGAGGACCATGTGCACATACGTCTAAGTTTCGTGTTGTGTGTGTACAGTAACAACTTGCACGTGCGTATTAAAACACCTATTTTCTTTTCCGATTCGTACACTCTCCACCGGCATTTCATGTAATGTCAACGTCACAGCAACCGCGTTCAAGTGTCACTTGCACTGTGCTTAAAGCTACTGCGGTCGCAGAATGCTGACGCCGGCGAGTTTCACACGAAACACGGACACAGTGGCCGGACGCTGCATCGGCCGCGTGGGCGGATTGCAACCGTAGAAGGCGAACAACCGATCGTGTTGTCTGTACAGTTGCTGAATTAATTACATGAAAACACTCGCCGTTGTCAGTGCATCTAGCGCGCGTTCTCTCGTAGTTGCTTCGTTGTCGGCGAGGCGTCACTCCCTGTTAATACTCGGACGAAATGATTTCGCCGAAGGTGTCGCGCTGGCCCAGAGTGTTGAGCCCCGTTTCATTAGTTTCGGATCGTCATGACACGCACGCTGCGCAGCCCACGTGCTTTTCGATCCGGAGAGCGAGTCGCGCCTTCTGCTTTAAACAAGAGAGGAGAATTTGCCCAGTCAATATGGCCGACTTCCGGCTTTCCCCTTCTAGCCACCATATCTGGGCCTCTCCTACCTTTCCTTCATCTGTGAAATTACCCGACAAAAACGCAATCGATGCCAATGGACTGCTGCTTTTCAAGCGTGACCATGACCATCATTCATAGCTTGTTCAAGGGCTCCAGTTCAGCATCTAATATCCAATCTGTTGAGAAATGCTGCTATTCGGTTGTTTTTCCCCTCTAGCAAATTTAGTTTGGTTTGATTTTGCAAAATATTGTGATCACTCTAAATAGACTTCTGGGAGCAGCAACGAAAGAGTGGCTCCCAGTTTGAATTAACCGTTGTGGATACCAACGTGTTCAAATTATTGAAAGATTTCACCCTTAGAAATACACAGGGCTGTGTGCTTTCAATTGACCAAGTTCAAGTAATGATCTTTTATTGTAATATTATTTGTTCAATGTAAAATACCTGATGCAAGACAAGGCATTTTTAAAGGTATGTTAATTTTTAACAAAACAATGACTGAGTGCACTCAGTAGGTGAAATCAAAGTTGGCCAGTGTTCGTGCATGTTGATGATTCAAATATCTACTAACAGCGATTTCCTTGATATTGCTGCGAAATATGTAGCCCAAAGGATTAGTTATACGCATGTCAAGACTGAGGCAGACAGTTGGGAAGTAGTGAAGAATGAAAATGTAAATTCAGCTTCAGCCGCAGTTCATCGTTTGAGCAGTCTCTTTGATGACTATGCACCATGAACACAAAAAAAACTAATTTATTCATCTGTCAATGCAAAGCATAAAATCTTTGAAGGTCATTCAAAAAGTAAGGGCCATGTGGTTCCAAACAAGCAAATATTCATTAGCAAACGTTTTCGTTGGTGGGCTTAGTTTAGCAAAAACCTACTTCACTTTTCAACAAAATCACTGCTAACACTTTTCGTAGCGCCGCAGTAGTTTCTCTAATCAATCTGCATAAAAGATTGCAGCCTGGTGATTGAACCTGTTGTGAACAGTGATCTTGAATTTCTCACTGTCTTCAAATCGTACCCAGAGCCACAGTTTCGAGTGAAAGACGAGGAAATAATCGCATGGTGCTGGCTCATGACAGTAGGGTGTGCAATCAGTGTTCCCAACCAAAATATTTGGCCTTCCCATTGGTGCTAACTGTGGTGCAAGGATGCGCGTTGTAATGTGGCACGACGGTTCTGGATGAGAATTGGTGACATCAATATTTAACGTACTTTTTACTCTGGTGAGTGCTTCACAGTATGCATCAACTATAACTGTTGCCCACATTTTATGAAATTAAACACTAAACGTGCCCTTTTTGACTCGGAAATGGTAGCCATCATTTTCTAACAGGAGTGAGCTAATTGCTCAAATTTTTTTCGGTTTCTGTAAAAAGAGGTGGTGGCACCACTGTGTTCTCTCTGCAGTTGCGTAGACTATCAGCGTCGTCACCTGCGCAATAGTGTGCGAAAACAAATCATCCTTGTCTTATCGACAGCAATTCAAAAACGCTCGTCCACTTGACGTCCTTTGGAGTTGGTCAGTAAGCATTTTTGGAATCCAGCTTCAACAAGCTTTGTGCAGAGCCTTTCACTACGACGTCTCTCATAATCATATGGTGGTTTTTGGATGTTAAACCCCACACATCATATCACAAGCTTTGCGACACCTGGGCATATCAGCTACAATTGTGCAAATTGTAGCCAGGCCAACAAAAGGAAAATGTCTTACAGACCACCAACTGTTAGTTGTCAATCTATTGCGATATCCAGTCCACTTGAACAGTTTGGTTGGTCTGGATGCTTGGCATGTGACTCCACTCTTTGTCGTACACATTTGTGCAGCCATTTCGGAAGTCTCAACACAGTGTTCCGACACGTTTCACTCCTCCAAGTTGGCCCATGAACTAGCCACAACTCCCCATAAATTATAAAAGCCACTTATTCTTTTGCCTGCAAAAATGTAATTACAGTGTGCACCTCACAATACGTGAGAGCAAGAATATTTGCCAACATTGTTACCTGCGTTCTCCGTCAAGCAGATGACTACAGAGCCAGAACGATCACTTCAGTACTTTTACAGAGAAGTAGCAGATTGTGCTGTGCATGTAAAGTTTCAGTATGATATTGAAATATTAGGAAATGGACCTTACTTCATGAATAACCATCGTAGAAAATTTCATTATACAGATTTGACTGCAATGATTACTCACTGCCTATTTTTGCAACATTGCTACCGTGACTTTCAGCACTTCTCAGCTGTCTAGTACTACTAGTGTTCCATATGTCCTTATTGTGTGCGTATATGTCATGTGCAATGTATTGCGAGTGCTGCCCACTGGTACATAATTTCTTTTTTTACAAATGAGTGCTTTTGAAACACCAACAGGCATCATCTATCAGCTGATCATCAGTAGGCGAGCTAGGGCAAGGGTAACTAATTCTCTCAACTTGTCATCCGTGACAACTTTCACAAGAATGTTGACTTGCTGAAATGTTTGACTGAGGCTTTCATTATTCACCAACTGTTACTTAATGAAAGTGCCTGTCACAGCAACCCTTTTACCTGTTTTGAAACGTAAACCAAGTTTCCTTTTCAACATGATACTGTAAATGGTGTTTTCCCAGGATGCACTTGCTTACCACAACTGTAAGTTAGTCTAGTTAAATGTAAAAAGATCGGACGCGCAGGCAAGAACAGATTCTAAACACAATATCGAGAACAATGTTATATGCAGGGATACCTAGCACAACAGCATGGGGTCATTTCTTTTTATTCAACGCGATGTGCTTCTCGCCAATGCGTAGTCAAATATCATATTGCGGCTCAGGCTAATCGTACTGACACTGCACTTTTTGAGGGCATGTGTGGTGAGAAAGCCAATGCGCAGCATAGTACAAAGTACTGTGCAAGGGGTGTCCAGTGTAAATATCGCTGTCTGACTGATAGAGACAAGAACAAAGTTGCACAATTTCAGCTGGTAATTTTATCAAACAGGTGGCTATCACTGTTTCTTTTCTTTCTTTGCATGTCAATTCTGTGAGAGACAGTGTTACTTGTTAACATGTAAACTGCTACATTCACGATTGTCGATAAACAATGTAAGCCTACTTGCTTGGCGTGTTTTTTGCCAGCTGAGGCCTCTCGGTCACTTGGCGACATAGCGTAAATATTTATAGTAACGTTAGGAATCCGTGCGCACGAATACCACCATGCAATAGCAGCAAATAAACGACCATAAACCTGCAGGCCCGCACCGCGACCACCCGCACCTGCCACCAAAGCAGCCGCCATATTACCCTAGCACAATGATAATGATAGTCCTACTGTAGTGTACTAGAATATATTCTAGTACACTATAGTCCCACCAGCGCCATCTCTAGGTTGGATAAGTTAGTTCACAACGCCACCGCTACCTTTATTTTTATTGAACTGTCTCCCTTCTTTAAGTGGTAATATATAGGTGTTCTGTGGCGATACTTGTTCATCTTGCCGCAGAGCATGGCGATTGAAACGGCTGGAGAGAAGCACGCCACGCGCTCGGCCTCTCGGAGGCCATGTCCACATGAGTGTTTCAGCCAGTTACTGCCAAGCAGAGCAGTAAAAAGAAATGGAGGAAGAGAGAGAGAGGATTCACTGCTGAAAAACCCCTTCGGACGCTCTGAGAGTGGTGGTGTGCACGCTCTGAGAGTGGTGGTGTGCATTGTCAAGGTGTTAACACCACTTGAAAACATTAATTACAGGGACCCCAAGCTCTTTTGCAATCCTTTGTACTGCAAGTCACATCCACGAACAATGTGAAAAATGTAGCTGCTTATGTTCGCGAGGGGCTTGCTCCAAAACTAAAACTTTCTAGTGCAAATCAGTTCTGCACTATCTAAATGTGTTTGTAGAAGAACATGTCTAGAAAAAGCAGTTTAGCCCTACTTTCAACGCGCTCCTATCTTAAGCTGCCCTAAAGGCGTTGATGACCGCCACTCCCGACTATCCACAGACCTTATGGCCGAAAAATTCCTAATTATTCTCGTTAATTACACAAACCAATTTAGAGTGACGCGAGCAACAGGCCCTCCACCTATGCACACAAGCCGACTAGGAAGCATTGTAAGTTGTAAACAAGTAATTTGTGAAGCCCAGCAAAGTTTTCACTTTCATTAATTCATTGTTTATTCAGACAAAAAAGATTGTCTAGGTTTAAGGGACTATTAGCAGATTACCTGCTTGACTAATGACGCTCCACCCATACTCAAGACGCTCAGGCGCATATGACTAAAGTGTTCAACTACTATTGCCAGAGCTTACAAGCAATGAATATTTCCAGACATCAGAATGTACAAGTTTGATGGCGCAGAGCTGTACTCCCGGCTCTTGCATGTATATGTTTTTTGATGAACTTGAGCTCAGTGCACATTGCACAAATAAGTCAAAACAAATAGTTTGTGCATCTTCAACAATTAGGCAACTTTTTCAACGTGCGATGAGAGAAGCGCGCCTGAACTCGTGTGCCGGCATAGAGTTACGGTAATCATATGTACTGACAATCGGTGCAATATACGCTAGTACCACGACTAATAGTACTGCAATATCACGGTTATAGTGTGAAGCCTGTATAGAGGAGGCATCTGTTTGTGAAGCATAACAGTTATCTTTAGTACATTTCAAACAGAAGGAGTAATTCTTTTTTTCTGTATTTCCAAGCAGACTCATGCCTGTGTGGAAGAATGCCTGCTTGCTATGCAAAGGGCCAGAGTACGATCCTTACTTGGACTCGGAAATTTCTGAATTTTATTTTATTAGCATCATACTCGAATTTTCAGTCACGCACAAAATTTTTCACTCACAAGCAATGATGGTGAGGCCGGAAACAATGCGAAGCGAGCTCTTTAACACCACTGCACCAAAATTTCGTAATTATACAGTCGTAAGAGCAGAGCCTGAAGGGGTAGGCGGCCATAGAAATATATACAGATATGCACAAAATGAGTTTGCACCATTAAGAAATGCTGAGCAGTTCATAAGGAAACTCTTGGCATCCATCTCCAAAAATATATGCACAAGCCCACAAAATTGAGCTCAATTTGTACACATTTTACAGGTGCCTTCCAATGAAGATAGTTCGAAGCTTTGTTGTGATTCGGGGGATGAGTCGCTGGAGGACACGAAAACAAAACCCGGTCTCTTGTGGTAGCGTGGTGTAGCTTCGGGTTAAGGAAACGAGCGCTTACAAGATGGGGATACGAAAAACAAACAGGTTTATGGCACTATTTACAAATATTTACAGCATGAGGTTAAGAGTTCACAAACCACGAACGTAGTGGTTGAACCTTTACTTGGTTCAGAGCGACGTCCCACATTCTGCGGCGCCGTTATAAGCCCTGTCGGGCTCCTTCTTCTTCAGTGGAACACCAATCACACACACACACACACAACAGGTGAGGGGTACGAGCATGCACGGCGCACGTGAACATCCAATTTTGAGTCAAGATCACTGCACTGAAAGGTGGCGCCAGAGAGGCTCTTGCTCGTCGTGTATGTCGCTGGTCGAGGGGTCCCAAGCTTCGGACAGCAGACATCAAACGGTCCGCCAATCTGTCCGCTCAATTAGCAGGGCACTTTGTGGCGGCGGTCGCCGTTTCTTCAAAGGCAGACGCTGTCTTTGTTGTCCCCTCTGGAACGGCTTACAGCTTCGTGGCGACACGACGTCTCATCCGCCGGCTAGCAGGGACAATACCTGGCGGGCATAGACATCCGGCGAGTCGGCTACTTGTTTGAGGATTAAAAGAGCGCCGCTCCCCCGTCAGCTCTCGACGCTGGTTCCAAGAAAACCTGGGTTCCAGGCGTGGGAACGCGGCCCGGCTACGCTTCTCAGCGACAGCATGGCGCCTGCTGACGACGGTCATAACAGCTTTAGCAGAAGAAGTAGACACGTAGCACTAGGCGATATGAGCACTTCACGTCACACTGGTAGCTATGCAGCATTCAAAATGTTCAAAAAAGCCAACAGAAGTGTCTTCTGGGTGTGTACAACAGTTAATTTGAGGTATATGGCATCATTCGTCGAGAGAAGAGCAAATGATTTTTAACAGACTTTCAGATCTAGGTAAGACTAAACTGCCTGCCACGGACAATGCTATAGTATATTGTTTGGCTCTCATGTTTTCAGGAAGAAAGTGACTGTCGACCAGCACCCTTTCCCAATCATGTTCACAAAAAGAGTTGCAGCGCTCTTTTAGACCAAACTTAAACTGTCAAATCGAGTGAACAAACTGCCTTTCCTGCCACACCTTCCCTTTAAGGGAAGCTTGTAGGCCTTTCACTTTAATGGCTTCCTTTTTATATGATGACGAGATATGTGGTCTATGAAATGGTACTTACATGAAAAGATGCAGTGCAGTGGATGGGGAAGATACACTTTCCTACATAGATGCGGACATGTTTGATGCGTTGGTTTTTCTTTAAAATGGGTTGTTATGGCGTTTATTAGCCGGCACACAGCGAGTATACACAATGGCGACAGTAACGGCCAAGCACGAACTCTCTGCGCGAGCGGCGTTCTTTTTGGGTAGACCCACTAGAGAGCACTTGAGAGTTTGACCCATTTCAGTGTTCCTCACCAGCCTCCTGAGCACGTTCACGTAAGCGCTGCTCGGCTTGCAGCTTGCGAACAGCAGGGCGGGCGAAGACGTCGATGATTGCGGTCTTAAAATCGGACCAGGTGGCGAAATCGGACGCGTGGTTGTTGTGCCACAAACTGGCAACACCCGTAAGGTAGAACACCAAGTTGGTCACCTTGCCGTCCTCGTCCCATTTGTTGGGGACGCTCACGCGCTCGTAAATGGCGAGCCACTCCTCCACGTCAGTGCCATCAGCGCCAGTGAAGATGGGTGGATCGCGGATCCTGGGGACACCGGGACAAGGGGGTGGCATGAGAGGAGGCGTTTGCTGAGAGGTGTCGTGGGACATGGTAGATTGCAGGGTACGAGAGCGTAGTTCCAAGGTCATCGAAGGGGATCGTAGCACTCTCCACCAACTTGTTATGGCGTTTATTAGCCGGCACACAGCGAGTATACACAATGGCGACAGTAACGGCCAAGCACGGACTCTCTGCGCGAGCGGCATTCTTTTTGGGTAGACCCACTAGAGAGCACTTGAGAGTTTGACCCATTTCAGTGTTCGGCGGCTTCTCTACAGGGTGCATTGCAGTGGACGCAGGAGAAGAGAGCTATCTTGAGGGAGTGTGCTCAACAAGGTAGCATGTCATCACAAATGATGCCCTGCAGCAAGCAGAGGAACAACCTCGTAAGTTTGTGCGGACATATGTCATGAGGCCGCTTCTTTGCAAAAAAAGGTTACATTACAGTGCACACAAGTGAAGAGACCCCTGCTCTCTTCTATCTCTGCACATGGGCTCAACAAGGAAGCCTCTAACTGAAAAGCATCCATAATACTGAACATAGGATTAGGGATGCTCTCCTGTGTGTATGCGAATGTGTTTCATGAGGTCATTTTTTTTAAAAAATGATGCATTACAAATAAAGCAGGAGAAGGCATGTTCTCCTGTGTGCACACGGTTGTGTGTAAGGAGGTGGCTATTCTGAGAAAAAGATGCACTACATTGGACACACTTGAAGGGACGTTCTCCTGTGTGAATACGCATGTGTTTATCAAGGCCCCCTTTCGCTGAAAAAGATGCATTGCAATGGGCACAGGAGAAGGAACATTCTTCCGTGTGGATGCGGATGTGTTTGTCGAGGCACTTTTTAAGCATAAAGGATGCATCGCAGTGGACGCAGAAGAAGAGACGCTGTCCTTCGTGATTGCGCATGTGCTCGTTGAGGTAGCTTTTCATCACGAATGAAGCACTGCAGTGGGCACAGGAGAAAGGACGCTCTTCTGAGTGCTTGCGCATGTGTTTGATGAGGCTGGTTTTCCGACAATATGATGCACTGCAGTGAACACAGGAGAAAGGACGCTCTCCTGTGTGAGTGCGCAGGTGCTCATCAAGGTACTTTTTTATTGAAAAAGAAGCATTGCAGTGGGCACAAAAGAACGGGCGCTCTCCTGTGTGCAAGAGAATATGATGGACGAGGCTTCTTTTCTGAGTAAAGGATGCGGTACACTGGCTACATTTGTGTGGACGCTCTCCGGTGTGCGACCAAATGTGCTGATTGAGCGCGGATTTCACTATAAAAGATGCATTGCAGTGGGCACAAGAATAGGGACGCTCTCCTGTGTGCCTCCGCATGTGCGTTTTGAGTTGGTCTTTCGTAAAAAACGATCCATTGCACTGGACACAGGAAAAGGGGCGCTCTCCTGTGTGAGTGCGTACATGAACGTCCAGCTTGGAGTTATGATTGAATGATGCTGGACAGAACTGGCACTTCAAGGGGCGCTCGCCATGGCGTTTCTGAAGGTGTCTGTTCATAGATGACTTGTGGCGGGTGACATAGGTGCACCACTGGCAGGAATGCAGTCGACTTTGTGCAGACACCAGTGAAGAAGACTGCTTCGGGGCCACAAAAGACAAGGAACCTGCAAAGCCATCGAGAGCACACAAAGGCAACACAAATCATGTGTCATACAATAAGTGGAACTGGACTGTAACAGCTGGCAATGTGCACTGTTGCTTTACATATAAGCATACAGATGACCACTGTGCTTCAGCGGAACCAGAGCTACTGTTATGGCAATAGTGTATCAACCCAGCACATTTCATAAGAATTACTATATCGCTGCGCTTGATCCATACATATGCTTCAAATTCAAAGGCCAGGTTCCAGAAAATAGAATCCAATATAGTTGTTATTCAAATGCAGCATCTAAAAGGCCAAATTCCTTTAATATGCACCAATACTAAGCCATTAAAATATTTCATGCCCATAATTTTTTGTACAGAAAAATTCATAGAACACCGGCCAACAAGAGAACCATGACTCATTTCAAAATTTGGAGCATAAAAAAGAAATTGTGCAAGAAGTTAATATGAAGCAAACTAAAAAATCAATAAGAAGAGATAGGAGACTGCAAAGGTTAAGATGGCGTTACAGTTCATGGTTGTCAGAGCAACTAAGAACTGTAACGCATTATTCAATCGATTCCTGGGGTCTTGCATCCCAATATAATGACCTGGTTATATGAGAAAAATTGTAATGAGGGGACAGAGGATTAATTCACACAACCTGGGATTCTTTGTAAAGCACCTAAATTTAGGTATATGGGCATTCTTTGCATTTTGCCCCCATTAAAAGGCAGTACCTGCGACCGTGGATTGAACCCGCACCCTCGAGCTTAGCAGCGCGATACAGCGCATGCCAAGCTACCACAGTGTGTGTGCATTTTGCAAGGAACTGTTTTTAAAACTTACAATATTAAGTTGAAACCTATCAAAATATTGTCAGCATCGCTCAAATAACTGCAGCGCACCAACCATTTACCACTGAAAGGCAGTCGTGCTCGCACAGTCTTCTCCTGAACTGTAAGCGACTGTTACTGGTTAATACTATACCTACTACTCGTATTAGGGCACTGCATCAAATTCACACACGTAAATATTTCCGCATCCCCAAGTACTTATCGACCCCCTTCAGTGGTGATTCAGGACTCAAAATGCAAGAAAGGGGAAATAACTATTGGTTATACTGATTAATATGGCGAGTGTTAAGCACGATTCATAACGTTTGGTAAGCCCGCGAATCACGGGTGTACAAGTGCTCAAGTCTTGAATTTGAATCATAATATACCTAGTCGAATAATTGCATCCAACTTATGAACAGCTAGTAGTTGAAGTTGAAAATAATTTGTCAGGAAGAGTAACTGAAAAGCAAAAAAGGTCAATGGTGCAACCTAGTTTGGATGGGCTGGCTAAAATTAATGCTAATCTCATGATGGTACACTTTTCATTAAAACTTTCAATGACATCCTAACTTGAAAGCAAGCGGATGTTCTTTTTAAAGAAGATTATGTCATTTCCACACGAAAAAAAGACACATGACAAACTGAGACAGAACCAATTCTTAAAGGGCAAGTAATTGGGAGCAAACTTTTTATAAACCCACCAAACAAGCTCGCCAATTCGTACAGTTAACCACCGCGATCACATTTGTCGAATATTACAGCACTGTACAACGCGCGTATCCTCCATTTCGAAAAACATTCCCACGCCTGTTTCCCTTGCCTGACCATCTCCTCTTGTACGCACAGTCTGACCAAAGCTTGCCCATGGGCAATGCACCACTCGGCTCGTCGACAGGTTCCTTGCCCTACGAAACAGTGCCTTGGCCCTGCGCTGTCCTCATTTTTATTTTTTTTTCTGCTGCCCTCTGTCGTTTTGTAGAGCCTGAGACTTGGGGAGAAGCGGTATTGCCAGAACGAAAGCCTCCAAGATAAAAATGTGTACGTATCACACTGTAGTGCTCCTCGCTTAGTGTTTCCTGTTTGCACTGCTATGACAAGAACTCATGAGGGGGAAGCCCCGCTCTGTCTATGGTTGTAGTATACTGGTGACGTATTTAGGATGACGTGTTATGTCGCCAAAGCAACCGGAGTTATGGCATCGGGCTACTGCTTCCCAGAAATAAGTGGCGAGTGGCCGCACAAAAATTTGAAACCGGCTGAATTAGATGTTCTAACTTCCTTATTAGAACACATATTCACAAAATTCTAGCAGAAGCTTGTTCACATAGCAAAAGTGGGCATATTTCTCTTTATTAAATTTTTTAGACCTTGGGGTTGTTTGCAGGCTCTTTAACATTCAAAACACAGCAGCTCTATTTGCTAAGACATTGCTGAAGACCTTAGGGTCATGGTTCCCTGTTTACACGCAACAAAAAGAGACGATTCTCGCGACAACCAGTGATCTAAGGTTTGAATCTATTTCCGGCAAGTGTTACTTCGATCATTCACAGGCTGCATCGCTGCTGGCACAAGAAATTAATGATCAACATGCTCGTACAGACAATTTATTGAAGCAATTTTAAAATCTGGAACTTTGCTAGAATACATCAACAAGCCATGGCTCCAACAGAGAAGGCCAGTCTGTAAGACTGCCAAACTGTTAGCATAAAAATATAACCAGCCCACTGAGCTCAGCCCTTGAGGTCAGGAGCTTCAACCATACTTCAATAAGCCCCTAATCCCCCCAAAAAAAGGACAATGCAGAAAAGAGCAAGAATTTGCACTCCATTCAGGTATCACCCCAATTGCGTTGTGATACCTTGGCATCTCGGCTACTGAAGTGCCCAGCAAGTGCACGCTTGCCACTGCAGGAAACAATGTAAGATCATGGTGAAAACGTGAAAGAAGATATATTTGGGCATGCTGATGATTAATTTTAACTTTTTAGCGCACAAACAAACAAGGACAAAAAGCAACACTGACACAGTGCTGTACGAATGAAGGCGAGAGAGCCTGGAGACGGGTACTGTAGAGCAGCTTGTGCTTGAAGGCATGAGCAGATATATTTACAAGTCTTTTGTACTCGATTTTCAATTCCATTATTTTTGTCAATTATTCAGCAGCATTTCATATGGACTCGATTCTAGACAAACTTTCTCTTGTTGCACACTACCACTGCTAATATTTAGCGATGATAGCGTTGATTTGCAGTCACCTCTAGCCTGCACTTTAGCTGATCATATGGCCATAGAAAATGATACGAGGTTCAGCTAATATCTAATCTGCTCACAAAGCCGACGCAGGTAGCGTCTGCTAGTAAAAACCGACTGCTCACGCAGCACAATCGTTCACTGGCCACCCCTTATATGTAGGCACTGGATTGCGTGTTTAGAATTCAGTCAAGGATGTCTTTACTTGGCTTCCGCTTGACTTGACGCTTTGTTCGACTCAAATAGATGCGATGGAAGCAGCAGTTACTTCAACCAATAGTGGGGCACAACCCAACATCAGCGTCTCACCACTCATTGAAAGCAACACTTCTCTTTCATTCAATAAATAAGAATGATAAAGACGAAATAACAAATAAGCATTCCCAAACCATACCCAATTACGCAACATACCCCAACTACTCTGCAACGCACTTGCCCAAGTTCTTCCTGTGAGAAGATGTGGGTGTTTTTTTTTAGTTATGTACAGCCACCCATTTCTTTTCTTTACCTGAACGAGCCAAGGCTTACCTGAATGAGCACCAAGCACAGTGGCCAAGTGAATGAGAGTACGTGCATACGCTCAATGAACAGTCATGTGCACATGTCTTTCCTAGGCTGTTCTGGGAAACGGACACTGCCCCCTTCTTTCGAGCGCCATTACTGCCATCATTGATTCCTTTTTCGAATGCTGCCATTATGTTATTAAAAAACAATTTCACCAAAATATGCGAACCAATGAATGCAACAGCAAGAAATTGTACGGCTGGCAGCCAATTCATTTAGATTTGATATCGCGCAACACTACAAAACCGGGAGAGATGCTCCTCTTGCTGTCTCTTCATGTTGAGAGTGCTGCAGCATGTGGAAGGGTTCATGAGCTATTTGCACTAATGCCTGAAGTGATCGTGCATGCATAGCAATCGTGACCACAGCTTTAGGATCAAAGTTTACGGCTGCTCCTAGGTTGATCACAACTTTTTCGAAACGGAAACAATAACCGTTTCAATCAAACCAAAAATAGGTTCCCGCCACGTTTCCAGGTACGGTGCTTGATCGCTTTCTCATTTTGCGGCAAAATTCTGGTGCTGTGGCGCACTACGGCAAGTTTGACCCAGCAGGGGTGGTTCGGCACAGGATGGCGCACGTGAGTCTGGCTCACAATGGCTCAGCTGTTCCACTCCTGCAATTGTCGGCAGTCCTACCACACTTACACCGCTTGAACTGAGTACAGTGCTAAGCTTCAGTCTGGAACACAAGGGGCTTGTACAAAGTCTTTGCAATTCATTGATTCGAGCTAGACAGGTGGTGTTCTGGGCTTGTGTTTTTGCAAATCCACTCAACCATGCTAATGCTCATCCAAGTGTAGCTGAAAAATTGAAAGAGGACCAGAGGGGAGAAGGGGGGATGAGTTGTGCGTGCAATCTTGACAGCCATCAGCTGATGGCTCATATCTTGATAGATATGTGGGGTCTAACATCCCAAAACCACCATATGATTATGAGAGACACTGTAGTGAAGGGCTCCGAAAATTTCGAACACCTGGGGTTCTTTAACGAGCGCCCAAATCTGAGCACATGGGCCTACAGCATTTTCGCCTCCATCGAAAATGCAGCCACCGCAGCCGGGATTCCATCCCGCAACCTGCGGGTCAGCAGCAGAGTACCTTAGCCACTAGACCACCACAACAGGGGGGGGGGGCTCATATCTTGGTACCATTTGTACTTTCTGCTCTCTCACCATGTATCTTGCATTTAAAGGGCCGATAAACCACCCAGAGGTCGAAATTCATTTCTGATGGGGAAATTGCGCACGAGTGTACGACGAACACGAAGCTGTGAGAATGTTTCAGAACGGTGCAGTAATAGCGGAGTTAGACACATTTGATTATTGAAACCGCAATGATTACTGATTTCACTCTCTCCTGCGCTTCCCTCCCTTGGTACCCTCTCCCTAGCCGCATTGCCCTCTCACGAGTGCGCCTCCCAATCTCGCATGGCGTACGTGATCAGTGATGCGCTGTTTTGAAACACCGTCTACTTTCGGTTGCCGCAACTCCGGCTGTAGAATCCGTCAGTTGTGATATTGCTGAGCGCTTGTTCGCGAACCGTGGCTGCGGTAATTGTGCCGATATGGACCCTGCATTGGGCACACGCCTTCAAAGGATCGCTGTTGCGATGGACCCATACAGGGACACGCCGTGCCAGACAACCTCCGCCAGAGATGAGGCACATGCACGTGGGCATCACGACAAACAACAACAAGCGGCACGAACTGCTGCTTGCAGACTGACTCGAATTTTTACGCTCTTGCTCGACCAATCACAGCATATTTCGCTCGGCATGTCAGAGGTATGGAACGGCGCATCAGGCGGAGGCCTGAAAAGTCCCGGAAAAAAGGAGGGATAGTTTTTTGGATGAGGAGCGCCGGCAGCACGTAGCGCTGCCACCTGTAGAATTGTTGATCGCTATGGCATTCCACACACAATGCGCGTGTTTACTTGAAGTGTTTGAAAAAATATCAGGGGTGGTTTACAGCCCTTAAAGAGACAGATAGCACGAAATTCACAAACTTCACACGAGCGGCCATATTCTTCAATGGCACTGTTTTCTAGCGTGACACCAGATGGGATGCCAGAGGATTGAGCTGCTAACCTTACCTCATATAACATTCTGATTTGTTAATTTAGTGTTCCTTTCTTCACTTTGGAGCAAAACCACACTGTTTTCTATTTTTTTTTTTCAATCTTACCATGAATGCAGATACATACGTGAAGCAACAGCTTGAACATCTGTTTGTGTGGCACTTGTGGACAGAACTTTCTCTCCATTTGCTTGTGATGCTTCATGTCGGGTTGATACTTGAGCTTGAACCAATTTATTTGCAACGTGGTGCAGCTCACACGCCAGCTCTCGTGACGTTTCTACAGCTCTTCCCGGCTGACAGGCCAGATATAGTGATGACCGATACACTGCCTCTGCTGCAATGTCATCCTGAAATCAGTCGGCTTGTGTTGTTACGTGTGACAACAGCAAAGATTATTATTGCCAAGAAAAAGAATTAAAGTCCTCTTACGTGATCTCTTTTGCTGCTATGACATGGTCTTGGCATGCACCCAATGGTTCCATCTCCAGAGAGCAACAGTCTAGGATCCTGCAATAGTGTATGAAAGGATGGGTTACTGGGACATACACAACAAAATGGGCACCTATGGAAATCCTTAAAATAAATATTTCACATATGTTGAACAGGTCTGCATGGCTTGCACAAAATTACACAAGACTGTAACACAGCAAAAATGATGGGCATCAAGCTGGCCCTGGCTTGGCAAGGCTGTTACTCTTTCACCTGTCTTAGCACCCTTTCTATACTATTACTATACATGGCTATGCTTGCTGTCTATTATTTATCTTTCTATTTGAGCCTCTGTCTCTCTATCCTTCTCTTTTTTTTTTTCTCTGGAAGTGTTTTCTAACCACACATCTTCTTCACTCTCCGACAAGAACAGCTCCAGTGTAGAACTCCAAAGTAGAGCTTGAGGGGGAGCACGCGCGCCCAGCCTCCCTTTCCCTTTTTTACGGCAACGCGAAAGCCTAGGTGCGGGAATACCCCCACAGCCGGCGCTCGCGATTTCCCCTTTCCGGCGTGCGGAACACGGTTTGCCCTCCCTCAGCGAGAAAAGGTATTATTCTCGACAGGGAGAGGGAAACTGGGGAAGGGGAAAAACTGGCGTGCGAACGGCCGCACGCCCTTTCTGATTCCGGCCAGGAACGAAGGAGGCCGAACCCGCAACCCTCCTGGGAGCCGAGGACGACAACGACCAAGAAGTAAGCATCTACCCTTATTTTCTGTACTATCTCCTCACGACATTTGCGCGCTATTGCTAATGCCAAGCAATAAAGTGTTGTTGTTGACCTAGCCTGTCGCCTTATTCGCTCGAACCCGTGTAGCTGCAATGAGACCAGCTATGGATAGGGGACGTTAATCGTGCATGGTACGACTGTGTGCGGCTGGAACATTAGCTAGGCTTCTGCGTCAGCCATACATAGGAGGGACCCCCTACTAGCTCCAGTGTAGAACGTTTCCGGAAATTGGAAAAATCCTAATACTGCACCGGTCCACTAAAAATGTACATACCGGCAGCAAACACGGAACAGGGTCGCAGGTTGCAGCTGCTCCCGTTAATCGTTCGTACTGTGTGCTCAGGCGGCGACTGAGTGGGTGCCGGTTCACGACATGACGGTAATCATTACATGTCAATGACATATGGCGAACATCGACCACGACAGCTCTGCTGCAAAAGATCTCATAAAACCCCTCCAGTAAAATCACCTGGCACATGTCTTTTCTGGCACTGTACTGTGCTTCACCTTATATAACTTACATTAATTGTGCTCAAACAAGTCAAACCCACTACTGTTGAAACCCCAGGCATGCACCTGGGCGCAATACTCATCTCTTTTATGAGGTGTCTCTCATAAGCAGGGCACCACGAATGCATTTTGTGACCCACCCCAACCTTGAAAGGGACACATTAATGTCACTTACACCCGTTTGTATATTACATCAGTGTCCCTTGTAAAGGGGTTTGACTGTATATACTCATGTTTGCTTTTGAACCTTTTATATTATAATCAATCCTGGAAGATGTTTAGGCGAATACCTCTCCAGTACTGCATATAGGCCTTTTTAGTGCTAGAAACGATTGTAAGAATATCTTCGACCTTATAGACATTTAAGATATTCGTTTTGAGTGCTTAAGCAATGCTGACTCAACAAGAACACTGTCCATCCCTTTGCCATGTGTGACGATTGCTGCTCTAACGAAATTGAAATGAAACAAATTAAATTTCCATTTTAGTGCTTATGTCTGAGCCCTGGCCACCCATTCCAAAGGAGAGTACCACAATGTCTAGGATACTCAACCACTCTTTTTTTTTAACTTTCATTACAGCATGTAACATTCAAGCAAGGCAAATGCATCATCAATAGGTTTTAAGTGAGGTGCTGCAGTTTCCATGTGCCTCATGCACTTAAAATGGCTTCAGATCATACAGATCATCTATAACCTTAAGTATTTTATGGTGATAACTAGAGATCGAATTATAGGCAAATGCCTATTTTGTTCCTTGCATTCCTACCGTGCCATATTGCTATATGAGCATAAATTAGAGATTAAGTAGGGCTTTTATGGTGTTTTTATAGTGCCTATAAATGCCTATTTTCCAAATGAGTGCGTATATGAGCGCTATTCAAGCCCTAGTTTTGTTTTCAAGCGTGGTGTGAAACGGTTATTCATGTAAAAAAAGACAGCATTGATATTTCGAAACACTATAAGGTTCAACGAAGACAATGCTGAAATGCTGCGAGCGATTGGAGGAGGAGCATGAGGAGTGCAAAAGATGCTATTTCTGCAGCCCTAAGTTGAAGAATGGCTCGGGGTCTGCAGGAGAAGAGGGAGAGAGATTTAAAGACGGGGTAAGAAAACAAAAGTGACGTCTATGGCGAAAGACGTGCCGACCACCTTCTACAAATAGCTGTCCAGTGCCCTGAAGGAATTGAAGAACCCCCCTGAAAACCTGGGTGTTGCAAGGGGGAAAAGAAGAGCAGGTTTTTTCTGGGCAGCCGCAGGTAGCTGGAGAACGAATAAAAAACCATGGAGGACCACTCATGAAATGCTCTTGTTGATTCAGTGGTGACGAAGGTCGCCAAATCGTTATACTTTATACAGCGAAGCCTGAGACAGGTGCCGGCATGTTTACAATCAACGGTGTATTTAGCATACATTCACTGTATGCTTGTTCCGTATGAGATCCCTTGTCATATGTCTTTAGGTGACAAAAATTAAAAAATATAGAAAAGCGCTTTAAGGTTTGTCCTAAGCCATTACTCAAAAATGACAGCTATAACAAAAATAAAATGTACAAGGATGGGAATTGCTATCATTGCGTCGAATTAAACTGCAGTTAAAGCTCTTATGTCAAGCATTTCACTCTAAACTCACATGAGAAAATGAATGTACCTAAACGGTCCTTTTCGCGCAATGGTAATTAAGATTTTAGAATGTCATATCAGATATAATTTTTCTGATAATTCATTTTTGTTAGCTTCATGACAGAATGAATTGGCTTATAAAGAGAACAAAGTGTGTTGTGCAAATGAAGGCGTGTTTTCGTTGACATTGTAACCCATCTGCTGCAGCGCCTTCACATAAAAAATGTGATGTGCACGCGGATTTTGTTTTGTTTGTAATTTACTTTTTAGGCACCTCTTTCTAGGTGACATAATATTATCACAATGCAGAAACAGCAGCGGTTGAATACAAGAAACTCACTTTAATTGTACCAGAACACTGGCAAACTTATCGGAAGAGAACCTCGTCTTTTTCTCTCGCTGCGCGTGTTTTTCGTTGTTCTCTTGGTGTTGCATATTCAAAGCGGCATTGGTCCCCCTCCAAAGAGCAGCACCCTGATGCTCTTCTACAAAAGACGGTGAAGTAGATGTATGGTGTAAATAAGTCTGAAAGTAGGGCTTCATTCGCACAACGTGCACGATTTCTGGTTTTTGCTAGTGAGTTGTCGAGGGGCTGTCAGGAACGACCACATAATTAACGTCACTCAGGCATTGTAAAATTGTGTAGGGGCCAAAATACCTTTTCAGCGATTTTTCAGACGGTCTCCGGCGGCAGATAAGACTCTGTGAGATAACATAACTTTAATGTTTCCGCACGGAACTTTTTACAATGACTGCCCTTGAATCGGGGCACACACACAGTTTTCTTGCTTATTTCGGGCGAGAGTGTTCTTATCGCTGGCGCCCGTGTTTGGAGGCATCCCCGCGACACGCAGGCGCAGAAGCGGCGCCGACCCGTTTCACCACACCAACCCCCCCCACGCAGATAGGAGCCTTCAGGGTTGAAGAGGTTTGGGGACCCGCACCTGGCGTCCAAGGCGGGTGGTGTAGGGTGTGAGCCTAGGCGTTGCGGGCTGTTGTCGGCGAATTACGGGAGGCGTGCGGGGGTTGGTAGGCTCCTAGGAAAGGATGTATGATGGCTTTAGGCGGTCGATGAAAATGCGTACATCCTTCCACTGATTTGCAGGGTGAATGTTTTGTCGTCGCGACAGATGACTTTGTAAGGTCCGGAGTAAGGCGGCCGGAAAGGTGCGCGTACGGTGTCGTCGCGGAGGAAGGCATGCGAGCGATGTTGCCAGGCCCTTAAACACGAACGGGGTCGGCTTGATGTGGCAAGCCGATGGTGAGGGGAGCAGCGCGCCTATTGTGGAACGGAGTGGAACGACGAAGTCTGCAGGATCCGAGCTGGTTACATCAGAGGTCGGAGCGGAGAGGAGTT
Organism: Rhipicephalus annulatus; assembly: GCA_013436015.1. Taxonomy (NCBI): domain Eukaryota; kingdom Metazoa; phylum Arthropoda; class Arachnida; order Ixodida; family Ixodidae; genus Rhipicephalus; species Rhipicephalus annulatus. Next base: position 59,137 of record WOVY01011630.1, on the reverse strand, counting down.
CTCCAGGTAGGCGAAGCGGCTCCCCGTAGACGAGTTCTGCAGGCGTGGCTTGAATGTCTGGCTTGAAAGTTGCGCGCAGACCGAGAGCGACGGCAGGGAGAGCTTCGAGCCAGGTTGAGTGAGGGTGGCACATGATGGCTGCTTTGAACTGCCAGTGAAACTGTTCAATCATCTCGTTGGCGCGAGGGTGGTAGCTAGCTGTCCGTGAACGCTCGAACCCGGTGGAGAGCCCGAGGATCCTGAAGAGTTGAGATTCGAATTGCCTTCCTTGATCGGTGGTGACTGGACGAGGAGTGCCGAAGCATGAAACCAAGCCGGAGAAGGCTGGTGCGACGTCTTCTGCGGTGATCCTTTCGAGCGGCCACACCTCGGGCCAACGAGTGTAACAAACGATTGATGGCGGTGAGGCAATAGCGGTAAGGGCCCGCTGGTGGGAGGGGGCCAAGGATGGCGATGTGGACGTGCTGGAACTGTTCTGTCGGGAGGGGGAATTCTCCGAGTGGCGACGTGACGTGCCGGGAGATTTTGACCCGCTGGCATTGAATGCATGTGTGTGCCCAGGTGCGGCAGTCCCTTTGCATTGAGGGCCACGCGTACCGGTCAGTCACGAGGCGTGTAGAAGCTCGGATGCCGGGATGACTGAGGTTGTGTAACTGGTTGAAGAGGCTTTGGCGATGCAAAGAAGGGACGTATGGTCTCACTCAACCTATTGATATGTCACAGTAGAGAGCGTCCGTTGACCCAGGTATGGTAACTTTTTGAAGTTGAAGGGAAGAGCCATTCTTGAGGAACTGCTGGAGTTCGGTGTCTATTTTCTGAGCTTCGGCGAGGGCGTCGGTTGTAACGGTTGGTAGCTCGACAGCCGAGACGCGAGAGAGTGCGTCGGCGACCACGTTTTCCTTTCCGCTGATGTGGCGGATATCTGTGGTGAATTGAGCGATGAAGGGCAGCTGGTTCTGCTGGACCGGTGGAAGTTTTTCGCAGCGTTGGGAAAAGGCGTAAGTGATAGGTTTATGGTCGGTGTATATGATGCAGTGCCGTGCCTCGAGGATGTGGCGAAAGTGTTGCACTGCTTCGTAGATGGCAAGGAGCTCTCTGTAGTAGGCTGGCCAGGTCGTCTCCGCAGGGGGCGAGGTTGCATCGCCGACGCTGACGGAAGGCGGGGGCGGCTTCGGGGAAGAGAGTTTCTTCGAGAAGAACGCCAAGGGGCGCCAGTTGTTTCCCACACGCTGCATGAGAGAGGCTCCGACGGCGGTGCTAGAGGCGTCTGTGAAAAGACCCAGGGGCGCCTCTGGCTTGGGATGGGAGAGGAGCGTAACGTTGCAGAGGGCAGTTTTGCAGTCTTCGACGCTTGCGTTAAGGCTGGGGTCCAAGTGACAGGATGGTTGCTGCGTTGGCCGGCCAATGCATCATGGAGAGGGACCTGATATGTGGCCGCTTTAGGCACGAAGCGCCGGTAAAAGTTGAACATGCCCAGGAAACGGCGGAGGTCCTTCGCTGTGGCAGGCAGCGCATAATTTTGCAGGGCCAGGATGCGGTCAGGCAAGGGTCTAGTTCCTTCTGAAGAGATTTCATGGCCAAGAAACGTGACAACAGGGGCGCCGAGCGTGCTCTTCTGAACATTTATGAGTAAGCCGTATTCGTCGAGACGCTGGAACAGTTGACGAAGGTGTTAGCTATGTTCCGTTTCGTTGCGAGAGAAGATCAAGATGTCGTCTAGGTAGACGAAACAGAAGTCCAGGCCGCGGACGTCGTCGTCAATGAAGCGTTGAAAGGTTTGCCCCGTGTTGCGTAGACCAAAAATCATGAAAGAGAATTCGAATAGACCGTAAGGCGTGATAATTGTGGTCTTTTGGATGTCATCCGGGTTTACAGGAATCTGTGTGTAGGCTATTACGAGGTCCACCACTGAGAAGATAGTGCTGCCGTCTAAACGGTGTGCAAAGTCCTGTATATGACGGACGGGGTACCTGTCGGGGACAGTGCGGGCATTGAGGGCGCGATAATATCCGCAGGGGCGCCAGCCATTGGTCTTCTTTGGTACCAGATGAAGCGGTGAGGCGTAAGGCCCCTCCGAGCGGCAGACAGTACCTTCGTGGAGCATGGCTTCGAATTCGGCCTGTGCGATTCGTAGGTGGTCCGGGGCTAGCCGACGGGCGCGGCATGAGACCGGGGGACCGGGAGTAGTAAGAATGTAGTGCATGGTTGAGTGGCGCACCTCTCGCGGACGCCCGCTAGGTCGAGTCAGGTCGGAAAATTTTGCGAGGATGTCATGGTATGGCGACTGATTCCCAATGGTGAGTGCCTTGACCTTAGGCTATTGGGTGGTCGCATGTTGGCCCGGCGTGAAGAGGCCTGTTGTAGCGTCGATAAGTCGGTCATATCGGCAGTCAGGTAGAAGACTGTAGTACGCAAAGTCGGACCCGATGATCGACTCTGCGACGTCGGCGATGACGAAATTCCACGGAAAATCTCGACACAGGTTTTAGAAGTTGATGTTAAGGCGGAGCGAGCCGTAGGTCTTGATGATCGAATGGTTTGCCGCACTGAGCTCAAAGGACGTGCAAGGACGCTTGTCACGCGGGAAGGTTCGGGGAAAGCAACAGATGTTGGAGCCACAGTCGATGAGGAATGGCCACTTTGTGACTTGGTCGGTGACGAATATGCGACGACCTCTAAGTTGGCAGCTCGCGGCTGTCTCTACGGGCTGCCGTTGAAGTTTCCCTGACGTCCAGCTGAGCAAGATGGTTGACATTTCCGGGCTTTGTCCCTGAAGCAGCGATGATTAAGTAGCAGGGGCCGTTATCATTTCCGTGCGGTGAAGCGGGGTTGTTGTCTTGGCTTTGGGAGCATTTTTGTGGACGCAGCTTCGGGCTTTGATCCAGGTGCCTTTGAATTGAGTCTAGCTGACGGGTGATTTCGTCGACACGGCGCGTGAGCTCGCTGCTGGACGCTGCTGTTAGGTGTCAACGGCGTTGACGGTGAGAGGCGATGCTGGCAACAAAATCTCGACGACTTGATCAGCGATGTGAGAGAGCTGGTCCAGCGGCAGATTCGGCTGCACCTGGAGGATGGCCTGCGCATGTGAGGGTAGACGCTGAAGCCAGATGATACGGAGGAAGGAGTCGTCGACCGGGGTGCTGCCCAAGAGGTCACGCATGTAACGCAAGAGCTGCGATGGCTTGCGGTCACCGAGTTCTTCGTGCTGGAGTAGGCGACGCACCTTCTCGTCTTGTGAAGGTGAAAGCCGGCGGATCAGTTTTCTCTTCAGATGTAGGTAACGGTCATCAGCCGGGGTATTCGCAAATATATCGCGAACCTCAGCCGCATAGTGAGAGTCTAGATGGGCGACGACGTAGTCATAGTGCATCCGGTCCGTAATGATGCGTGCCGTGGAAACCTGCGCCTCGACTTGAGCGAACCACACGTCAGGCACCTCTGCCCAAACGGCACGTTCTTCTGCTGTTCCTGCTACAGCCATCATACCTACTACTGTGCATACTCCTGCATAGGGTTCGACTGTGGGTAATATTGTCACAATACAGAAACAGCAGCAGTTGAATACAGGAAACTCACTTTAATTGTACCAGAACACTGGCAAAACTGATCAGAAAAGAACCTCGTCTTCTTCTCTCGCTGCGCGTGTTCTTCGTTGTTCTCTTGGTGCTGCATATTCAATGTGGCATTTGCCCCCCTCCAGAGAGCAGCGTCCCAATGCTCTTCTACAAAAGACGATGTAGTAGATGTATGGTGTAAATCAGTCCGAAAAGTAGGGCTTCATTCGCACAACGTGCACGATTTCTGGTTTTTGCTGGCGAGTTGTCGAGGGGCTGTCAGGAACGACCATGTAATTACCGTCGCTCAGGCGTTGTAAAACTGTGTAGGGGCCAAAATACTTCTTTAGCAATTTTTCAGACAGTCCCCGGCGGCAGATAGGACTCCATACCCAGACTGTCGCCGGCCCGATAGACGACAAGTCGGTGTCGCAGATTATAAAGTTTGGCGTCGTAATTTTGCTGCTGGGTGATTCGGACGCGCGCAAGCTGCCTCGCTTCTGCTCGTTGGGTAAAAGATGCAGCGTCCAAATCGATGTCATTGTAGTCGTGCAGTAACATGGCATCAAGCATCGTCACTTCACGGCCATGAAGGAGACTGAACGGCGTTCTTCGTGTAGTTTCTTGCGGGGCTGTATTATTGGCGAACGTGATGTACGATATAATGTCCCAGTTCTTGTGATCCACGTCAACGTACATACTCAACATGTCAGCAATAGTCTTGTTGAGGCGTTCTGTTAAGCCGTTGGTTTGTGGATGATAGGAAGTGGTTTCCCGATGGGCTGTTCCACTGAGCTCAAGCACTGTCTTCAGGAGCGCGGCCGTGAAAGCGGCACCTCGATCCGTTATTATGACTGTCGGAGCACCGTGCCTCGGGACGATACTTTCTACGAAGAATCGTGCGGTTTCAATGGCGGTGCCACATGACAAAGCCAAAGCCTTTGTTTCGGCGTAGCGCATAAGCTAATCAGTGGCGACTATTACCCACTTGTTGCCAGCATGGGAAGTCGGATATGGTCCAAGGAGATCCATTCCAATTTGGGCAAAAGGTACCGTGGGCACTTGTATTGGTTGTAATAGTCCAGATGGTTTTAACGGTGGCGATTTTCGTCGTTGGCAATCGAGGCACGTGTGCACGTTATGCTTCACAATAGCTGGAAGTCTCGGCCAGTAGTATTTCTGTTGGATTCTGGCCAATGTGCGTGTGTATCCGAGATGACCAGACGTTGGCTTATTGTGGCAAGCACACAGTATCTCCTCACGGATTGACGTCGGAACGACAAGTAGGCGGGTGCTTCCTCTGGGAGAAAAGTTTTTTTATAGGGAACACCACGACGTAAGCAGAGGCTCATTGCATATCTTCTAGGGACGGTTGTTGCCCGGCCATTCAAAAATTCAATAAGGGGAAGCAACTCGCTGTCTTCTTTCTGCTTGTACGAAATCGTAGTGGTGTCAACGACTCCTACAAACGCCATGCTGTCATCTTCAGTGTCATCGTCGCGCTTTATCAGTGACCTTGATAAGCAATCAGCGTCGGCGTGCTGCCGTCCGGACTTATACACGACCATCATATCAAACTCTTGAAGGCGTAAGCTCCACCGTGCGAGCCGACCAGACGGGTCTTTCAAGTTGGTCAGCCAGCAGAGGGAATGATGGTCGTTGACTACGTGGAAGGAACATCCATAGAGGTATGGACGAAACTTCATAATCGCCCATACGACAGCAAGACACTCTTTTTCCGTTGTGGAGTAATTGGACTCGGCGCGGGAAAACGTCCTACTAGCATATGCGATCACACACTCGGCTGAGTCTTTCCACTGGACGAGTACAGCGCCTAAACCCACGTTGCTAGCATCTGTGTGGACCATGGTAGGAGCATCCTCATCAAAGTGAGCAAGCACAGGCGGAGTCTGCAGGCATTGTCGGAGAACGTCAAATGCCACCTGTTGATCGTCGCCCCATGCGAACAAAACGTCTTCTCTTGTGAGTCGAGTTAACGGCGAGGCTATGTGAGAGAAATTGGCAATAAACCTTCGGTAGTATGCGCATAGGCCAAGGAAACGCCTGACTGCTTTCTTGTCTTTTGGCACCGGAAATTTTCTGACGGCCGCAATCTTATCGGGATCAGATCGAACACCTTTATGGCTCACCACATGGCCTAAAAATTGGAGCTCCTTGAGACCGAAATGACACTTCTCGGGTTTCAGTGTCAGGCCGGCAGACCTTATTGCCCTGAATACCGATAGCAGCCTGCTCAGGTGTTCCTCAAATATTTTTGAAAAAACAATGACGTCGTCCAGATAGACCAGACATGCCTGCCACTTAAGGCCTGACAGAACGGTATCCATCAGTTTCTTAAATGTTGCAGGGGCTGAGCACAATCTGAACGGCAAGACTTTAAATTCATAAAGCCCGTCAGGCATTACAAAACCGTTTTTCTCTATCTCGCTCGTCGACCTCAATTTGCCAATACCCACTTTTGAGGTCCATTGAAAAGAAGTAGCGTGCATACCTCAGCCTGTCGAGTGAATCATCGATGCGCGGTAATGGGTATATGTCTTTCTTTGTCACACGGTTCAGCTTGTGGTAGTCAACACAAAATCGAAAGCTTCCGTCTTTTTTTTTTAACCAGCACTACCGGCAATGCCCAAGGGCTTTTTGACGGCTGGATGACGTCATCAACGAGCATTTTCTTCCCTTGTTCCTAAATTGCTTCATGCTCTTGCGGTGCTACGCGGTATGGGTTCTGTCGTATTGGCCTTGCCGTCTCCTCCGTTATTTCCGAAGCTTCGTCAGTGGCGTTTGAGTGACCCTCGAGGTTGATGAAAAACAGTCTTTGAACTGCTGAAGATCTACTAGATGCTGTCTCTGCGCTCGTGACGAATCCGTGCTTAAGTCAATAGGTTATGGGGCTGACGTGGCTTGCGGCTCGTCCTGTTGTACTACGCAACACTCGCGGATTTCGGTGATCTCGTCGAAGTAGGCAACTGCAGTGCCTTGTGTAATGTGTCCTCGCTCGTTGGTAAAATTGGTCAACAGATCTTCCGCTTCACCGCACACAACATTGATGATACTTCTGGCAATTGCAACACTGCGAGAGAGTAGAAGCGTCAATACTTGTTCAGAGATTCCTTCTCCAGTATTCTGCTCGGTGCACGTGACTGAAACAAGGTGGCACGATAACGGAGGTACGGTCACATCGTCAATGACTCGCAGGGATTTTCGGTGTAGCGCTGCGCTTTGATCCGCTGAAAAGGTCAGTACACCGTCCGGTATATTGATGATGGCACCATGTTGACGCTAGAGATCCATCCCTAAGATTGCCTGTTTGCAACACCCGGAAAGAATAACGAAAGTTGTGACAAAGGATGCATCCCCTATCTTCATTCTTGCGGTGCACTTTCTGGTAGGTGTGAGTAGCTGCCCTCCAGCTCCTCTAATCTGCGGTCTTGTCCCTCTAATCTGCGGTCTTGTCTTGTAACCTTCCTGAGCTTGTCTGCCAGACTCTCACTCATAATTGAGAAGTCCGCGCCAGTGTCGACCAATGCCATGACGTCATGTCCGTCAATTGTAATTGCAACTTCGGCAGTAACAACACCATCTATCATCGAATCATTGAAAATTTGTGTCTCTTTGCTCGGCAGTAGAGGGGGATTTTCAGCACTTGGACGATTTGCAAGCTTCCCCACTGAGGTCGCTGCTTTTAGTTTCCCCGGCGTGGACTGGGAGATCTCCGTCTTGGCATGTCAGTGGTGCTCTGTCTAGAGGATGGAGAATAATTACCAGAAGGTGAGCGCGACCGAAACCCAAAAGGAACATCCCGCGAGGTCATGACACTCGTGTCGACGTCACGTGTTTCGTTGAAATGGCGCCGAGAAATGGTAGAAGGAAACCCTTGGTACCCTGCGACGTGATACGGGCAATACTGAACAACGTGGCCCGTTTCCCCACAATGAAAGCAGAGGGTCAAGGATACGCCCAACGTCAGTTTTGCGAAGTGGCGGCTGCCTCGGCGTCGAAGTTTCTCTGTAGTACCAAAGCGCTGTCGGCGGATGTTGCTGGTGGTACTGATGCGGTGTCGGCACGTTCGCTGGCTGTCGGCAGACTATGTCTGAATAGCTTGCTCTGGAGGTGCTCGTGTTCTGCTCAGGAAGCGAGAGCGCTTGCCTGATCTCCTGGCGCATAACTTTTGTTACTGAGGCGATCGCGCAGTCATTCGGTTTGGCGACGAGCTTCTTGACCTCTTCTTGTACGATTTGTCGTATTAGTTGGCGCAAAGAACCTTCTTCGGGTGTCGTTGCTGTGGTCGTGGCTGCCACGCTGATCGGTGCACTGTGGGTTGGGCGGTCATACTGGCGATAACGTAGCAGTGCGCGTTCGATAGATGTCGCCTCCTTGGAGAATTCATCAACACTTGTAGATGAGTTTCGCACGAGACCAGCGAAGAGCTGCTCCTTAACGCCCCGCATGAGGTGGCTAACCTTTTTGGCTTTGGGCATATTAGGATCTCCTCGACGGTTTTCTAGAGCATTTGTCAAGGCTCACATTAAATTCAAGCACGTTCAGTACATGTCACAAAGAAACCTGGCATGTTCCACATTGTAGAACAAATTATGGAAAACAAATGCTACGTCATGCCTTACCATCTTTGCTAAACTCTCTTCATTAACTGCCATATTTCCCCTCCCGAAGGATCTGGATGTGCCGATCATACATCTTATTCGCTATTGTGTTTTAAATGAACATGCATTTTATGTTAAAAGTACAAGGCGAAGCGTTTTTGAACTTTTGTATATTCATTAGTGAACACTTCTTATGCTCGTATGTTTACTATGTATTTTTGTGTATTTTTGTGTTGAAGGTGTATAGCGACGCGTTTCAAACTTTGTATATAAATTTGTTCATTGTTTTCGGATGCAAGTGTTTTAAATTATCTCTATTTCTTACTGTGCATGTGTGTACATGAATCTGTTTTTGCATTGCATTTTTGATCTTGCCCGCCAACTGTTTGTTGCGAAAGAAAAGGGGCACAGACCTCGTCAAGCCGTAATGTGGCTTTTTGTCTGTGTCCCTGTTATCTGTACAATGTATAGATGCGAAATAAAGTTCAAGTTCAAATAGCCCCGCCATGTCCTCAACAAACATCGTAACGGATTCATTTGGTTTCTGAATCCGTGACACGAGGAGACGCTGTGCGATTTCTCGTCTTTCAGTGCTCGCGAACGTGTCGAGGAACTTCTGCCGGAACTCGTCCCAAGACGACCACACGCGATTCATGAACCATGTTCGAGCTCCATCTTGAAGCGGAAAATAAACGTAGCCCAATTTCTGTGTGGTGTTCCACCCGTTAACATTCGCTGTGTGCTCGAATTCCTCGAGCTAGTCATGTGCGTCCTCATATGCGTTTCCGTGGAAGTCAACCGGAAGTCGAGGGTTCAAAGCAGTCACCTGTGTCGTGCTTGGGCTGGACATGTTGGGGCCAGTGCTTCCAGGCGCCGTCAAGCTTTCTGGCACAGTCACGCTTTCCGGCAATGAACCACCGAACTCCGGGCTGAGGCCTAACAGGCGCCGGCTGCTACGGTGAACGGGGGTGTCGATGTGCGGAAGTCTTTCTGGACTAGATGCGGGGCTATTATCAGGCGTCCCGAACATGTACCCAGCACCTCCACCAGTGTCACAATGCAAAAACAGCAGCAGTTGAATACAGGAAACTCACTTTAATTGTACCAGAACACTGGCAAAACTGATCGGAAGAGAACCTCGTCGTCTTCTCTCGCTGCGCGTGTTCTTCGTTGTTCTCTTGGTGCTGCATATTCAATGTGGCAATATTACAAAGATTGCTACTGGTCTTCATGCCCGGGAGGCACATTCACATGCCGTACCAGCCTCAACTGTGCCTGTCCGTGTGCTGCAAGTTCACTGCAGAGGCCGGAGGAAGAAGGCTCCTCCCGAAAAAGTTTTGGCGAGTTGGTTTGATGGCAGATGGATGTGGTTTGTGAGGGCTCTGAATCGACTGTGCAGATAAGTGCTTTTGCATGCTTCGAGCTTGCTTTTAATAATTAATAATGCAGAAGTGTAAACCTTTGTAGCACTTATTACATTGTACGGCTGTTGGGGGGGAGCAGTGACCTAGTATTTTTCTTCTTTGTGTTTTTTTTGCTCCTGCCAGCACGTGATGAGAGTGCTAGTACACCGACCACATAAATTTTACAGCGAAAGTTGTTATGAGATCGAAACTTGGGTCACACGCTACTGTAGTTGTCCGCCTCCGCCAGTGTCCGTAACCACAACGCATAAAATTAGACAAAAAAAAAAAACTGGAACCAATGACACAGTACGGCTCGAATACGGGTTCACTAGGTGCCAGCACAGCATTCTTCCACTGAGTCACGCCGGTGCTTGGGACTTGTTGGCAAACTTACCTAAAGCAGGCTTATGTTGGGAAAGCAATCGTGTTAATATCACTTATAAAGCGTTTTAGAACAGGGAAACAACAACCAGTCACCGCATAATGCGAAAAGCGTAACGAATGGGTCGTCCAATGCTAGAGCCCATTACAAAAGCTTGTTCTTGTTCACTTATTAACTGTGGCGCATACACACTTCAGGCACAGTTCCTCATTGTCATCAGCCACTGCATGAACAACTGGCACAAACTTCCATGCACGTGTTTAGCGAATACCACGGTTCTCAAAAAAATGATGAAAAATAACAAAGCAAATACCAGGCTACCACACAATAATTTTAATTATTAATGCCGTAGTGGGTACCAAGCAAGTGTGCTTACAGCAGTTATCCAATGAGTGTTTAGAAAAGGATCTGAAAAGCCACTCTTCTAGCTTTTGCTCTCACTGTGCTGGGCCTTCCACGCAGGCCTGGCATTTTTCGTAGTAGAGCTTCGATCTTTTTTTTGCTTAGGGCTGTGTTGGCCATATGCTGCGTCCTGTAATTATCGAGTAGGACACTGGTGAATTGGTCGACACTGCTGAATCTGTGTCAAAAGTGTGGACATTGGTGAATTGGTGTCAGAAAATAGATGGTTAAATAGACTAAAATGTTCCTCCAGGATGTGTGGTGGGTTTGAAAATAGAGGCTTGTGCAGATGTAAATGCAGAGGAGGCTGACGCCACGTGTAGACAATGTGACGTAGAGAAAAAACTGGGGAAAATGAGGGTTGCCCAGAGTGAACTGATGATGAGAATCTGTGAGTTGGAGACTGCGTTGGCGAAGAAGGAAGAAAAAAACGACGGCTATGGAAAAAAGGCTCAGGTCTACTGATGAGGCACTAGCAAAGGTGAAAAAGGAGCGGCCGTCGAAGAAAACGCTAGGGCACCGGCACCCAGAACGGCAGCGAAGAAAGGGCAAACAAGTTCAGAAAACACAGGTTCAGCCGGTTCAATTGGTCACATGACTCAGCTTCAGCGAAGTAGTGGCGGCGGTGAGAGGGGTCAAAGCAGTTGGCGTTACAAACACAAGTAACCTCCATGTGAGGGACACCCTAGCAGAGAAGTCACAGCACGTGATAATCGCCAAGGACTCGAATGGAAATCAATGTGCAGAAGCAATTAAAGCGAGGGTAAGAGGCGACAAGAGGGTTTCAATAGAGACGTTCGCAGGACATAAGCTGAAGCAGTGATGAAGCAAGCGAGTGCAAAACTCACAGCTGAAGCTAATGTACGAAACCTTGTGATGATTGCGGGCCGTCTAAACAATGTCTTGAATGAAGAATTGGCAGGACTAGCAACCACATTGGCAAATAGGGTCAATGAAATGAAAGCCATTTCTCCTCAGGTACAGGTAATGGTATGCACGATACCAGAGGTATCGGTGCGTGATGGCAATCTGTGAAGAGCGGTTGTCGAAGCAAACAAAGAGATATGGCAGATAAGTCGAGATAAAGGCTTTGAGGTAGTGGAAAAAAACAGAGAGGTGCATAGGTGGGGTGGTTTTCAAGGAGACAGAATTCACTTTGATAGAAGGCGAGGTCATGAGGTAGGTTGGCGACTCGCAGGATACGCAGTAGCTCTTTGAGAAAGGGGCATGGGAACACTTTCGTGTCCAGGATAGCTAGTAACGAGGAAAACAACGAGGACTCTTCGACAGGTGGTATAAGGAAAAACCAGGGAAAAGGCAAAAGAAAGAAGAAGGTGCGTGTTGTAACACCATACATTAACATGCAGGGTGGCAGAAAAAAAGCAAAATAGTTAGAGATTAAGGAGCAGTTAAACAAGGGAGAGCCACCACAGATTCTGAATTATACTAGAGAAGGATGCAACCGGAGCATATCAGAAAGGAAAGGTGGGGGTGTTGGAATGTTAATATAGCAAAGCCAAATGGGATAGAGTGAAGCAAACATGTTCAGAGCACCTTTGGGTTTCGGGAACAGTAGGGAGAAATAAAACGTGAAAGATAGTGAATTGCATATGCACCGTATAAAAAAATTTGGTCATGGGGCTGAAATAACCCTTTTAGGGGACATGAATGCTCACATACAGGACCTTGACGGATATTCAGACACCAGTGGCAAATTATTGCCAGATCTCTGCGATCAACATAGTCTTGAGGTAGTTAATGTGAGGCCTGAGTGTGAGGGGCAGATTATGGGGAATGTCGGACAGAGGCAACCGAGCATTGATCATTGTCTTATGACAGAGGGAATCTATGGCAAACTTAGAGAGATGAGAATAGACGAGGAAGGCATTGAAAGCTTAGGTAATGATAAATGCATAACACTACAAATGGGATATAAAACTGATAATAGCAACATAGAGTCAAAGCTTGGAAGCTCGTATTTAAATGACACACAAATAACAAATACAGCCGTGAGAGTTGAGGAGGAAGTAGGGAAACTACTAGGCAAACACTGAGAGTATATTGAGCTGTTACGTGTAATGACGAGGAAGATGGAAAAATAGAAGAAAACTATTGGCTGGAAAGGAAAAAGAAAGCGTAAAAGTCGGTGGAACAGAGAAATCCGGGAAGCGATCGAGAAGCAGCGTGAGGCATCACGGGAGTACAGACAGGCAAAAAGACAGAAGTGGCCACACGATGAAGTCAAAAATATGGGAAGTATATTTACAGAAAAAACCATAGTGCAGAAATTGGTCGAAGCAATAATTAAAGGTGAACGTGATTGCCAGACGACAGAGATCTGCGAAAAGAAGGTTGTACCTAGAATATTTTGGAGCCTCCTAAAAGTGCTAGCTAGGAAGTCTGTCACAATGCAACAACACATGGTAGATGGAGGAAATAAATTGGAAGGGTACGAAGCATTACGTTATATACGAAAAGTAACAGCAGATTTGTTTAAAAAGGTTGCCCAGGGGCATTGCCAGGTGAGTAGAAGTATGAAAAAGAGCGCAACCGAGGAAGAGATAGTACTTGAGAATTTCAAATGGAAGAAGGCCGAAGGAAAACAACCTAAGCGGACTACTACGGGCTTAGACAGAGTTCCCATCCGCCTCATTAACGAACTAGAAAACAGCACTAAAGAAGCACTGCTGAAATCCGTAAAAAGTACTCACAGGAGAAAGAAATACCAGACACTTGGCAGAAAAGTAGAATGAACTTAATCTATAAAGACAAGAAAGAAAAGGTTAACATTCGCTTGTATAGCCCTCTAACCATTACATCTGTCCAGATGGTGGTTTTAGGACGTTAAACCCCACATATCAATCAACCATTACATCTGTGCTATACAGGTTGGCAATGCAGGCAGTAAAATAGAAGCATGGGCGGAGCAAAATGATATTTGGGGAGAACTTAAGAATGGATTGCGAATCGACAAGCGGTTAGATGATAACCTGCTTGTTCTTACTCAGTGCATAGAAATATCTAACATAGAAAAGAGACACTATTACATAGATTATCAGGACATCACTGGGGCTTACGACAACGTTAATCAGGAAATTTCATGGGACATATTGAAGAATGTGAGCACAGGTGATGACTGTATACAGCTTTGGAGAGAAATATGCTGAGAAAAAATGCAGCGGCAAGCAGAGAATCGGCCATCAATCAACTGACAAGCGGCAAAGCTTGTCCGGCATTTAAACAGTTGCCATCGAATATTCTAGCCTTATTGCTAGCGGCGACGTAGGTTCCAGAATAATCTGTAACGTTTACGAAGTGGGTGTAATCTTAACAAAATGATCTACTGCACTCCTTAAGGTTCTCCAACAGTATAGGCGCGGTTTACGCTGGGAATTACTGACGGTAAAACGGGGTGATAACAAACCTTGAGGAGGGAATGTGGCAATATTGTGGAAAGGCATAATGGTTCCAGGGCTTACATTTAGGAACCCAGTGGTGTGCATGAAGCGAGAGGTGCAATCAGGAATGGATGTAAATCAAAGGAATGTGGGACACCTCGCGTTGGGAAATCACGGGAAGACGACAGTTGAGGCTGTGATGGGGAATATGGGATGGACAGACTAAAGCAAAGGAAGCTCTGAGCAAAATTAGATTTGAATAGAGGCTTAGGAAAATGAAGAGTAGATGGACAGCGAATCTGTAACTGTGCTTTCAGTTTTAAACAAGCTCTGCGTGATGGCGCTTACGACCGACACTACTGTTCGGTTTGTACTGTCACAGTGGATGGACGTGTTTTTTTAGCGCTCCCAATCGACTGCGCAGATAAGTGTTTTTTTCATGTTTTGAGCTTGTCCTTATAATTATAAGGCAGCAGTTGAAATCTTCGTAGCACTTATTTTATGGTACGGCCTTTTCGGGGGCCAGTCACCAGGTATTTATTAGATAGTGTGTGTGTTTGAATTTTTTGTTGTTTTTTTTGCCACCCCGTGGGGGAGGTGCGCGTACATTGAACACGCAAACTTTTGTAGTAGAGCTTAGACTTTCTTTTTTTTTTTTCGTAGGGCAGGGCTCGAGTTTAGTAATTATCGAGTATAGGGACAATTGGTGTCAGAAAGACATGGTTAAAAAGACTGTAATGTGTTCGGGATGTGGAGTGGGTTTGAAAGTGGACCCAAGTGTAGAAGCGGATGGAGAAGAGGCTGACACGAAGTGTAGGCAATGTGAGGTCGAGGAAAAAATGAAGAAAATGATGGTTGCCCAGAGTGAACTACTGATGAGAATCGCCGAGCTCGAGACTGCGTTGGCGACAGAGCAAGAGAAAACGAGGGCAATGGGAGAAAGGCTGAAGTCCGCCGAGGAAGCACTAGCCAAGGTAAACAGGAAGCGACCTACGGAGAGAACAGTAGAGAACCGACAACCAGAACGGCGGAGAAGAAAGAGCAAGTAAGTTTAGAAAAAACAGGTTCAGCCGGTTCAATTGTCGCAAGGTCCAGCTCCAGCGAAGTAGAGGTGGAGCTGGGAGGGGACAAAGCAGCCGGCGTCACACGTGCAAGTAGCCCCCAGGTGCAGGACGCTCCAGCTGAAAAGTCACAGCATGTGATAATCACCGGGGACTCGAATTTTAGGTCGATGCACAGAAGCCATCAAAGAGAGGGTAAGAAGTGACAAGAGGGTTGCAGTAGGGGCGTTCCCAGGACACAAGCTGGAAGCAGTCATGAGGCAAGTGAGCACAAAACTCAAAACTACAGCTGATAGACAAAACCTCGTGATGATTTCAGGCGGTTTAAACGATGTCTTAAATGAAGATACAGCAGGACTAGCAACCACACTGGCGAAAGGCCTCAATGACATGCGCGCTACTTCTCCTCAGGTACAGGTAGTGATATGCACGATACTGGAGGTACCAGTGCGTGATAGCAACGTGAAAAGAGCAGTTGTCAACGCAAACCAAGAGATATGGCAGATAAGTCGAGAGAAAGGCTTCGAGGTGGTGGAAATAAACAGAAAGGTGCATAGGTGGGGTGGTTTTCAACGAGACAGAATTCACTTCGATGGGCGGCTAGGTCATGAGGTGGGTTGGCGACTTGCAGGACGCGCAGTAGCTTTTTTGGGGGGCAAGCGGGCCCTTCGGGGTGCAGGATAGCTAGTAACGAGGAAAATAACCAGGGAGACTCTTTGACAGGTGGTATGGACAGGTACGATTCCAAAGTGGCACCAGTATCCAAGATAGGTAGAGTTCGGGGCAGAAATAGACGTAGCCATGAGCGCCGAGCCAATTCAGACATAGGGTATATTAACATGCAGGATGGTAGGAACAGGCTGAAGTGGGAAGAGATAGAAGAACAGCTAAGGGAAGAGAGGCCGATGGTATACCGTTTTGTAGAAACACATCTCAGGGACATGGAACAACCTCCGAACAATCCGGACTATGCGTGGGAATATTGTAGTAGAACAGAAAGCCGCAGAAAGGGGGGTGGTATTGGGGCATTCATTCATAAAAGTACAGACTGGCAAAGGGTCAAGCAGGAGTGCAAGAAACATTTATGGCTAAAAGGGAAAGTGGCAGGTCAAATGACACTCCTTGGTTTCGCGTACGTGTGGACGGGAGCAAAGACCAGAGAGGAAAACCAGGCAATGATAGAGTGTATATCAAAGGACATTCAGGAGTTAGGAAGAGAGTGCGAGATAATTATACTAGGAGATATGAATGCGCACATAGAAGATATAGATGGGTATACCGACCCGACAGGCAAAATGATCATGGATATGTGTGAAAGGCTTGATTTGATCATTTGCAACAGTACTGAGAAGTGTGAAGGGCAAATAACATGGGAGGTAGGAAGGCTGCACTCTACGATAGATTATACACTGATGTCACATAGGATGTATGATAAGCTCAGGGGAATGCACATAGATGAAGGTGGCTCCAGAAGTCTGGGTAGTGATCACAAACGTATCAAGGTAAGTTTTGGAAGAGCAGTGAAAGAGGGAAGGAGAGAAGATCAGCAACTACAGGAAAATTTTTATCCAGAAAGGCAAATTGAAATAGCCACTAAACAAATTGAGAAAGTAATCACGAAGGATAATAAAACAGTGTGGACATACACAAACCTAATTAGACTGTTTCAGCTAGAGCTTGCTAAGACGCGTGACAAGTCACCCCGGAAAAGAAGACACAAGACCAAAAGTTGGTGGGATGAGGAAGTTAAGAGAGCCATAGCAAAACGTCAGGAAGCCTCTAGGGAACACAGACATGCTAAGCAGCGGGATGAACCGACAGATGATGTTGAAAGAAAATGGGAAACCTTTCTAAGCTGTAGAAGGGATGCATCCCTTTTGATCAATGAAAAGATTAGAAGAAAGGGAGCTCAGTGGCTGGCAGAAGTACGTAAGAAAGATAGAAAGGCAGCTGCGAAATTTTGGAACCATCTAAACTTCCTTAGAAATGAGACGAGCCTAGAGCAGAGGTTTATAACTACTGCCCAAGGTGCTAGGCTAGAATGGGACGAAGCTATTGAATATATAAGAACAAGGATGACAGAAAAATTTCAACAAAGAAGTGCTTTATGCACCACAATAGACAAGGATGAATCAAGTGGCGCAATGACTTCATTTTCACAACGAGAATTGGAAAGGGCCGAGTAAAGGGTTCCTAGCAGTACATCAACAGGGGCAGATGGCAATCCAATTATGCTGATAAAGACATTAGGTCCGAAGCCTAAGCAGGCTTTGAGAGAGGCAGTGAGCAAACTAATAATCGATGGGGAAGTTCCCGATGGATGGAAACTTAGCAGGATGAGCATGATCTATAAAGGAAAGGGGGACAAAGCTGACATAAACAACTACCGTCCTATAACAGTGACATCAGTGGTCTACAGGCTTGCGATGCAGATTATAAAGGAAAGACTGCAGGCATGTATAGAGAATGAGGGGTTGCTAGGGGAACTACAGAATGGCTTTCGGAAACACAGGTGGTTGGAAGACAATCTTTTCTCACTGACGCAGTGCATCGAAATATCAGAAAAAGAACACAGGCCCCTGTGGCTAGCATTTTTGGATATCAAGGGAGCGTTCGATAGCGTGGTTCAAGAGAAATTGTGGGGAATACTGGACACACTAGGCGTGGGACATATAATCACTAATCTTTTAAAGGATATTTATAAAGGTAACAAGGTAGTTATAAAGTGGGAAAAACAGGTATACAAGCTTGCAGAGGTCAAACGGGGGCTTAGACAGGGTTGTCCTCTGTCACCCTTATTATTTATGATGTACCTACAAGGATTAGAGGCCAAATTAGAGGGAAGTGGACTGGGCTTCAACCTTTCTTTCGTCAAACAAGGAAAACTCATTGAACAGGCACTACCAGCATTGATGTACGCAGATGACATAGTGCTGATGGCCGACAACAAGGAAGATTTGCAGAGATTGGTGGACATCTGCGGTAATGAGGGAGATAGGTTAGATTTCAGATTCAGTAAGGAAAAATCAGCAGTCATGATTTTTAATGACAATGAAGGTAGTGAGCTTAGAATACAGGAGGTGACGCTAGAGATAAGAGATAAATACAAATATCTAGGCGTATGGATAAGCAATGGGGCCGAGAACACGAAATATACGCGACGACTAAAGGTAACAGGAATGCAGCCGTAATGAGAAACAGGGCACTGTGGAATTACAATAGGTATGATGTTGTCAGAGGAATATGGAAAGGGGTCATGGTTCCTGGTCTGACGTTCGGCAATGCGGTCTTGTGCATGAGATGAGAAGTTCAAGCAAGATTAGAAATAAAGCAACGTGGAATAGGTAGGCTTGCCTTAGGAGCTCACGGGAATACACCAAATCAGAGAGTACAAGGTGATATGGGATGGACATCATTTGAGCGCAGGGAAGCTAGCAGCACGATAAAATTTGAGAAGCGATTGAGAGAAATTGGGGAGGAGCGTTGGGCTAGGAAGGTATTCATCCACTTGTACATGAAGAATGTCGATACAAAATGGAGGAAGCAACTCAGAAAATTGGCTGGTAAATACTTGGAAAAGAGCAGGGGGCCAAACAAAAAAGAATTATCGGTAAGAAGAATGTGAAGGAAGCTGAGATCGATATGTGGAGAATTGGCATATTAAGAAGTCCGCACTAGAGATCTATCGAACTTTTAAGCAGGAAATCGCCCAGTAAAGGATCTACGATAATACTCGAGGTTGTTCAATACTGTTGAACAGCAGCCAAAGAAGGTTCTATAGGAAACGTGCAGCACCTACAGGTGGCGTGCTAATGCAGTGCGCCAGCGTGCCGTCAGCGCCACGAGTGGCCACTGAGTTGTCAACTGACGTGATACACATTCTCGTCTCTCCTTCTGCTGCGCCTGCGTTTGGCGGACGTGCGTGCGCGCAATGGCTACTGGTATTAAAAAGCGCGCCGGCTTCAATAAAGTTAAATGCGCAGCGTTTTTTCAGAGCTTCAAACGAAGAGAAAGGAGGCAAATTATGCCGCAGCAGGCACGTTTTTGACGTGACTGAAGAGACCACAGTCGGACAGAGTATATTGAAAGGGCGGTGTGTGGGACAAGCCAACGCGAACCAGGAAGCATATGCCATCATCATCGAGGTTTGGGCGAACGCTTTTTCATCATTTTACCTGCTTATTACCGAGCACACGATGACAATAACGTGAGACGTGTGCTGTAGTGTGATGTTGTCTTGAGGGCAACCGAGTGCGATCGGCACTAGTACGTACAATCACCTCCCGTCTCGCATTTAGTGATGCCGTAACGATTGTACGAACCTTACTATGTCGCAGTTCTGTTTGTGGACGTTGCCCGGGCTGCATGAGTGATTGAGTAAATCTGTTACGTGTCATCTTTGCAAGTGATATCTAGCGTGAATGAATAATGCTCGCATTTAGACACGTATTAAACTGTCTGAAGTACGATCCGCGTAACAGTAACGCACGTACAGCCAGGCGACGGCATCCAGTAAATTGTATGGGCATCGCCGTGAACTGCAAAATAACTGTTGGTTGATGTAACTTTAAGTGCATGTGCTCTGTAATATGCATGTGTGTACTTTTCACCATTAATTACTTAAGACAGGTAACACCAAAAATGCGTCTTTTTCAATCGCACTGCCCGTAGGCCGGGTGTAACTTGAGTATTCTCTTTTTCAGCTTGATGCAACTAGGCTGATCACCAGAGCTCACTGCAACTGTAGGGGTAGTGTTGAAGGCCATTGCAAGCATGCAGCAGCAGTTGTAGCTTTTGTCAACAGTGAAGAGTCCGTCACAAAGACGTCACAACCAAACGAATGGAAGTCGCCCTCCAACAAGCAACTAAAGCTGTACACAAAAGGCGTGCCATTTAAGGAAATGTTCCAACCAAAAACATCTCCCCCAGTTCTCGCATCATACATATCGCAAGATGTCCTGAAAGTGAACAGTTCACAAGGAGTTATGCCTGGAGCATTTCTAGATTTGAAAGAAAATGCAAAGAGGCTCGATGAGCTGCTTCCAAAGATTTTGTGTTCATCAGTTTGTTATTATTCACTAGAATGTGAAATAGAAGATGTTACAAACATGGAACACATCATGATTGACGAGGACATGTGCAGTGCTATAGCTGCCAGGACCATTCAGCAAAGCTTGTGCCCAGACTGGCACAAACTCAGGAAAGAAAGACTTTCTGCGAGCGCCAAAGTCCACAGGGTTCGCGTGCGGGAAAAGGATTTTGAGAAGCTCGCCCATGACCTTATGCACCAGAAGCACTTTTACAATGAAGCTTGCAGGTACGGAACTGCAATGAAACCCACTGCAAGAAAGACCTATGAGAAAGAAACGGGCAGCACATGCACCCGCATCGGTCTTGTCATCAGCAAAGTGCAGAGCTGGCTTTGTTGTAGCCCGGATGGCCTATCACAGGATGACGGTGTCATCTTAATTGAGATCAAGTGCCCATTTCGATGTCGGGATAATCAAATTCATGAAAATGCAACTCTAGCTGTGGACTACTTGCATGTGGTAAATGAGGATCTGCAACTGAAAGAAAATCATGCATACTATACACAAGTTCAGGTGTCACTGTACGTTTTGAATCTTGAATTATGTCACTTTGTTGTGTACTCCCCACTCCAGCTTGTTGTGATCAAAGTGAAGCGAAATGAAGAATTCTTGAAGTTCATCATTCCTAAGATGGAATGGTTTTGTTTTAAATTTTACAAGAATGAGGTAATGAACATTCATTCCCAAGTGTGCTAAATACCTGCAAGGCTAGCTAAACTAATTTGTTACACATTACTGCATTCCCATATCGCTGGGACAAGTTTTTTTATGCAGCATGGTATTCATGTTGCTTCTCTCACTCTAAGTCATTAGTTTTTGATTGATTGATTGATATGTGGGGTTTAACGTCCCAAAACCACTGATGATTATGAGAGACGCCGTAGTGGAGGGCTCCGGAAATTTCGACCACCTGGGGTTCTTTAACGTGCACCCAAATCTGAGTACACGAGCCTACAACATTTCCGCCTCCATAGGAAATGCAGCCGCCGCATCCGGGATTCGAACCCGCGACCTGCGGGTCAGCAGCCGAGTACCTTAGCCACTAGACCACCACGGCAGGGCAAGTCATTAGTTTTTGCTCACGGTGCAATAAACATATCTTGTGTACTCCTGCTTGTGATAATTTACAAAGAATTGATTTGTTGAATTGATTTTATGTCATATTTTACAAAATTGACATAATGAACATTCCGTCCCAAGTGTGCCAAAAACCAAGGCCAACCACGCTATTCTGTGATACACCGTTGTGTTCCAATATTTTGACATGTTTTCATGCAGTGTGTTATGTTTTTCCTCTCATTTTAAGTCATTCTTCTCAAAGTGAAATAAACATATATGGTGCAGTGCAAATACAATCAGTCTTTTTTTCTATGATGTTGCATCACCAGATCGCCTTGTTGCTCAGTCATCCTCTGTCTTCATCACTACAGTGCACGGTGAAGTTTTCACAAGCTCCTACATTTGTTATTATACGATGATGCACAGTGTCTGTAATCAAGACAGCTTTTTAATGTGATAGGTCAATACCTGTGCATTTAAAAACACTAATGAAGAGTTTTAAAATCCAGAAGAGTAAACTGGCTGCTTGACTTAAGTCAAGATTGCTAGGAGTACTAGTGAAGGTCTTCGTTGGTTTGTTAACATGGCATCTTTAAGTAAAGTAAAGGAAGAACCCCCAATGAATGACATAAAAGCAGGAAACTGTGAATGAACACTATCCCTTGTGTGTACGTCCTACTCTGTATGCTTCACAAGCACAGACAGACCAGCATGTGACCAATTCACAGCTTCATTTCACGCATGCCTACATTCATATAAGCAGTTACTTTTGTTACAGCTTCCCCATTGAGACTACAAACATGAATGCATGCATGAAATGCACGAACATTTGACAACTAAAACTATTCCTCCAATCTGTACACACAGTTTTTACTTTACAGTAGGACACAGAAATAGCCCAATAAATGAAGTAAAAAACATATGCTCCCAAAATTATACACACGAAAGTACATTTTTGCAGCCTGTAATGTTTAAAATAGGATCAAAAGTGTTGAATATGGTGGCTTTTAGGACCATTGCAAACTCTACATTCCATCACTGCTGAATTTTGAATATTGGCTTTTGCATGTTTGCGAGTCGGCAACACATGGAATTATCTTGTCAACATGGCTTCTAAGTTCTTGTGGTAGCCTTCCTGACAGAATGTTAAACGCCTTGATCCTTTGAATACATCTTTCCACATGAATTCGGTGGGAAGCTATTTTATATGTGCGTGCAACTTCTGGAGCAGTGAACTGTTCATTCATGTGAGCAAAATGGGGAATTTCTAGGCTAACCTTACGAGATTCTAAGTCATAGCGAATGTGGGGGAAGCCCTTGTCGGCCAACACCAGGTCGTCTTCCTCGAGCAGGTCAAGCAGACCACAGTTTGCCGTAATGTAAGTATCGCTAGCGCGGCCACCAAACACTTTAGGGCTTCATCATTTTCCTCGCCAGGAGAGAGAGATTCATAGCCGCAGAATGCCTTCGGGGAGAACTCGTGCACAATTACTGTACCGGTGCTCTTGTCACATGATTCACTTTGAGGGACAGGGATGTGACTGCACTGAACAGAAGCCTCACAGGCACGACTGTCAAGCAAGCAGCTTAACGTAACAAACGATGCTGTCATGTGAGAGCACCTTTCTTCCGTTTGTGTTGAAACCTGAACAAATGGGTGGTTCAGACACACATTCATTAGGGCAATATTTTGAGACACGCTGTGAAGAAAAAATTGCGCTACATACCTCATGCCTCGACAGTTCATTTTCGTCACACTGGGGTGGGACATCTGGTAGTGATTCGACCACTCCGCAATCATCATTTGATGAAATGGAGCTGTCTACAGGCTCATCTTCACCAACATCCTCATGTAAACTGACACTGCTTGGGTCTGAAATGGCAAATAAAGCACGAGTCCTTTTTGTCCACCTGGGGATGGAAAACATCAGGATACATGTTTTGCATCTTCCAAAGACAAGTACCATTTGTAGCACATATGAGATCAAAAGCAGCCAATTGTTATTATGATACAGCACAAGTGGCTGTTGTTGCTACGATACTTTTGGGTCTGCTAAACACACCAGCCGCATTCAATGCCTATTTCAATGGATGTGGTGTAAGCATCAATTCTATGTACCGTACACATTTCAGTGCAAGTTACAAGGCAGTTTCACAAAAGTTTAGTGGTCCCTTTAGAATCATGATTCATGCTCAGCTGCATAATTTGTAACTCAGCAGCAGATAGTGATAGGTGAGGCAAGAGCAAAAGCAGAAAGCACGTAAACACTTCAAATTTATTTCTGCTACACTTCATAACATGCGCAATATGCGGCGGACAAATATTAATACAAAAAGCGAGTACTGTTCCTTTATATTTCTGTTCTTTCGTACTCACGCTGTTGGAGACGTGCTGATGTAATTCAATACCCAACGCGTGTCGCTTTTGAAAGATACAGGGAAGAAATCCCGCCAATTATTTAACCATGTGACCATTCCCGTTTGCGCCATAATTCTACAGAGCCAAACTAGCGACAGTTTCAAAAAAAAAAAAAAAAGTTATCGCTCTCGAAGCATTCGCGGCGCGTGATATCCACGACGTTGCACAAATCGCGCGGCTTTCCAGCTGCCTGTGCAACAGGCTGAAAGCTTCGCACCTTGCACTTATTGTTGAACGCGGGAAAAGCCTACTGACCTCTCATAGCGCGACCTCTTGTCCTCAGCGATCGCTGAAGTTTTGCAATACGTTGGCGGAAAAATAGCAGGAGCGTACGAAGGAGAAGCTGGATCCGTCGATGACTTTCCGCCAACAAAATGTGCACTGCAGACCCGAGACCACTTTGCCGGCTGCCACTCGGTTCCGTTTGCACTGTAAAAACACCGGTTCGCTAGCGTGGGGCGTAAATTCAGATCGAACTAGCAACAACACGTACTCCATAACCATGCACAGGATCACTTACTTCACACGGCGTACGTTGCGAATCCACCGTTCCCGCTGGTCTACGAGGCATTGTCGCCCCGGAAAACGGAAGAACTTTGTTCCAGGAGGGCATTTCTCGTAGCTATTAGCGCAGTTGACGACGCAGCAATTCATGCGCGACATTGGAAAGCTCCTTGACCAGCGTGACACGGCTCGGCTCGTGGAGCGGCTGCTGCACGTATCACGCCACTTCGTTTCGTTCCCTCCCGCGCAGCGGTGCCACCGACTCAATGCACGTTCCCCATATATCTACTGGAGTGGAGATACGCCACGATAAGTGATGCCGGTCGCCGCTTATTGGAAAAGGAAAGACTCAGAAGCAGACAAAGTGCGCTTCGTAGCTCCACCATCGCAGTGGCCTTTGGAGACTGTGACATAGTTTTGTTAAACATTTAAAGATTTTACAAGGCCATGGTGACTTTGTGCGTCGCTTATGGATGCACAAATCGCATCAAGAAGACGCCTGGGATCGCTTTTAACGTGTAAGTATTCTCGCTTCGTTCGCTAACAATCGCCTGTTTTTTCGCGTATGCTGTTAAATTAAAAACAATATCAAAGGTGCGTGTTGTGTTCTGGGTTTTGGTTTGACATGTGAGGATGCAAGGAGGCGCCGCTCTGGCATCTAGGACAAGGAGGATTAAAGAAAAAATTGCTGGAGTGGAAGCTCCCGCAACGCCTTGCCGGCAGAAGTGAAGCCAGCTTTTGCCTCTGCCAAGAAGGCGGAAACATGCTTTTTTTTTTCTCATGGTGCTTACTTAAAGATCAAGTGGTTTTGATATGTTATGTATATGCTACGTCAGTTCTATATTAAAAGATGGTTGTTCCCGACGAAATTACACACAGAAACGAGTATGGATGACTGAATCTTTAAAGAATTTTGCCTCCAATTAGAGGCTCACTAAGGAAAACTAGTAACTGTAAGACGCACTTGGAGCTTTATGTGACCCAGAAAAGTTTCCACATTAAACTCGTTGGGCGTTCGAAGGAAACGCTTCGTTTTTAATCGCCATCTTGCCAGAGGAACGGCTTCACTTCTGCGCAATCATTTCCACTCCAGCATTTTTTTTTAATCCTCCTTGATCTAGGTTAAGCTCGGAGGAAGGATAAGGTCCCTAGATGAAACAAGTTTCTAAGGTAGCGACACCTTTTCCTTTCCTCTTCACCTATGTTTCTCAAGCGCCCCCTAGAAGGTTTAAAACTTTCATCCAAAAGCGAATGTTTGGGTTCCGTTGCTACGGTGAATAGATGTAAATGAAACAAAATGGAACGAAATAAGTCGTAGAATAAACAGTTACTTTTATGAACATAAACGGTACAACGTAAGAGCAAGCGGGATGTGAGTTACTCAACTGGGAACGTTGTGCAGTTCTATACTTTACACCACTATCCATGGCGTCTCGCGTAGTACATTTTAGTTCCACGGCCGCGGTATTTCGTTCAGTTCTAACTAGTCCACTTCTCCGATTGTGTTTTGTTCGTGCTGTGACACAGTGAGCGTGCTTCTTGCTGGATGCTGTAAGTGGCCACAATGCGTGACGTTGTGACGATTGATTACAACCGGCTTGTGCACACGCAAGAAAAAAAAACTACGACCAGACTGGTACGAACACTCGTTCAGCAGCACTGCGATGACGTTTTTTTTTAAATGTGCCCATTTGGACAATCGTGATGCTAAGTGATTCTGATGCGGTGCTGGGAACTTCCTGGAAAGTGAGAGTTCTACTGGTGAGGTGTCTCGAAGCAGCGCGTTTCGGCTCAAGCGGGAACTGGTCAAGAGTGAAATGTTTCTGAAGGTGCGTTGATTACAACCTACAGCTGCTCTGTATACGTGCATACCCACATGTATTTGTACCAACTGGCATGCACTAGACACGCATTAGACGCGCGCCTGGCGTTTCAATAAAAACCGACAAGTGAACTCGCTTCGCAGATCCGCGTCGACATACGTTGACGGAGTTGCACGAAAGCATTCGCGTGAAATGGTTCATAGTTGCACTTCACGGTGCGCTTCATCTCGGAAAGCACGAGGGAAGTTGAAGAAAGCGAAACCATTTTCTGTTGTTAACGGCAACGCAGCATTGCTGAAAAACGCAGATGTTGCATTTAACGAGCATGGCGAAACAATCTTGGTCGAGTTAGCGCACACCGAAACGCTCCTCTTCAGTTTATGTTCTGGCTACGATTTTGTCTTTGGTCGCGGCGAGAATCCGGCTGGAGCCATATGCGCATGCGTACTTGTTTTGAACCTTTTTCACACGGAGGAAGGAAAAAGGTGCTTTTTCATAATAATAACACCACCAGCCATTTGCAAGATCACGTGCAAGTAATACACCAATCACAGACGATAGTTATAGCGCAAGAACAAAACGACGACACAGAGACAAGAAGGTCCTTCTTGTCTCTGTGTCGTCGTTTTGTTCTCGCACTATAACTATCGTCATGCCATACCAACTAGCCCAAGCTGCCACACCAATCACAGACGCGGATGGCAGAGAAAAAGAGGAGTAATCGAGAGAGTGAGGAGGACGGCTCGAGAACAATGAGTGACGCTACCTTGGAAACTTGTTTCATCTAGGGACCTTAATCTAGGATTTCAAGGCGACTGTAAATAAAAGCAGTGTTTGTGTTGGGTAACCGTGGAGCGCGGTTGTTGTTCTTTCCTTCGGCGTTTCGCGCCAACCCGCGTGTTCGGGCTGGTCGGCGTCCCCGCCGGCCGCGTACTTCTCCGTCGGCGTCTTCTTCTGCTTCGTCGGGACCAGCCAGCCCCCAACACAGCAGTGCGCATGCGGGTAAGGCATGCGTATAGCTGTATGGAAGGTAACTTGAAGCTTTAAATGCCCGCTGACACGACGTTGTCCCTGAGTGTTAAGTTTATGGACGAAGGACTTGCGGTCTGTGGCTGCACGTATCAAACATTGGAACCAGTAGGACGCCTGAATGCCCTTTGAATTTCAAGTTTTCTGGTGTGGTCTTACAAGGCAAGACTTACGGCATGCATGCATATATATATATATATATATTTTTTTGCGAAACATGCACCGAAATCGATATTCATCGATTTCGGTGGATGTTTATCAAGGAATTCGCGAACGTAGAGAATAATTACATGCCGTGATTATCCGTGTTACAAGTTTCCGAAAAACAGCGCGCTGCGTTCTGCCTGGGAATGTGCTGTTCGGAGAAATAGTTGTAGGGCTACGGACGGTGACCACCTCTGTTCTATTCACTTCGAAGAATGCCGCTTCAACAGAACGGGGCATGCAACCAGACTGCGGCCTGGCAATGCACTTTCGATTTTACTGCTTTCCGAGCGCATCTGCAAAAACCTGTTAGTTTCTACCTCCTTGACGTAGCTTCAGTGGAATGTAGTCACAAAAATGAGCAATCGCGTCTAAAACAAGATGAGACACTTTTATAATCTGTTTTATCTTGCCAACGAAACCGAAACCAAAACGCCGGAAGACGAAGTAGCCAAAATCAGAAAGTGGCGTTATATCAAACATCAAGCTGCCTCGTTTCTAGGCTCTGAAAGCTGTGCTTGCCATGACAACACACGCCGCCAACGGAATTTCATAAATATTATGTGTAACTAACGCCACTGCAATTGTTCTTATAAACGGTTCATTTGGGGTATGTCTCCTGGAGTTATTCGGTTGCACGCGACATCGATGCTTTGGTTTTGGTCGCACCTGTAAACTGGTTAGAATTCCATAACTTTCGAAAAATTACAGTTTACTTAATTATCTCTTTTTTGCTAACTTTAGCTTTAATTATTTCAACTTCTTTATATATATTCTCTCGTAATCTGCCGACACACACACAAGCACATATATAAAAGAGGCGAGCAAATATCGCGTTCCCCTAAATTTTGACTATCTGCAGGTGCATTTCTTAAAACAATCAATATATACTACAACCCTCTTGTATCACAATAGTGCTCCAGCAAGCTCGATATGCGAAGCATCACTCGACAACTGATTGATCTGAAAGCGTGCAAATTACAATGGGTCCATAAAATAATTTGTTTCATAAACAAGAAGAGGCATTTATTCGTTGGTTGAACATAAAAATAGTTTCCATTTTCATTTTTTTTTAAAATCGTGGAACTGCAAACCGACCCGTGCAACGCGGGTATTCCATTGCGGTCTATGGCGGTTCCGCACTGTTTTTTCTCTAGCAATATGGCTGCTGCCGGCTTCACTTGTTCCCGTTGGCGGCGGCTGCTACTGCCACTCCAGAGGTTTTATAGAAGGTCCGTTCGATTCGCCTGCACCACGTGAACCAGTTCACGAGGTGCTGCATCTTACCATTCGTTTCAGCGGTGCAGCATTGACGACCGCTGAACCCTGCCATTCGTTTCGAAAGGTGCAGAAGAGGTGCAGCACCGGTTCACAATTTTCCTGCACCTCCTTTGCTGACGGTGCCGGCTTGGTGCAGGCGCGCGTGCAGCTGAGCAGACGACGCAGCACTTAGACGTAGGTGGCTTAGGCGCCGTACTCGCCTCTACAAATGCGGTGTGTTTTGCCAAGATGTTTGCGCCTCATAAACTGTCCGCATGTGCGTTTCGCCATAGGTCGGTGTTTGCTGAATGGTGTAAATTAACCGAAAAGAAATAAGGACATCACCTTGTCGGCACATCGTCATTCGTTTCGGGTGTCGTGCTGTGCCTGCACCGCTGAACTCACGCTGCACAATTTCTGAACTTCGCGTGCACAAACATGAACCGGTTCCGACCGGTGCAGGTGAATCGAACGGACCTAGAACCTCCTTGATAGCAGCATGGCTGACCGTATCACCAAACGACCGAGTTTAAGACAACTGTTTGTAAAAACTTAGTTTAAACCAATAAACGCGCTTAATCGACAATTTTTTGAAGGTTAGCAGCGTAGGAATGCATAGAAAATTTATTTTACGAGCGTTTTAAACAGGGCCGAGTATTAGTCATGGGAGATTAGTCAAGGAAGAACGAAATGAGCTTGCCACCCCTGGCAACATGGGGCGTTTATTTACATCATGGCCGACCGGTTAACGCAACTTCAAGACGCAGTGAATGCGGTTAGTTATTTCACCTCTGCTCTCTTTTTATTAGTAGTGTTTCTGATCTGTGTTGTCAAAAGCTTGACCGCGAATGAGGGAATTCTTGTTTTGACGCATCCTTTCGGTGTACTGTCGTCCATGCGTGATTGTATCGCGTCGATTTTTCTTTCGGTCGCAGCAAGCGGACAACTTCTGCAACAGCATCGGTATCCTGCAACAGTATGCGCCACCCAGCAGCTTCCCGGAGTTCGAGAAGTCCGTCTCGAAGCCCGGTCAGCAACCGCAAGAAGGTACGAGTGCTCGGAATCGGTTGTGTCACGCTCGACTGGCCGCGAGGTCTACCTACAACGGGTGTTTCCTACTCAAATGAGCTGGTTGTAGCTGAGAAACGGAGAGTAACAGTTAGGCTAGGAATGGTTTTACTTCCCGAAACCGCGATACGATTAAGAGGGACGGTGTAGCGGAGGGCTCCGGAAATTTTGACCATCCGGTGTTGTTTAACGTGCACTGACATCGCTCAGTAAACGGGCCTCCCGCCTCCACCGAAATGCGGCCGCCGGGATCGAACTCTCTGCCTTTGGGCCAGTAGCCGAGCATTGTAACCCTCGTGGCGGGCAATGTGGCGAGACTATGATCTATTACTGTCAACGGATGCAGAGGCGGCTTCATCTTGGAAAAAATTAGTGCTGCCATGTACATCAAGAATCCATTGATTGATTGATATGATTGATGATTGATATGTGGGGTTTAACGTCCCAAAACCACTCTATGATTATGAGAGACGCCGTAGTGGAGGGCTCCGGAAATTTAGACCACCTGGGGTTCTTTAACGTGCACCCAAATCTGAGCACACGGGCCTACAACATTTCCGCCTCCATCGGAAATGCAGCCGCCGCAGCCGAGTGCCTTAGCCACTAGACCACCGCGGCGGGGCTACATCAAGAATCCAAGAAAACGAGATACATCATGGGGTGATGCTCAAAATAGAAAACTTTCTTCGTTTTGAACATGAAAAGACTTGTATACACTCTAAGGAAAAAAAGGGAAACATCAAAAATGAACAGAAATTTCAGCAATTGGAAATGGTAGGCGATAATCAAAGAAGGTATGTCAGCCTCCAAGTCTAACAGCGCCGCTTACTACTGTTCTTGATTACCAAATTTTCGCTTTTATATTTGTGTGCCTCCATCAAAATCAAGGAAGCTGTTCAAGGAATCAAGGAAGGAAACGTTACATTCAAATAAATACAGCACAGTCGAATGATTTAGTACCTTAACCAGCTGTTAAAAAAAAAAAAGGTTTCAAGACTGATATATGCAGAGAGCGGCTTAGCAAGGAAATTGTTTTTGTGATTTGCCATCAAGCCTTCACACCTGTGAAAGAGTGGCTTTATGTACTGCAGTAAGCTGAGGAGCTCAAGTTATGACAAAACAGTGAGTGGACAAATTTAAATAGGTTGAACAGTATGTTGGAAAGGCAGGCACCTAGAAGTAATGTACAGTTGTCTTTCTAGCATTCTAAAAAGAACAGTGTATGTGTCTGTGTACCAAATATATTCTGTTAATCTGAAACTTGATAAGAAGCTAATGACTATGCAACAAGAATTAAAAAAATTGTAGTTGTAACAATAAGAGATGGGATGTAATCATTATGCTTAAAATACCAATGTGAGTAGTTTGTATTGTTTTAGATTAAGTGTAAAATGTTGAGTTTGGCAGGTAATGTGATCTATGGTAGCATTGATTGTTGGTGTAACAGAGGCTTGGGTACAAATTGTGAAGTTCTGCTTTTCAATAAAAGAGTGCAGTTTATTCTTCAGTAATAAGGTCAGGTAATTTGCAGACATAGGCTATATTCAGCCTATTCAAAACGCAGGTTTAATGGAGGCCACTTGGAGAGGTCTTTTTCCCACACTGAACTCAATTGATAGCATTGAAATGGCACACAGATGGATTTCTTGCAATGCTTGCTTTTGAGAAAACACAATCGAGTTTCTGGCATTCAAGAGCATGGCATGTTCAGTCACAAGTAGAAGTTGTACGGTCATGGCACCTGTGAAAACCTATGTCCCGTCTAATTCTGCTCTGCGCCTTAGAATTGCCTCAATGCACTGTGTTGCTCAAACATGTGCACTTCGGCTAGGCTGCTCAATTTCAATTGACATACTCAGGCCTAAAGGGTGCTGACACCATTCTTTGAAGGCAAGATTACACTGCCGTGCAAATATACTATATACAGAAGCAGCTCTGTGCAACTGTGAAGGCCAGCAATTGCTGATAAGATACTTTGATGTTAAAGTTCACTTTTCAGTGGCACACCTGCTGACATCTACACGGGCTTGATGCCAGCCTGCAGTACTAATTCTGGTAACCTCATAAAGCAGTCTGGCTAGTTGTGATCATGTGAGGACCGAAACTACCGTGGTTTGTGTGTCACTAAAACTCTCAAAGGAGCTGCTTGTGCTATCTTCGTCATGATATCTTGCACGAGCACTTGAGAAGCTCATACCGTGTGTAGATGGCAGGGTACAGTAGGCACTGGTGCTAGCTTTCAAAAACGGACTGTAATTACCTTCTCAGGCACTCACAATTAGCAATACACAGCTGTTGAGGCTGTTGAGATCTGGGCTATTCACTTGAGGCAAAAATGCCAGCCGAGAATTTTTGTGTCAGTAACCTTTTAAAAGTGAGAAAGACTCGTACTTGTACCAATAAGTTCGTCAAGCCATAACAACTGTGCAGAAAAAGGATGAAAATAAGAAAGGACAGACAAGCGCAGACTATGAACTGATGCTTTATTGCAAGAACGAGGCAATATATAATGGACAGAATAAAAAGCAAAAGGGGGCCAAGAACAAGGAGCAAAAAAGGCACGAGAAACCAGATCACCAAAAACCTAAGCCACATCAAATTTCCGGACCACGTCAGTCAAGCCAGTGGAAAGGAAACAGCAAACTGTAGCCTCGTTGCTGGAGATGAACTTGCAGACACTTGTGCAGTTTGTAAAAAAGGTGAGAAAATTGCAACTTGAGGTATTTTACACTGCAAATACGCACAAGACTAGGATGCCTTTTCGTTCAATAATCATGGAACGCGACACGTGGCAGTATTGTGTGTCTGGTTTCTTGCAGATGTGCCTATTGTCTCTATATAGAGATGACCCGTACATTGCACCTAACTCGGAAACGATTGTCCGATTCCTGAGTGATGACAGCCCTGTTGATTGTGACGCCGTGAGCGTTGACCTAGAGGACCTTTTTTATTCTCTCCCTCATAATCATCTTTTGACAGCAGTGAAGGAATGTCACCATGATGAACCTGCCTTCAAAGGCTTAAGTGGTATGTCAGCTGAATCTTTCACAGAAGTTTTGATTTTTTTCCTGGGGTCTTTATTTTTTTCTAAGGTGAGACGTACCCGCAGAAATAAAGGTGTTTGTACTGGGTCTAGGGTGACACCTGTTCTAAGTGATAATTTTCTAAGTAGAAGTTGATCGGATGGTACAAACGATTTTACAGGCTTCTGTAAATAGAGTTTTTCGTTATCTTGATGTCTACGTTGTTTTTTCTGTAAGGGAACTAAAGATATGTCAGCAGGTATTCTAGAGAGTTTTGGGCAGTGTGGTCTTCGCTTGAAGTTAATTCCGGAATACTTAAAGAACCAATGTATACGCATGTTGTGGTGCCTAGGCCTGTAAAACTGAACTACAAATCGGGCCATACGAAACTGGTTAAAAATGCCATTGCAATCTCATAGTTTAGCTCTGCACTGAAGATATCCTGCTCTCATTTAGTTGAAAACAGGCTTTCCACGGGACGTATTGGTAAAGGTCTGCGAGAAATTCTTTAAGAAGATTAAGAGAGGTCCTGGTGATGTCTGTAACTTGGACGAGAAGGCACAGCATGAGACATTTGCTGTTCTTATATACACGGTTTTACCCACCACCTAAAAACGGTTAATCTCCAAGTCCAAGTGGTTATTTCTGCCAGGAACAAGTTATCCACTTTATGTGTCAAAGCAGACAGACGAGTCGTGAATTAGCAAAATGTCCAGCAAGATACATGCATTGTTAGTCATATTCATAATTATGTATCCTAAATCACCGGTGTTGTCCACTCCATACCCTTGTCATGCAATCGTGTGTACGTCGGCCAAACAGGTCTCTGTATTAGTGTTAGATTTCGAGAATGTTTTAATTCACTGAGAGGCTACTCCGGCCTTTATCTAGCAGCCCACTGTAAGAAATGTGACTGCGCTCCGCTCTTTGGTGATACTTCTGTGTTGTTCCGGCATAAAGACCAAAAAGTGCGCAAACTCATTGACGGTGCTTATATTCACAAGAAATATGAGTCTTCTTGCATCAGTGATCACTCTGTGGCCATACATGATAAAAACTTAAGCTATCTTGGTTTTGTATGACTGGTGTGCTATGCTTGATGTGGCCTAGGTTTTTGGTGATTTGGTGCCTTTTTTTCCCCTTTCCCCTTAGCCCCCCTTGCTTTTTATTCTGTCCGTTTTATATTGCCTCCTTCTTGCAATAGAGCTTCAGTTCATAGTCTGCACTTGCTTGTCCTTTTCTTTCCTTTGTTGTTTATTTCCATTTTTTTTTCATTTTCATTTCCCTACCAACTCATCGAACTTACCATTGCAACTTACTGCAGTTTGTTGACTATTGCTTTTGGCTGTGCGGCCTGCATTTTTTATCACGCTGTTCCGAGCAGTCGTGTCCTGCCGGAGTATCAGGAGCACTTGCTCACTTATTTATTTTAACAGTATCTTCGAAGATTGAGGCCATTGAAAACTGTTGCGGTCTTACAAAAAAAATGGGATGTATAATGACACAGCACAAAATTTTCAATAAAAAATACACAACGAAACAAGTGCCACTGAACAGAAAGGAACAGATTGTATGTAGCTGACCTAAGCATGGCTGGACAATTTAAAAAGGGGCTCTACAACACTTTTCTAAGTCATCATTGAATGGCATTATCGCAGTGTTTACTGCCTAGCGAATCGACTGCCACAAAAATGTTTAGAATTCGTCCAGTGTGAGCACAGTTACGAGGATTTGTCTGATGCTTCATGCGCTTTCTTCTTTGATACGAGTGAATTTGTTTATTTCAGTATCCACAGTGCCAATAGGCACTGTGAATATTGAAGGAAGGAATACACATTTTCAGCCAAACAACTATTGAAAGTCTCCTATCATTCACAATCGGCACATAACATTAAA
Source organism: Rhipicephalus annulatus (assembly GCA_013436015.1). Classification (NCBI taxonomy): domain Eukaryota; kingdom Metazoa; phylum Arthropoda; class Arachnida; order Ixodida; family Ixodidae; genus Rhipicephalus; species Rhipicephalus annulatus. The sequence continues at coordinate 24,937 of WOVY01011630.1, read as the reverse complement.
GTCCTGAAAGCTACATCGAAAGAGTTGACAAGGGGGCAAGAGGCTGGTCTGTCTGTTTGTCAGTGTGGATCATGGCTGCGAGCACTTTATCTTATTTTTCCTTTAAACACACAGCTTGCTTTCCACATCACCGCGAGTGCGCTGCTGTAGTTTTATACTACACATAATACCTGTACTACAGAGTGCAGTGCGGTTGTTTCGTGGATTCCCGGGGCAGCTGCAGCAACCGTGCTTCTCGCGATGCCCAAATAAGCCAATGATCATGTACTTGGCATTTGTGTTGCAATCATTTTGAATTTTGATGGCATTGTTTTCCAAAAGAAGAGTGATAAGTTTTTAGCCTAATGTGAAAACTAGATGTAAATTCAAGGTCATGCACTGCGCTCCAAGGCTTGACTTGCATGTTGTCAGAAGCCTCGGCTACGGATCGGCAGCATTTTTTAACCGTATCGAAAAAATGTGACAGGGTGGCTTTAATTTGAGACGTGGGCTAGTGGTTTCAGTCTGTTGACGTCTGGGGATAAAAGAAATCACACAATCACTATATGACTGGAAAAGGTGATAGCCACCCTATGTAGGTGATCAGTGAAAAAGTGACAAGTAACGTGGTTCATTGTGGAATAGTTTGGGAAGTAAGGTAAGGCAGGCTGCTTTCCTCTTTGAAGAAAGGAAAGAATGGGTGAGAGTTTCTTCTGTTTCATGAAAGTAATCATTGAGTAGCACTAGATGCTGTGGCTATGCAGGATTTTACAATCGCAACCATTTTGGAATACACTAAAAGCTCATTATAGCAAAGTTGCATCTTACATGAAAATAAGCTCATTAGGTCCAAAAATTCATTAAAAATGTTTAATACCACTCTGTGTCTGCAAGAATAATTTTCATGTACTTTGTTATATCGAGGTTTGAGGGTAGATGTAACTGCTGTAAAGGATCAGACTCGGAGACAGCGCCTGTTCGCTCGGTTGGTTGTTCTTTTTTTCCCTTCGTTCTTCTATTCCTTCTACTAAGCCCCGTACTCACCCATGCCCGAGTTTCACTACATCTTCGCTACACTTGGCGACGCTGCGAACATAGAGCCCTTCCAAAAAATAGCCCTTCTCTGGCAGTGGTTGTCTCCTCAGGAGGTAAAGCGTTCATAGGTACTGGATCTTGAAGGATCATTGGTAACACTGACGCCTCTGGAGAGCGGCATTGGCTGCCTCGTTTGGGTCATTTTGAGACACACTGCGGCTTGCTTCGGAAGTAGGGCAATGATTTCTCTGCTGGGTGCCACTGGCGGTGCCTAGTTGGCCGTTCTTCTGCACACCTCAATCTGTCTTGCGACTCAGGCGGTCGAGATTGGCTGCTTCGTTGTGGCTGCAGTATGCTTAGGAGACAATTCTGTTGTTGCAGTTTGGGGCACCAGTCGTCATCCACTTTCACGTGCTGAGCAGGTAAATGCTTGCGCAGCGCAGAAGGCGTGCAAGTTCAGACAAGGTACGATGAGAGGTCATAATTAGGCTTAGCAGCTTCTACGTTGCGGTCTCCAAAATCTTTAATTCTGCGACGAATAGGACAAAAGGTGGTAACTTGTGGCCCTGTATTATGCCTGCATGTGTGAATGCTGCTGTGCTTGCACCTCCCGCTGAAACCATTGACGTTTTCTGAAGGCACCTCGCTACCTTGCTTGAACTGGTCGCGGTTTCACCGGTGCATTGAGTGTTTGGTGGGTCCGAAGACGGGGAGAGCTAATGCGTGTTGATCCGCGCGGATGTCTGGTGGTAGACGGGATTTCGGAAAAGAGCATTTGCCATCGTCAGCAGACTGGTATGCATCGCTGTCGCTGGCATGCTTCCCTGCCGGGATGGATAAAGCTGGCTCCGCTGACCTGAGGTGCATCAGTGGTTTTCTTGCTGACTTTTTTGAATGAAACATTTGAGCTCTCGGCCAATGACTGCTTCAAAGCCATCAGTTGCGTGTCTGTATAGTCAGAGTAGCTGATCTTTGTATCAGTAGGGACTAGGCTCTTGAAGTTGTGGTCTGTCAACTTGGGCTCAACGTGTTGATGCCGTACTCGGAGTCGAAAAGCTGAGATGGATTTCATTGTGATCAATGGTGAGGTTAACTTCACCGGAGATGAGCAAGTCAGCTCCTAGGATCATATCAGCGGGCAGGTCCCCGAGTACGGGAACGCTGACAAGGAACATGCTCCCGGCTTTCGTTTCGAGGTGCAGATCAAGCGCACCGACAAACAAAATGGAGCCACCAAGGACACGCAGGGGCGCCTCATGCCATGGTTGCAGGGTGGCTGGGGCATGGTGTTGATGCAGCACCGTGCGTGGAGCTCCATTTTGCATTAGAGCAGTAAGCTTGCCAATGCTGACGATGCATACTTCTAGTGCTAGAAGGGACTGCCTTTGGTGGCGCATGAAGTGATGTTGGGAATCTGGTGGTATAACGCCGATATGACCTTTGAAACTCGGTGGGGGAGTACGAAATGGCAAAGAAACGAAGTCGGTTCCGGTGGTTGCTGGAGGGCAGGCTACCAAGCTGCCTGTCGATGAGCTGCACTGTGCAGTTGCAGCCTTGAAGAGGTTTTCCAGAACCTCATCCTCGGTATGTGCCTTGTTTGGCTTGCAAGTGTCGCGGCCAATCTGACAAAGACTGTAATGAGCCGGCCACTCCATTCCATCTAGGAACGTTGCTCGACGCTTTTGTACTTGTGCCATGCCTCTGCAGCACTGCACAGGCGGTTGATGGCTATCAACCATTTTTGATTGTCGGACAAAGCATGGCGCAAGCCGAGCGCATTGATGGTCGCAATCTATAGGTGGGTGTCATCCTGGAAGCCTTGGAACTCCAGTAATTCCGAGAGGGCAGTAAATGGGGACGCGGCCGGCCGGACCCTGGAGCTCAACGACGCCAAGCAATCAAGCTGTTCGGGCAGTTGCGTGAGAACACACGCGAGCTCCGCATTGTTCTTGGGTGAGGTGCCCTATGGAACATGGACGGGGTTCACACAGTGCGTAGTGGTTTTGGTACTCACGGCAGAATCCATTGTTAAGGACGTGTGGACGGCGCCTTTTGTCGTGAACTGGTACTGGTAAAGTGGACTGGAGCCACCGACGAGGCCTTGACGCTGTCCCCGAACGGTGGTGGCAGGTGAACAGCTGCCGAGACAGCCTGGACGCCGTCCTCAAGCTTTGGTTACCGCGGCTGCACGTTGGCGGGTGTCCTGGACGAAGAAGCCAGGGCGTAAGTCTTCTTCGTCGACTGCGCCATCGTAAAGGATGAGACTTAGAGACAGCGCCCATTTGCTGGACCGGTTGTTCTTTTTCTCTCTTCATTCTTGTGTTCCTTTTACTAAGCCCCGCACACACCCATGCCCGTGCTCCACTACATCTTCGCTACACTGCTTAGAACGAGAACTTTCTTGACACACGGCTGAGTTCACATTGTTGTTTTTGTCTTGTCCAGCCAAAGTAGGTCCACCTGCTTCACGCATTCTAGAGTTCATCTTGTATAGACTTGTAACTGCTCTATATAATTTGGTTGCATGTGCCTCCGTAGGCCACTGTTGCATAGCCTAGAGGCTAAAGTTGGTTGGTGTATTTTTTTTTATGTCTTTCAGACTACCCACAGTTGTTTGCGACACTGATAGCCAGGACTGCAAAGGATATCGATGTCCTGATCGACTCCCTGCCAAGTGAAGAAGCTTCTCCTGAGCTACAGGTATGGCAGTGGTCACTGGCTTGATAATCGTTCCAGTACTGGGCGTTAGTTAACCAGTGTTAAAGAAAAAGACCCTGCAGAGGGAAATAAATCGATTGGTGTTAACCTTGCAATGCACACGAACAGTTATACCTTCAGAAAAATTGGGAGGAAACACTGACTGTTTATACTCTTTTTGTACAGTTAATTTTAAGAAAAATATTGCCATGTTCCTTGCGGACGATGCTCCTGATTGTGCGGAGGAACGTCATCTGAAAGACATCCCAGCTTGGCAGCGTGGGCTCCCGGTTCTCGAACCACACCTTTGCGGTGTCTTCTAGGTAAAAGTATACGTGGCGTACTTTTTCTTTGGTGCCCAAGCTGTTCAAGGAAGTGACTCGGTCGTATGTCTCTAGCCAGGTTTTCGGGTCTTCATTAGGTGCTCCATGGAAGCTTGGTGGCTCCCTGGGTAGGTGCATCACAATAGCCGCAGGCAGTGGCGCAGAGGCAGTCATCGTTGCAGCAGTGGCCGTCATTGTGGAAGTGCGAGTCTTGTTGGGTAAAGGCCTATACTCCAGTGGTAGACCTTGTTGCCTACGGCTGACTCGCTGGTCGTGGTTGGCGTCGGTGTCTTCTCTACGACGTAGACTCGGTTCACGGCTGGAAGGGGGCGTGCAGTACATGGATTACCCAGCACCTCGGCCAGATGTTACGGCGTCGTGACAACGACGAATAGAGCAGGTTGAAGATTGAAGGGTTTATTTGGGCTGAACTTGTGGCCAACAAATGAAAAGTAAGATTACAGCGAGGCACTGGCACTAACAGCGGTAGGCAGAGCGTCAGCCGTCGATCAACCGACAAGCGGCGAAGCGCGTTGGCATTTATACACTTGCCATCGAATGCTCTAGCATTATGGCTAGCGGCGACATAGGTTCCAGAATAATCTGTACTGTTCTCGATGTGGGCATAATCTTAAAACAACAATCTATTATTGGAACATCGTAGGCGCGGTTTGCACTGAACGTAGTGTAACGCGGTGATAACAAAACTTGAGGAAAGGAACATGGCATGGAACTCTACAACGACGCCATGCTGCCAAACGTCGCCAATGAAGAAGCTTGAGGTCACCGAGCGTGGAAGAAGCTCGTCAACTCGCCCGTTTGTGCATCAAGAATCGGCAGGCGGCTCCGCTGTTTTAATCTTTAATGAAGCTTCGTGGAGTACCAGCCCGGTGACCGTATCTGGGTATGGATGCCGATACGCCAACGTGGACTCGGTGAAAAAACTTCTGCGACAATATGTCGGACCGTACAGAGTAGCTCGATGTCTTGGACCACTGGATTAGAAGGTTGTTCCCGACAGCATTACCAACTCTCAACAGTGCCGTGCTCGACTTGAAGTCCTCCATGTAGTGCGCCTCAAGCCATTTCATGCGTGAACCTGAGGACTGTATTCTGTTATTCTTGCTGTGCTTTATTGCTTGTACTTATTGTTTATTGTCTTTATTATTGTACCTTCATCTTTTGTTAAAGCATCACTACGATGCCTTTTTCAGAGGGGGGCAATGCCACGTTGCTTTCCTCAAGTTTTATTATCGCTCCGTTACACAACGTTCAGCACAAACCATGCCTACGATGTTCGAAAAGCTTTGAGGCTGTAGTAGATCACTGTGTTAAGATTACGCCCACTTCGTGAACATTGCAGATTATTCTGGAACCTACGTCGCCGCTAGTGATAATGCTTGAACATTCGATGGCGAGTGTATAAATGCAGACTCCCTTTGAGAGTGTATAAATGCAGTGCTACCTTTGAAAGAATTGTTTGCCAATCAAAACAGACAATTTTTTTCCTCGTTAAGCAGCTCAGATGCGTTATATTCTGAAAAAGCCTTCTCTGGGCTGCACGTTATGCACACTGTCTTACCGACCTGGCACATGTTTTAGTCTGCAGATGTTCATACTGATAGATCTAGCTGTATAAAAGAATTCGTCAAGCAGGGGTGCAATAACTGTGCCAATTGTGCAAATTTGATACGATTCCCCGTTTTTGCCCTGAACTGCGCCAAAACCACGAAGTTGTGCCAAGCTGCACCACAATGCCTGACCAGCCTCAAAATTTTCTCAATCACACTAATTTCAGCGAGAAATGCAGGCCATGTTGGCTCCCGATAGATTTCGTCGTCAAATAGTCTAGAGATTTAGGTGCGCAGACCATAACCTATGATGTAACCTAACGACGGTGGGATATACTCATTAGGGCAGGACACTCGCGAGATGCGATCGACCAGATAGAGTGACAATGCCACGTGCCGATTGATCCGCTCTATCGGCATCACGACGCAAGTTCGAGAAAAAAAATGCATTGCTGTAGCCACCAATGCTTTATGGGAAATATGAATTTTCTTGTCAGCAAACGTGCCTATGGCATGTTAGGAACTAAAGCTGGAAGCATGTGCTGACTTTACTGCGCGCGAAGTAGATGTTTTGCGAACCTGGGCATTGCCGCCAACTATGTTGGTTGCCATAGCAGCGGCACATGTGATAGATATCTGGTGCCGTTGACTGGCAATAGGTGCGTGCCGTTCTTACTTTGTGTGGTCAAACGCACCTTGCAAGTGAGCCATAAAGTTGTGCCTTAAACCCAACCACATCATGAAAAAAAGGGAGGGAGGGAAGGGTGTGTGTAACGGCTCAAAAATTTTTTTTTGCCTTGTTCCAACTTGTGCAGGATGCCACTTAAGCCACCTTTGCTGCAATACACTGGCGACCTGCGGGAAAGCGTTTTAAGATTTGGAAGGGGTTGTTAGCACTAGTCCCGGGACGCAACACAGTTTGGACAATTACTTGTTCATGTATATGCCACATAATTGTGAGTACTAATATGATTGCTTAGGTCTATAAAATTACTGGCTATATTTTGGATCAGTATATAATATTTTTGCAACCCTAAAAAGTCAAGCAAAGCTGTGCGATTAAGAGTCTCATGCTCTACCGACTGAGCTAGCCGGGCACACAAAGCTGTGCACAATTTTTTTTTTTCGCCTCCTCTACTCAATTTACGAATCTTCCAAATCTCAAGGTCGCCAGCTTGGTAGATCCTGATTTCGATCCTCGCAGCCTGTCGAAAGATTTGACAGGCATGGCAAATGCTGACGTGGACTTTATCATTGTTAGCCTGGTGGGGTGGTTTCAAAATATTAGTTATATAGAAATAGCAGTGCATCTTCATTCTGTATGATTTACGGGATGTTGAATGGTTTGTACATATATTTTTCTTGTATTTTCCATATTGCTCCAAATTAGGTCTTTCACGATAAAAATTGAATACTTTTTTTTTTTCTCGTAACGTGCTCCAAACTTGCACTTTAGTTCTCCAAAAGTAATGTTTTATTGCTCCTAGAATTGCCCCAAATTCTATTTCTGCTGTTGCACCGCGCTGGTCATAATGGACGGACAGTATTTCTGTTCAGTAATGTTCACGCATGTGCACTCTAGTGACTTCAGCCAGTACAGTGTGTGGTGTACACGTATCCCGAAGGAGTACGGCCACCAGCGTGGGTCCGGTCTTAGCGAGCCGCAGGGCACGCGTTAACCTTCGCCGTGGCGGGAAACACGATACTGCTCAAGTCGCAACACTTTATTGTGGCAACACCAAACGCAGTACAGCCCGTTGCAAAAAGGCGCGGCGGGAAAGCAAGTAGGCTTATCCCCGCCACGGGCACAAAGTACTACACAGGGTGCCACGAGCACGTCTCCGCGGTAAAGGTGATCCACGGAGACACCGGAACAAAGGGGCCGGTTGCTCGAGCGAGGGCAAAGGCGCTCGCGTTGGCTTCGGAGGGAGACGTGTCGGCGTAGCTAGGCCACGCACTAGGACACCGTACTGCCCTTCGGCCGTGAGTACGCAGCGGGGCAACAAAAGGTGAGCGTTCGCCTCGGGCGCGAGGCGCCGTCGGCGAAGTCCGACGAGCCCGAGCGACGGGACTCGACGGACGGAAAAGAATGCGTGGCTCACCGTTTGAAGTCCCGGACTGTACTCACCGCTCCCGACGCAGCGCGCGAAAAACCTCTCGGGGGTCCCCGCGCGCGGCGCCACAGTCAACATCCGCTACCGGGTGAGGGAGTTAAACGTCACTCCGCCCTTCCCAGCGCGGCTGACAGCAAAGGAGGGCAGACATGTCGGGACATGAGAATTGGAGAAAGGCGGGAAAGCCCGCGCAAAGGCAGCGGGCCAGCCTCAATTCCCACATCCCCCTCTCCTAAATTTGCCCTTACCGGTCTGCAAAAGGCAGCCGGACGTCACCCATGCAGCTAAAATGACACTGCTATGAGCGACAGGTTAACCTCAGTCCAGCCCTGCTACTGCTGCTAAAAAAATGACAAAAGAGAAACAAAAACATAAATAACAAAATAAACACCCGACACTATACAAATAACTGGGGAAGGGAGCACAGAAACGTGGCACAAGTGTTCGTGGTGCTGAAGGGGGATAGCGTCCACTGCGCGGAGGGGCGGAAAAGGGTGTGACAGTGTCCGCTGGGTGCGATGCCCGAGTGCGAGGTCAGAGGTACGGGAGGGGGCTCACTGATGGCTTGTTGCTGCTCTTGATCAGCCGCGAGTCCGATGAAAGCCGCTTCGGTTGTTCGGAGGCCCCGCATATCTGGCTCGATGACGGAGCTGGACGTTGCGGGAAGCCGGGCCTCTCCGGTGGTCAGGGAGGCCGAACCAAAATTGGCTGCGGGGCGTTCTGGCGTTGGCCGGCAGCATATAGCTGCTTTCAGCTGGCCTCGCGCAGGAGCCATGGTGGAAAAGGCAGCAGGGCTTCTTCGATGACGGCATAGAGCAGAGCACAGCCAGATGGTCTGACGTCAGTGGGTCAATGCCCCCCCAGCACCTCCAGTGTACGCGTCGATGGAGGGGCAGCCATGACGCACTCTTCGCGGGCTCGCACCCAAGCGTCACGCACTTACACACGCACGCACACACACTGCCGACGGCTGCGCGAGCGTAGGCGCAAAGCGTCCTTCGTCTCTCTCCCCCGGCAAGCACCGACACCCAAGGTCACACACAGCTCCCTTCGCGGTAGACGAAACGAACACGAAAAAAAGTAAAAACAGAGCAAAACGACACTCAACATGTGGCAAAAAACATAAAATGCAAATAACACTTAATAGTAGACAAAAGAAACATAAAATACACATGAACACTTAAAAAAAAGAAGCACTGGCAGCAGACAGGGCGGGGTCAACTTCTTTACGAGAAAAGGCCGTAAAGAAGCTAACCTATACTGAGGCTAGACAGTAAACTGAGGGCCTTCGGTTGCGGAGAAGTCCGCCGTCCGGCGCGAAATCACAAAGGTGACCGCTTCCTCAGATTATACCGGTGCGGGGTCCGAATGCGGTCCGCCGCCCCGGGTGTGCCCGTTGCTTGCGCGAAGTGCCGCAGGGCACTGGCGCGAGCTCGTCAGACCGTGACAAAGGGCTTCAGGTCTGCGATGTGGGCACGGCTGAGTTTTCCCAAAGGGGATCTTTCAGCTAGTACGCGCCACGGACGCTCACTGACAATCGGTTCATAAGACCGGGCGGCTTTCCAACCCTTGGCTCAACCGTTTGTCAGACGTGGCAGGCACGGAATAGCGATAAAAACCACGCTTCGTGCCGGGCCAGGTCACAACATCGCTCAGTTTGCAAAACTTTCGAGCCACTCAGGTGACCGACCATGGATTCGTCGTGAGAGGGTCGCAACAGTGCGGCTCTCAGACTTTTGGGCATAACCACTTTAAACGGGTCGCTGGACTCGTCGTCAGTGGCTATATAGTTCAGCAGGAGCCCGTCATGGTCCAGCAAAAATGAATCCGCCGGGGACTCAGCGACACACGCTGTATCAGCCCCCTAATCGCGCCCGCCGCAGAACAAGCAGCGTAACGGCGCGCCTCTCAAGACGGTTTAACGGCGCCCGCCGCAAAGCAAGCAGCGTATACGGCGCTCCGTCCCTCCGAGACTCGAAACGGATCACTCTGCTGAGCCTTCAGTAGCTCTTCGCTGCTGAAAGCGATTCCCATTCTCCCAAAATGGGGGAGTCTGGTATCGCGCCCACTCAGGACCGCAGCAACCGCCGCGTGCACGGCGTCGCGGGTTCGCTCTCGGCACGGTGGCCTTCGGAAAGTTCCCCCGCTCGGCCGCTACGCAGTGCGCCGCTTACCTGGATAGCAGCCAAGGTCGTCCTCATGGGGACTCCCCCTTTCCGCCGCTGTTTCGCCCCCGACGCTTGCATGTGCTAAGGCACCGCGAGCGGCCGTCGCACCGAAATCCAGGTTCTCGGCAGACAACAGGGGGCACGAGATAGCGCGTCAGCTACCACGTAGGAAGTGTATTCACCACAAAAAGGGGGTGACGACACGGGCGAGCGCCGAAGGGCGCCCGTCGATAGAGGCGGTTGCCTCTTTGTGCAAAGCGACGCGCCATCTCCAAAGGGAGCGGCTAGGCGCCTCGTGTCGTCACCGCAATAGGGGGTGCCGACACGGACGGGTGCAGAAGGGTTCCCGTCAACAGAGGCAATGGCCTCCGTGTGCAACGCGGCATCCGCTAAAAGGGACAGCGGACAAAAGTCCCGCGAAGCAGCCATGTTGCGACGAGCCCGAATCGCGCAGGCGAACTGACTCGCTAAGAGCAATCAAAAGCTAGAGCTTTTGATACCGCGTTGGGCGCCAGTGCGGTGTACACGTATCCCGAAGGAGTACGGCCACCAGCGTGGGTCCGGTCTTAGCGAGCCGCAGGGCACGCGTTAACCTTCGCCGTGGCGGGAAACACGATACTGCTCAAGTCGCAACACTTTATTATGGCAACACCAAACGCAGTACAGCCCGTTGCAAAAAGGCGCGGCGGGAAAGCAAGTAGGCTTATCCCCGCCACGGGCACAAAGTACTACACAGGGTGCCACGAGCACGTCTCCGCGGTAAAGGTGATCCACGGAGACACCGGAACAAAGGGGCCGGTTGCTCGAGCGAGGGCAAAGGCGCTCGCGTTGGCTTCGGAGGGAGACGTGTCGGCGTAGCTAGGCCACGCACTAGGACACCGTACTGCCCTTCGGCCGTGAGTACGCAGCGGGGCAACGAAAGGTGAGCGTTCGCCTCGGGCGCGAGGCGCCGTCGGCGAAGTCCGACGAGCCCGAGCGACGGGACTCGACGGACGGAAAAGAATGCGTGGCTCACCGTTTGAAGTCCCGGACTGTACTCACCGCTCCCGACGCAGCGCGCGAAAAACCTCTCGGGGGTCCCCGCGCGCGGCGCCACAGTCAACATCCGCTACCGGGTGAGGGAGTTAAACGTCACTCCGCCCTTCCCAGCGCGGCTGACAGCAAAGGAGGGCAGACATGTCGGGACATGAGAATTGGAGAAAGGCGGGAAAGCCCGCGCAAAGGCAGCGGGCCAGCCTCAATTCCCACAAGTGTCACTATACTTGATGTACAGTAAGCCCGTGCTGCTTGCTAAAAACACACTACTGTGGAGAAGGAAGGTAACCGTTATTTGCAAATGTAGCCCACAGCGCAACACCACCTGCCAACCATTGATTGCAAGCATGCGCACTGGGAGGAACTGAAGTACTCCCACCAAAACAAAGAAGTGCTAACTGAAAACACGCAAAGGTTGCTTGTGAGCAGCAGACACTCCAGTGGCACCTCGGTTCTGTCGTTTTGTCCTGAATGACTTCGAACACACAGTCTTGCCAATAACAGTGGGAAGTAAGGTGGGAAAGCTAAGGCAATCAATAAAATTCACGCGTTACGAATCTGCATCTGTAATCTGGGATAAGAATCATGCTATGGAACATGCCCAGTGAAGCTTGAAAAATGGCTGAAGTTGGCCTTTAAGGAACTACACTCAAACCTCAATATAACAAAGTTCTATCTTACCCGAAAATAAGTTCATTACATCCGAAAATTTATTGTGAAGGTTTATTCCAAACACTACATCTTTTGTGAGACTTTTTAATTTACTTTGTTATAACCGATACTTCGTTATGTCAAGGTTTGAGGGTAATTACTAAAGTTATGAACATCGCAAAAAACACAGGACACAAAGAAGAAAACCACACAGACACAGTCCGTTTTGTGTCCCGTGTTTTTTGCACTGTTCATAACTATGAACCAACACCACCTAGCCCAACTATCAGTGTAATTACTAAAGATTCATAATTATTGTTACTATTGCCCACAGCATTTGCCTTGGTCATTTGTGTCTGTTCATTACACACAAATAAAGAGTTGATCTGTGACCTGCATTAAATATGAACTGCCCCACACTGCTGTCGCATTGATCCTGACTTTTTTTTTTGTCCTCCCCCTCAAACTGGGGGGAAAGCCAATAATACATCAGCTGAGAAGAAAAGGAGATGGCTTCTGCTATTGGGTCGTCCTGGGTGATTATATAAAGCTTCATGAACTTTTATGCATGTTTCATTTGAGCACTGTTCTAGAGATATAGAACAAAATACGGCCGGCAATCGGGGCTGCCAATGTGTGTGGTCTAGGGAAAGGGTGATCGACAAGTGAGTCTCCTCCTTTTTTTTTCCGCAGGCGGCCAACCTTAGGCGGCTGGAAGTGGAGAACCAGGAGGCAGCCCGACGCCTGGAGGAAGTAGTTCAGCAGGGCGAGGCGCTCCTTGAGCAGATCCAGAAAGCGCTGCACGACATTGCCGAGTCGCAGCTGAGCATGCAGCACCTGGACGAAGCGCCACCCAACTGACAGCACATCGTCTTGTGGACTCCGTAGAATGAAGTGTCATACGAGTTGTCCCCCCATTTCAGACTCGGGATGACAGACTGGGCAATGAAAATTTTTTTTCCTGGTTTCCTCTGGGGAAGTGGTTACGTGATATTTTCGGGCTCATGCGCATCGGTTCTTCTTTGTTTCATGACCTTGTCCCTTGTTGACTTGCTGACATAAAAACATTTTCGTAATTGTGTGCCGCTGTCAATTTTTTATTGTTCAAAAGTTGAAACTAGTTCAATGCTCATGATGTCACAGTGTCGCAGCAATCCCTGAAGTGCCTTCATTTCCCTGCTGCACAACTGAGTGACCCATTCAATGCATCTGTTTATTTTGGCTTCCCTCAGTGCTTAGAGGAAATGCCTGCCAGGTTGATTTCGTGCTCCGTGGGGCATCATCTGTCCATGCCTGATTGAAATTTCTGGGGTCTTTTCTGTGTACACATCTTTCACAGTGAATACCTACCAACTAGCACAGCAGCCGCACTTCGATAGAGGTGAAATACTATTGGCCCACGTGCTTTAGATTGAGGTGCGCCCCAGAAAATTCCAGGATGTAAAAATAACAATGGGCACTCAATTCACTCGAAGATGCTGGATGTGTTTTACAGTCGACTCAAACCTCATTGTAACAAAGTTGCATCTTACAAGAAAATATCTTCATTATATCTGTAAGTGTATTATAACACTGTATCTATTGCAAAATTATTTTTCATTTAATTTGTTATAACAGATAGTTATGTCCATGTTTCTTATATTGAAGGTATTCAAAATACGCAGATTATTGCGTTCTGCGAATTCTACTAGTAGCTCTCCTCTGGCGTTTCTAGTGCCGATGCCATAATCTCCTACTGCCTGGTCTCCAGCCTGCTTCTTCCCTACCTTTGCATTAAAGTCGCCCATTACTATAGTATACTGTGTTTTCACCTTACTCATTGCCGATTCCACGTCTTCATAGAAGCTTTCAACTGAAGCGTCATCATGGCTGGATGTAGGCGCGTAAGCCTGTACTACCTTCATTTTGTATCTTTTATTCAGTTTAATTACAATGCCTACCACCCTTTCATTAATGCTATAGTAATCCTCTATGTTGCCAGCTATGTTTCTGTGAATTAGGAACCCTACTCCCAGTTCTCTTCTGTCTGCCAAGCCCCGATAGCAAATGACGTGCCCATTCTGTAGCACAGTATAGGCCTCATCTGTCCTCCTAACCTCACTCAGCCCTATTATATCCCATTTAATGCCTTCTAGCTCCTCGAATAATACAGCTAGACTTCCCTCACTAGATAACGTTCTAACGTTAAACGTTGCTAAGTTCAAGTTCCAATGGTGGCCTGTCCGTATCCAGAGATTCCTAGCACCCTCTGCTGCTTTGCAGATCTGACCGCCGCCGTGGTCAGTTGCTCCGCAGCTGGTGGGGACTGAGGGCCGTGAGTTAATTGACCAATGCCTACGGGAGGGGGTGGCCAGATACTGCACCAGGGTGGCCAATCCTTCTCTGGTGGGATCATCGGTGCGTACCGGCTTTAAACCGGTAGGATCAGACAGTAGTGGGAATGCTCCTTATTGAGGTTTGAGTGTACTTGCTTTGTGTATGCTTATTTGTGTGCCAATTTAAAATATGCAGTAATTTTTCAAGTATGGTACGCATAGTTTAATATAAACTATTTTGTGTGCCTTTTCAGGAGCAGGAGTTTTATTAAACTGAGAGAGTTATTGAGTAAACCAGCTCATCAAATAATCTGGAATCAGAACTGCATGCAGTAAAACTAGACTGGATGTTCTAACTTCATTTTATAAAAAGTTATACATTGAAGGTGGGCAAATTTTCATCTTGACATAGATTAAACACAAATTTTGGCCAACTTTGTGCTGGAGCATCAATATTTTTGAGAGAAGCATTGACAAAGCATTCCAGGCAATAATTTTTGTTAAAATGTGGCACACGTTTTCTTGATGCAGTGTGTGTGGTCTCGGCTCGGAAAAAAAAAAAAAAAAACGTATGCAAACATGCCACAGTGCAGATTTATTAACAGTTTTTACGTAACGGCAAGCTCGCCATCCGAATCTGATAAATAACTGAACTAACTTGACAATCCAATATATTCACAGTATAACACACAAATAGCATAACAGGTACAATGGACCGCAAGTGTAGAGTCACTGACGTTAGCCTCTCCTCCGTAGTCCGTGGACACATAGTTGCAGTATCATGCCCACAGAACCCTCACGAGAGACAACTGTCCTTGGCGGCATCAAGCGCCAAAACAGCAAGAGCTCCCTTCCCATGGCCCCGCATAACCGTGCGCCTGCATGGGGGCACCACCATCTCGGGAGCACAGCGCCAACTGTCTCTTGGTGGAATCAAAGCGAACTACGACCTGTGTGCATCACGAGGCGAAAGCAACCTTGCAGTGGGTTGTAGCGCCCTCTTTGGTGCTGTTGAAGCATTTTAGAAAAGCTCGTAATAAAATTTTCACGAATTCAGTGATTTCGCAAACGATGAAGATGGTTGTGGTGTCGCCTTGTATGGTGCTTACAGCTACCTAGTAAGACCAAGAAAAAATGGGGCAGTGTTGCCCTGTCCAGTTTTAGACTACCCAACCATATTTTTTTTTTCATTTTTTTAATAGCAAGTCTGTTTTTATTCCCCAGTGGTCCTCATTGGTAGGTTCTTTTTTGTTATAGTATTGCAATTACTTATTTACTGGGGCTTTTTACTTCACTAACTACAATGGTAAATATTTATCGTCAGTCACCAAAACTCTTAGTCAACCACTCTTTAAGATACCTCTAGGTGTAGCAGTCATTGGAATAAAACATTTGATTGTGCGTGTATGTTAATAAATGACATTTCTGCAGCATACAGACTAGATACATTTTAATAGTTGTAGGTGTCTATAATGCCAATCACCTGTTGTATTCAGACACAAAGAAGATGTTCAACTAAACACACTAACCGCTGCGCCACTCCTAAGCACAAAGAAGAGCATTCTGTGGACGCAGTATTGCAGTTTCTTTTCAGTGCAGCGCATTCAGAGCAATAATTGAAACACCATTTCAGTTGGGGGTTCTGTCAGAAGCTAGTAGTTAATTAGCTTGGTGTGCTGTTTTTGTTTGCACGTGAGGCTTGCTCAAGGAAAGCAAGGTTACATTCAATGTTACATTAAACACTTTTTCAAGTAACCATGGAATGGACTTGCTAAGAGAGCTTACTGCCTCATAAATTCAATGCCGCAAAAATGTTGAGAATTCGTTCCATTGGATTGGATAAACTTTTATTTGGTCCTCCAAAACACAGATCACTGTGTTGCGGGCAGCTCCCACGTGGGGACTGGGATGCCAAGCTCCTCAGCCGCCTCGCGGGCTTGGTGGACAGCCCAGAGCTGATCTGCCAAGGACGAGCTGCGGATTGCCGCCTCCCATCTGGCAGAGGTGATGTGCGATAAATGAGCGAATTTGGTGCACTGCCAGAGCATGTGTTCTAATGAAGCTATTTCCCCACAATGTGGACAAAGATTACTTGGGTAAAGGTCAGGGTACATGATGTTTAACATTTTCAAAGTAGGGTACATCCGCGTTTGCAAAAGCCTTAATGTACTTGCTTGGGGCCGGGTTAGATTTTTGTGAGGTGGAGGGAAAATCCTTCTAGACAGGTAGAAATGCTTAGTGAGCTCGTTATATGTTGTAAGAATTTCCCGGTTATCCTCTTCACCGGTAGAACGCATCCCCGGGGAGGCGCGGTTGGAGAGTTCTCGTGCCGCCTCGTGTGCTGCTTCGTTGAGATTGGGAGGGGAATCGTTGATTTGTCCAAGGTGAGCTGGGAACCAACTCAGAAGATGATGCGTTATGTTCTGTCAGAAGCGATGGTTCTGTCAGAAGCTAGTAGTTAATTAGCTTGGTGTGCTGTTTTTGTTTGCACGTGAGGCTTGCTCAAGGAAAGCAATGTTACATTCAATGTTACATTAAACACTTTTTCAAGTAACCATGGAATGGACTTGCTAAGAGAGCTTATTGCCTTATAAATTCAATGCCGCAAAAATGTTGAGAATTCGTTCCATACGAGCGAAGTTACAAAGATTCGTCGCCCGCTGCAATCGCATTCTATCTTCTCTCGTCCTGGCGAAAGCGCTGGAAGCTAAGCGAAAGGGGTTGGCATGGGCAATAAAAATGTGTTACGGGTGCCTCGTGGCCTTTTATGTTTTCTTTTTCTTTGAATACGTGGCTTTTTCAGTGTGATCGCACACGCTTGCATAGACAAGTTGCGGCAATCCCTGCAATGACTGAGCGCGCCATGTTCAAATCAGACAATGGCTGATAGAAGGCATTCTAAGAGTGATTTATGAGCTTCTATGTAATTTGTCGAGAGAAAAGGAAGTAATTTTTAGCCGACTTGGATAAAATTATGGTGCATTGCAGCCTGCGTGCTGTGCTATATTATTTGGCTTGCGTGTTCTCGGGAGCCTCTACTACCTATCGGCAGCGTTTTCCGATCATTCTTAAAAAGTAGTGCAGGGCCCCTTTGAGGCTGGCCACTCAGTACAAAAGGTGCACACGTTGCTGTGGGTATTTCCTTAAGACCATGTTGTGGGTGAAAAGCAAGTTTTTGAAAGAATTAAACGTGCATAAGAGCTCATGATTTAATGTATGCCACCAATTACACAGAATGCAGCCATATATGAAACCTTCACTGATACAAGCCACATTCAACTTTACGGATTTTATTGTAATCAACATTTAAACTTCTTGGTTAACATCATACAATAAATATGCACAAAGTGGTTGAAGTATGCACTAGGGACTGAATATCACTGTTGCGTTGAACTCCTAAAGACATAGCTTAAGTGTCCCCCAATTATTTTGGTATAGCGACTGGTAAGCTTGAGATAAATGATTTGAGATAATTACAACATGTCGAGGTGAGTCTGGTTTCAAACGATAATGTTGGCTCCGATCTATGCATTTGAGTCCAAAGTACGCCGATTTGACCTCAACTGAGAGCAATTGAAATGAAAGTATGTGCATCACTTTGCCCTAAATTTTCCCATGTCAGTCTGTGAGTAGTCCATTAAAACCTTTGTGTAAACTCGCTACCCCTTGTAGAGTGCATGTTTTCTCAGAACGAAATCGTTGAAAAATTGTGTACATTCACTCTGTCAGTCAATGGGCTTATCTCCCAACATAACTTGAAAGGTAATGTAAGTTATCTTATTTTTATCTTTGAAGATAATTCTTTCATCACTATGGAACCAAAGCTAAAGCACACGCAAAAACAGAGAAAGCGTAGCAAAAGCAAGAGAACCGTCATTTTTTTTACCCTTGTATTTTTTTAGCGCCTGTGTCTCTAAAGATGCACCAAATAGCCTAACTGTCCCCATTAAATTCAACTGCTCAAGGAGACAAGAAAAATTCCTGCCATCTGTTTGAAGCTGCATTTCAGCAAAATGAATTTATTACATTGCCATTGGACAGTTCATGCCCACGCTGGAAGAGTTAAATAATAAAATGCAGATCTTCATCTGTTTGTATTGTCCCATTATTTGTGCTGTTACTGGTGTTCTATAGACATGCACCAACCGGCGCAAGCAAGCACTCTATATACATATACAGCTTAACGAAAATTTCAGACCCCCTCACAAAACCGCAGCACACCTGCCCTCCACTGTCAAAGACAGCCGTGCTAGCTGGTGTCCACTCGAATCCTAAGTACATTTTCTTGGCTAATGTAAATGCTATGCATATTGGGAGTTTGTTGTTACTCCCTGAAGGTTCATCGTTAGTACTGAAACAATATGTTTGACTGAAGAAAGATGCAATGTGAATCATTGATTAAATTTATAAAGACTTTTAGGTTTTCTTCCTAAAACAAGCAGTGCAAACATCTGTCTGTATGGGAAAGAGAGCCAAGTGAACTGCCAGAGAAGTCCTTGGTGTCTTGAAAATGAGTTAGCACTACTAGATGGAGCGTTCATGAAATTCTCTGTGGGAGGGACAGTGACGGCTGTGGGTGCGGTATAAGAGGGAAGAGGGTAGTAACGAGACGACCAGCCAACACAGACTCCGTTGAGTAACTGCTTTATTTCAGCTCGCGCGAACTGCGCCACCAAAACCACCGAGCGTCATCTGTTGATGAGGCGGTGCCATCTGTCATGCCCTCGACCAGACACATGGTGAGAAACATCACAGTGAACAGAATTGACATTTCTTCTCAGGTTTTAGCCAAAAATAGTAAAGAATAAAGTTTAAATGTTTGTGCGATGAGACCATACATTTTTATAATGTGTGCCGTACATGGGTTGGCGAACTCATGAGTCGACTCACTCAGGCTTGGATAGAGCCACAAGTTTGCGTCTGAGTGAGTCGAAGTGAGTGGTATTTTCATGAGTGTGAGTAAGTTCGACCCGTGAAAATTTTGGTGAGCCCGAGTTCGAATGAGTCCAAAGCAAAATATATATTTGTTGAGCGAGTGCATGGGCGTCGGCAGGAGAGTGCAAAAGGGGCACTTGCCCCCCTCAAGCCTCACCAGCCCTTTCCCTCATACAAGCTACATAAGTACTCTCCCCCTCTCCCAGCCGCAAAGCAACACTGGTTTGCACCCCCCCCCCCCCCCAAGATAAAATCCTGCCGATGACCTTAAGCGAGCTTTAGTGAGATTCACTTT
Source organism: Rhipicephalus annulatus (assembly GCA_013436015.1). Lineage (NCBI taxonomy): Eukaryota > Metazoa > Arthropoda > Arachnida > Ixodida > Ixodidae > Rhipicephalus > Rhipicephalus annulatus. The sequence continues at coordinate 5,819 of WOVY01011630.1, read as the reverse complement.
CTTTTGCCAGCCTATGGTCGTGTCTACTCATCTTCAAATCAGCATTTATATTAGCTTTACCTGGATTCACGTTCATACTCGTGTCTTCGTATACGTATTCCAAAGCAATGTCTTTTATACACCATTTCAATATTTCCTGATCAGAGGCATGAGTTACGTAAGGGAGGACCTTGACCCTCCCTCCTACCCACTAACTCTTCCGAAGCAGTTCTTAATAAACATGTGTTATGTTGTCGTCTATTTGGAGAAAACTGACCTTACTGGTTTACAAACACTAATGACTCTTATTTGAAGGTGCTATATGAAAAGGCGCAAAGAACAGCACCAGTTACGTGAGATATCGTTGCTATAGAGCATTCACATCATGGTTGAAAAGCATAATTCTAGGCTAATGAACTCATGTGTTGACACACCCGGACTCACTCAGACTGAGCCGTGAGTCTGAGTGAGTAATATTTTGGTGAGTTCGGTTGAAAGAAACTTTTATGAGTGTGAGTCCGAGCTAGTCCACCTGAGAAAGATTTTGGTGAGTATGAGTCCGGGTAAATCCAAAGCGCGAGATACATTCCGTGAGTGAGCTCCAGAAGGTTTGCCGACTCCATTTTCTGTTGAGCTTGTGTGCACTGTTTGCATCAAAATAAAATAACTTCCATGCAATGGACGCAGTTCAGATATAATCACGAGGACCTACGCATACCAAGCTATCAAATCAAGGGCAGATCTCGATTCTGAAATTTGATGTCAGTGCTCCTTTAAGTTATGCGTAAGAGTTCCTTCAAACTCGTAGCATTTCCAAGCCCTCCATAACGTTCCAACTATTGTGCCTTCCCTTCGCAAACATTACTTCACTTTAATGCATCATCAGAAGCCTGCCGCCTACTTGACATAGCCAGTCAAACTAAATTTCTTCTACCTAACATGAATCAGAATAATTGTACTGTCCGGTATGCTCACCAATCTGCATTATTGTCTTCCCATTTCTTGATGGTACACCTCAACATTTCGTCTCGCTGCACAGTCCTTAGGCTCTTGTTAATACTCTTAGCCATCTTATTTTTGTTTCACATGTTAGATTAAAGAGCTCGTTCCGCGAGAACGCCGATGCCATCGTCCTAGATTGAGACCAAAAATTTGGCATTGTCCACGAGCCAAAATTCGAGATTGAAATGAATAAGTGATAAAAATATTCTATTCGACTAGGAATCAAACCCAGACCTTGTGCATGACAGTCAGTTATACCATAGAGCCACACATGTGCTTTGAACTGCTTAGGAAAAAAACCTATTCAAATATTATTGTAGCATTAAGTGTAGCACATGTAATGTTGGACAGAATCTAACAGTTGCATCAGGCATCAAAGGCATGTGAATCTCACAATGCCTGCAGGTTTAATGTCCCATCCATTATTAAGTGCATAATTGGTTGTTATTATTAACAACAGTTGCAAAGTGTGCAGGTGCACACGTTTCCTTACGGTCGAGTAGAGGGTACTTTGCTGATTCGCAAATGGAAGAATTACGGCATAGTGGGCTCTTCGCAGCTGTACTTTAGGTAGGCATGCTAGAATAGTTCCAAACTGCCAGTGTTATAACAGACATTCTTTTTCTTATGCCTCTGTTGTGGTGTCACTCACGAAGTCAAAGTAACGCCGACATTAATTTGAGGCACTGCCAAAAGGGGCACTTGTTTTTTCCTCGATAGGCAGCGTTAACGCTCTGCAGACACCAGACAACACATATAAATATTGTATTTGGATTTCACACAGCATATGCAGGCTAGCCCCACTACAATGAACATCATCACGACAAGCCAACAGTTCTCTGGATTTGTGGACCTTGCGTCTTGCACACAACCAAATCGCGGAAATTTCTGCCATAGTTGCTGGAAGACAATTGATCCATCGTTGTTTACATGCGCAACGTGCGTCTGACAGCTGCTGCTAGTATGTTGGAAGTTGCTGTCTGCCTTTTGACGTCAGACAATACACATCACTGTGAAGCTGCCCTCTCGATATCGAAACCTAAAGTACTTTCTTAAGGCAGCAGTATTAGAAGTATATTCAATGCATTGCCAGCACCATGATACTATTTCAAGGTTCTCTTGGACACCATTGTTTTATTTAGAGCAAAAAATCTGAAAATATTTCAAATTCATGTCAATTCTCCTTTAGGTCAGGCTAACAAGTGAAAAGGCAATGCGATCGAGCCTGATCATGCAACCTCGTTTCACTCTTCTTGAAGTTGAAGCTCAAACATCCTTCAATTGTTAGGCTGTGGCAGAAGCAAGCAAAAGCATATATAAACATGCTGCTAATGAAGACGGCTGGCTACCTTGACAAATAAAGTCCATTTGTTGAAATGTTGGCTGCAGTGACATCTTATGTTGAAGTGATTTCCAAAAGATGCATGTGAGAGACAACCTAGTGGGCCTGTTTAAATGTCCTGATTTTACATCCTTCATCATGTACTGATCAACAGAAAAGAGCTTATCACGATTGATTGGGGCTGTGGCAAGTAACAAGTCATCTATAAATTACAGGACACAGTGCAGTGAAAAACAGAAAAGCTGGTTATGTAGTGCAAGCAAGTTAAAATGTTGGCTTTATTGTAAATGCTGTTGATTTCTTGTCCGACAATAGTTCTCGTAAGTGACTTATTCGTTTGCTTGTAGGTTAGACAAAATGTTAAAAAGATGCTGCACGAGACATTCGCCTCCTGAAGCTACAAGTCATGCACACTTGCATTTGTAATCAGTTTTTACCGGCACAGTCTAACCCGCTTATAACGAATTAATCTGTACAGTGAAACAGTTGTAAACTGCCCTTCAATAAATTTTTCTCACAAGAGTATTTGATATATCGAATTGTTTATATATTGCATTATTTCGCGATAAGCCGATATATGCCCGTTCAACTGCACAGCGAAACAATTCAAACAGAGTTTACAGATGGGGAAAATGACAGCTGCATCGTCACGGCGCACGTGATAGATGACAGTGAGGGGGGGGGGGGGGGGGCACCTTGCAAAAACGGCAGCGACGCATAAACACTTTCTTTTTTTTTTCGCTTCATAAATTTAGGGCGTCCGTGTTTGAGTCTTACGACACACTCATACGGGAATACACCGGGAAATCTTGTCGAACAAAAAATATCGCGGGTCGGCCCGCCAACATATGGCATGCATCGGAGCCTGTCTTCAAAAGAACCGATCCGAGTTCTCGTCGAAGGATCACACGTGAAATGGCATCTAGGTAAAACGTATGAAGAAGTACAAGGCGGCGAATTGTTGAGCCGTGGTGATTGACTCCAGCTTGAAATTACATTCACGTCGAGCGCAGCCGATCACCGATCATGCAATGTGGCACTGCACGTAGCTCAGGGCGCATTGTATTCCTACGCCAGTGATTTTGCACTAACACGTTATAAAACAACAATAGTGTAAGTAAAAAAAAACTGACCAAATCAAAAATTATACGCATAATAAATAAGTCAAATTATGTTGCGTTTGGCATTGAAATTGGTCGATAATAATTTATTTTGCGGGGCACTATATTGCCTCGGCTGATACATGGCCGGCGTGCGCCATATTGGGTGGAAGTTGTTGCGTACGGGACTGCGACTGGAGGTGTTCCTCATTCAAACGTTTTTCGTGGGGAGCGTGTGGCCAAACTCCATCGCGAAGGAGCGGGATTCCGAGCCACAATGACGCAGATACTACCGATACGCTTCCAAGAGCATTTACAGGTGAGCGGAAGGCACATATTTCGCCCGCAATATAAGCCTCGCTTCGGGTGAGAGTCATCAACCGGTATTAGGCCTAATGTATTGCATAGTCGCATGGAGCTGTGCTGGGACCTTTAGAAAGAAAACAAATAAAGAACACTCGCTAGTGGTGTTACACTAGGACGGTCCGGTGGCAAAGTGCGACGCCGTTGGACGGTGTGGGACGTCGCTCATTTTGCCGCACGTTTTCGACAGCCGACGAGCGGCACCGATACGCCCCCCCCCTCCGTCCGTCGTGTGAAAGCGACGTCCCGGCGGCGATGACAAGCGGTGTTTTGACCGCATTGTGGACCGTGCAGTTCATTCCGTATTTTCCGAACTGTAGCCTTTGCTTGACGCTACGTTTTCCTAACGCCAGCGCTGCGTTGCCCTTCGAGGATGAGCCGCGACTAAGCGCTTTTGCCAAAGTGAGTGAACAAAAAATGAAAACGGGTTCTCCAGATTCCTTTCGTCGATCGGAAGGGCAGGCACGTCACGGATGACGCTGGCCGCAGCGTTGTATAGGCTGCGGACACGGCAGTCTCGCTAGCTCTCGTATCGAAACTGGCCCTGTGTGTTTCTGACCTGTGGTCAATCGCAGCAAACCCTCCCCTTCCGAGTTTCGTAGCCGAAACTGGGCCGGGGTCGCGTCTTTGAGGTATCGATTTTGAACTTCGTCCGCCCGCTCCGCTGCCCGCCCGTCGTCCGCCCGGTGCCGTCCGCCCGTCCGGCGCGAAGTGTGTAAACATTGCAACGCGACCGGGTTTCTTTTCTCCGGAAGTGACAATTTTATTTCCCTTCGCTCGCCGCGCACGTCTTGGAAGCACACTCGGGTCATACTCGCGATGAGCACGCGGTGTTTTCGTAAACATGGTACGTTTCGTCTATACCGTATATTTTTCTGGCCCGCATCCACGTACGTACAATATAGAAAGGTTGCGTAGTGTCCACGACCTCCTTCGAAGCTCGTCTTTGTGCGCTCACGTGAGCTGGCCCGAAGGCAGCAGACGGTCCCCGTGGCATTTCCCGTTCGGCTCCACCCACCGCGTTAAAAAAACCACGGAACAGCCGACGGAAAAGCGGTTCAACCACCTTGTTCCACCCCGCCCCGTCGTCGCATCGCTACGGATTAAAAATTCACCCTCACCGGCAGCGTCTTCCTTCCGTCGTAAAAAAAAAGCGTAAAGAGTGCTCGCTTCGCGGTTTCATCTTGCGCGATGGCCGCCTTTAGAAGCGGTGCATTGTTGTAGGTTATTGTGTGTTGTCAGTCGGCTGGTTGCTGCAGTTTTGAGAACGAGTGCGAACAGAAAAATAAGCGAGACACTCCTACTAGACACCCGCCCCCTTGCTTTACACAGCGCTAAGGACGCTCGCCTTGGTTCTTTCACTACCGTCGGCAGTTCATTTGCTCTCAGCTGCCATTTATTGCTACCGGAGAGGGTCTTTCCTTTTCGGTACTTCCTTTCGCCCGGTTTCCTTAATGCCCCGCCTTTGGTCGAATCTGTGCCACCGTGGTCGCGGCGCTTCGCTTGTTTCGGTTTCGCACTGCACGCACGACAGCCGGCCGCCACCACTCGCCCGAACGGAGCTCGCTTCGCGGAAATCGGCGTTTCCATCCTTCCTTTGCAAAATGCCCCTGTCATTCGGCGACGACTTGTGTTCGCGTTGCGCGAATGTGCACGCGAAGCGGTTTATATTCGGCGCTCCTTTTTGGTTTGTCGTGGACGGTGTGCTAAGCACCCCGTTAAATCTCCGCCGCCTCCCCGGCCCTGTCACACACCCGTGCAGCAATTATCGTTAGTTTACAAACGGGTTTTGGTGCCCCCGCCGCCTTCCCGCAACTCTTGTTCCGACGGTTAATGGACGCTGGGCTCCGCGCGACACTTTCCGATTGCTGTTCTCATCGATGCATCCTTGACGTCCAGTCTGTGCCTGCTTTCGCGCAGAGGCAGCATTACAAAAGCTGGAGACTTGTCCCAACGCTCACATTTCCATCATAGTGTAAGGCAGTCATGTGTGGAAGGTGCGCACCAGGTGATTCATTCTAATGAAGCTGCAC